>VYZV01007856.1:7970-32732 GCA_013401275.1 Pandion haliaetus | reverse complement strand
TTTTTTTTTTGTCCTGCTGCTTACAGAGAGAGACGGGAAGATAAAAGCAAACAACACAAAGTTCTGAAGAATGCAGGCTCTCAGCTATGCTGTGAAATAACTTGGAGGTTAAATGTGAATCACTGCAGTATGTTTTCTAATTTGGATTTTGCCAAGGTTACCTTAAAAACCTTAATGCTTTTTGCAGTGTTTATGGCAAAAACTGCAGCTGTGCTTCTTGGTTATTAAAGGGAAAGCATATGAGAGGGAGGTGGGCTAAGAGGAAAGGAGAATGAAAGGTCAATGATTTTAATTCTACCTCACTGAATTCCAAAGTTTGAAGGGATATATTTGCTTGAAAGGTCATGCTATGGAAGGTAAGCACCCTGAGAGCAGCGTGTTGGGAGTTGTACAGTGGAATAAACAAAAAGGTAACTTGCCTGGATGTTTGTGTGTCAAAGGTGACAAAAAACCTGCCTTTCTTTTCAAAGCCTCTCAGCCCTCTGCAAACTCACTGGGATCAGGGCTGGAGTTTAAAGGCAACAGACTGGCGTTTGCTTTAACTCCTTAGATAAAAGCCTGATCCAGAAACCAACAAGCTTTCACTTCTTACTGAAAGCAACTAAAGGAGAGAGCAGTAGGCTTCGTATCAGAGGAGTGCTTAAAACTTCCAGTGCTTGTGCTTGAGTTCACACTATGTTTCCTTGACTATAAAAACCCTAGGAAAACAAGTACTGGGCATGAAGATCTGCAACACTGGCTTTGATTTATACAGCATTATGAAAATCCTGCTGATGATAATTTTGAGGCCAAATATATCATACTTTGGTCCTTTGCTTGCACAGCACCTAGCACAACAGGTTCCTAATTTACAACTAGTGCCTCTGAGAGCTACTACAACACAACAGTGAATACTGGTAGTGTTAGTTGTTCTTCAGTGAAAGTTACCTGGAAGGAAGTGAGACCCTTCACGGTATCAAGAAACTCTTCCTTTAATACCCACCCCTCCCCTCTGCCCCCCTGGACAACTCTTGCTTGGTGCATTAATGCATTTTCACTCTATAGCACTACTGGAAGGAAGGAAAGTTGTTGCAGGGGAGGACGACTGAGGCACACGGCAAAATAAGTGACTTATACAAGGTCATGCAGGAAACCTGACGCTGTGCCAAGAACAGAGTGTAAGTTCCTTGAGTTCTAGTCAAGCTCTTTGTCCATTTACCCTCCTCCCGCCTGCTTGCCTAAGCCAAATAAACAACGGCAGCCACACACATACACACACACATGCGTACATACATGTGCACACATTACAAGATGGTATGCCTGCAACCTCAAATGTTTGGAAGCAGCAGGCAAAGCGTGCATGTGCACCTTCTGTTTTAGGGGCCGTGTCTGTGTGCATTTTGACGCATCATGCCTAACCAAACTCAACAGTTTAAAATTGCAGCCATTGAGTGTACGGGAAGTGCGATTTTCATCGAGCAACATTTTGGTGGAATATGGTTCATCCCAGAAATAAAGAATATCGGGTTTGAAGTTCCTTCCCCGAAGAGCATGGGCACAAGGGCTTTCAAGGTAATCATAACTGGTCTATTTTAACATGAGAAACAGCTGACTGAGCTCTTGCCTCATTGTCAGAAATCATTACTTGAGGCTGAAAAGTAGCGTGAGCATTGTTAGCCTGAACCATTACAGTCCGGCAGACACAAGCAATGGTAAACAGGATTGTGTAACAGTGTCACCAGCTTTAGGAGTAGCTGGTGCTACCCAGCCTGTATTAATCCTACAGTGAGTTTGACTCTGTGATTAGGCTCTACTCCTGTATCCCTGCAAACAGCTGAAATTCTGTCTCTGCCTTAAATAAGAGCAGGATCAGGCCTTAAAGAAAGGGGCTCTTATTTTTTGCAAAGCTGTACTCAATGAGCATGTTTTGGAAATACATCAGCATGACCTTTCAACAATGTGCCAAAAAATGGGAAAAAAAGGAAAGACTTTGGGAACTGCCAACCAGGAAACATTGTTTTGTTTGTTTAAAAAAGAAAACCAGAAACCCGTCCAAGAATTTTTGTGTAAGTTAGAGGCTAAGTCACTCTCCTTTATAATCACTCTTCTTTTTCTGGATACTGTATTTTCAATGAGGGTAGATAAAATCTGGCAACATGCTCATTGGCTCTGTGTTTGGATTCAGTCCCCTTGACACTCATCTGCCTCCATAAACTTTCATCTCCTAAACCCACAGCAAGTTCACCCAGGAAAGGAAAAAGAAAGAGGGAAGGGGGATGGGAAGAAGGCTGGCAAACTGCACAATAAAAATCCAAATTGCAACTTCTGCCATTTCTCAATGAAGAAAACATTAGCAATGGCCAAGAAGTGCAATAAAATGCCATAAATCACCCAGCTTTTATTTCCTGTATGGGAACCCTACATACAGATGAAGTTCTGGCAATTTCTAGATACGCAGGTTTTGCAAGCTTGATTATTTCATCAGGTTGTGTTGTGCTGAGTGCTTTCATAACACTCGCAGAAAGTAAATTGAATAGGGACCGAAAGGTGAAAGGCTGTATATACTACTCCTTCACCCTCTCCCTGCTCCCTTCCCCCCGCACCGGCTGTTTTGCAGCGTCAGCCCTCCATGCATCATCAGCTCCTTACAAGCTATAGAACCTCCCTCCCCAGAAGTCAGAGGCCTTGTGCAAAGCCATAGGATTTGGCTATCTCAAATGGGCTCCTGGTGCATTTCTTATTCTCCTGCTTCCCCCTGTTTACATTCCAGCTCATTTCTCATTTTCCATGGGGAAGAAAGAGATACTAGCAGGTAACAAGGGGCCCTTTAAATATTTCCTGATTCCCGCTTGCTGATGTGACCCTGAAACATACTGTGTTTTACAGGGGGTTCTCAGCACAATGTGCTTTTAATAGCAGCGTAACTCTTTTATTGAAGTTTTATGTTAAAGTGGGGAAAAAAAGTTCAAAGTAAATTATAAATTCTTTTATTCCTAATTGCTGATGTAAAGTGGAATAACTGCCATTTTGTTAAATACAAGTCAGTGTGACAAACCCAGTCCTCCAATTTTACTTAGAGCTTGGTAATTTTTCTTATGCAACTGTTCAAATGGATACTGTCATTTGGTTTAGACCCCAATTTAATTCCCTTTAAAGCTTATTCTAATTTCAATTATAGATACCTTACTTTATTTTAAATGTACCTGACCTCACAGAGTAATAAAAAAATCCCCAACAGCCAATGTTTATATAGGACATATTAAAACACTCCCCAACATTTTATGCCCCTTCTAGCTTTACAGCTGCAATCGGCTAACAAGCACTGAGCCAAATTCTGCCTCAGTGACACATATGCAGTCAGCCTCCCCCTGACCTTAATGAGAGCTCTGTGCCTACGTCTAAGGGCACAATTTGACCCATTTTTTTTCCCCAGGATGGTAAGGGGCTCAGATGCATCTCCTTTCTCCTATTTGCTTTGCTGATGGATGAGTGCAGTGCACCAGCACAAACAATCGCGGTATAGATCCTAAACATAAATGCAGTGTTAATTTCAAGGTCTATTAGCAACACCACAGAAAAAAAAAAATGTTTGACAGGACAAAATCTGCAGGGGAAAAGAAAACATTATTCTCAAGCTTCAGGGAGGTTATTATTACAAACAATGGAGAATCGATAAATTATATTTAACACTATTAAAGGTAGTTGACAGTGTTCCTTTGAGTGAGCACACCGAGGTCCCGAACACCGTGTGACTGCAGCCCGCGTGCCCGGTGCTTGCTAACTCGCCATCGGGTCACGTTGAGAACAAGCCGCGCAGCGTTCGTGGAAGAGCTGCTGGCAAGCATGCTGTGCCGCACACACACACACACACACACACACATTAATAACTGAAACACAGTCTTTTCTCCCCCTCCCCGAGCTTGTTATGCTTAATTTCTGAGTTGGTGAAGTGGGCTGGTGCGCACTCTCAGGGTTGGGTTTTTTCTCATTTGAAAGTGAGTGGAAAGACAAAAGCAAACAGGGTTTTGGCTATGAAAGGATGACCTTCCTTGTAAAGAATTTAAGTCTTAACTTCAGAGGGGAATGAGGCAGGAATGCTGTTTGTATCAGAAAACTAACATGGGGAAGGGAGGGGGGAGGGAAGCGGCATCTTCTTCCTATCACTTCGGTGCTTTCAAAGATCCCCATTTCCCAGAACTACCTCTGTAGCGGGATAATATAATTATTAGCAGCTGTTAAAACAAACAACAAACAAAACCAAAAAGCACACACCAGGACTGGCATGTCTGCACATGCCTGAATGCTCTGACCGTTACACTGAAAACTTAAAAAGAGGCCCCCTTTCCCCACACCGCCACTCACACTCAGGCCTGGTAGAGCCGAAGTGTGGTACGGCGGGACGAAAACAGCAGCCAGAGGCATTTATTTTCATCCATTCATGTTATGAATGCTGAACACTCCTCCATTTGGTGAGCAGAGCATTGATTCTTCTGCTTCTCAAACACGCTTTTCCATAAACAAAGGGCAAAAGAGATGACTTATTTCAGATTTAGAGAAACACGGGGGGAACAAATGGAACAACAGAAGGAATGAACGCAAAAACTTCCGTGCTGCGAGGAGAGGAGGGGAAAGAGGTTAAACAATTGCCTGCTCCGGTGGCTTTAAAATTCTGACAAGTGGTACAATTTCTGATACACGTCTTTTGTTGTCATACGGCTCCGTTCCTGGGATCACAGGAAGGGATGCAGATCTTTCTCTCTTTCCCTTACTTTCCCTTACTTTCCCTTACTTTCCCTTACTTTCCCTTACTTTTTAATGGGAGCCTTCAGGGCCTAGTATGCTGGCTAAAAGTTTATAAACATGATCCTGGGAATCCATAAAATCCGAAAGCAAATAAAAGGAATCCCGTGTGAGTTGCTTATTAAAATCACATGATTTTTAAGTAGCTCTCATGAATCCGTGGGCCAGTTTCACGATCCTGGATGCTCAAGGCTGGCAGTATACTTTCTACCTGCTCTCTGGGACGACTTTGATTAGCTGGCTCTAGGGCAGCTCCTTGCTCCGCAAATTCCTCTTCGGAAACCTCCGTTCATTTATTAACAAGGCAGAGGGGCACAGGTAGAGTGTCAGCCCCATGAATATGAATGCCCTGCTTGACTGATCCGAGTGGCAGGCACCAAAGCAGAGGCTCGGAGCAATTTAAATCACGACTGCCTCCAACAGCGCGTACCCTCCCTCCTCGCTCAGAGTGTTCCACGCCTGGAAGAGCAAACCCGTGGGTCAGCGCAGAGCTACCCTGAGCGGCCCTTTCGTCTGGGGACTGCGAATTGCAGCGGCCGAGGCATGGCTCTGTGTCTGCTTTTTGGTGCCGGTGCTCTCGGGGGGGGTGTGGAAAATCTGCCCCCCCGGGCAGGAGGGTTTTAAGCCGCTGTAGCAAAATGCAGTGGCTCTCCTCTCGCTGAGCCCCGCTCGCTCTCAGTCTGCAGCTAAAATGAAATGCAAAATGGCACATATCGCATGCATGTCCCCTTTGTCTGGAAGGGAGAGACTTCAGTCTTTAAAGGGGCAGTACACAAAAGGAGTGAGGTTTCTGATGCTGTGAAGCTTGCTGGTATCTTTCCAGGTTGGATAATAATTGGCAAATGTCAAAGTATTAAACAATATTGAGCGGTAATTAAAAATGTGGCTAAACCCTCAAGGCTGGCGTTAAATCCAGGCAAATCCCTTTTAATATACTGGGCCAAACCTGCTCTAACCATTTCTGAAACTTTGCGGCTTGGCCCCCTCTCCACTGATAATGATGGTCAGTCTTGTTATCATGGACCTCTTCCTTTGTCCTTTCCCTGCCTGCCAGGCAAAGAAGCTATGCTGCATACATTTTCTTCTTGACCCTCCTTGTCCTTTTCTCAAGTGCCTCTTATGTTGGTTAGATAAAAGGTAGCAGTGTTCTAAAACGCTGCCTCTGTAGTTTTGCTATGTAAAATGACATTCATTCTGAAGAGTGGTAAGAAAATAATGATCTCATTAGAAGAGAGTTTAGCTGTGTAGTGGTTCCTCTCTGTAGTGGAGATTAAATAGCAGCTAACTACAAACAATAGTCATTTAAACAAAGAGCTGGCATCAAAGTTATTATCTCTCTTTCTGCCCTTCAAGAACATCATCAGAAATTGATCCTCTCACCACTGCACATTTTCATCAAAGGTCCTGAATTTTAAACTTGAAACACTAATTGTTTTTTTTGTGTGTGTGTGTCTATATGTGTGTTCCTAAACTGGTTCCTCGGGTTGGTGTTTTTAACTAATTATTGGTGACATTTCACTTTTCTTCATAATGAACTTCCTCAATTGTTTTTTTTTTTTTTTTCTTCCTCAGAAAGAAAGAGAACAAATCCTGACTCAAAATGAGAGGTGAAGTGGCAGAAATAATGAAAGGAAATAATAGTGTAAACAGCTTTATCCCTTCTATGTCTGAGGAATGCTAGGAGTGCATGGCCACTGCACATTTGGGAAACGGAATAAAAATGTTGGTTCAGACAGAGCTGCAGATGCTCCCCAGGCTGTACTCAGAATTAGAGAAGAAGGGTGGAAATGGTGAAACTGGGATCTGCAGTTTCATGCCCCATCTGGGAGAATGTTAAAGTGGGGTTACAGGACAAGCAGCAAGGAAGCCTTGAAAATCACAGCCACCCCTCTCTCCTCTGACCCGACACACCACCTCCTCGGGTGATGGTACATCATTTCTTTTCTTTCTGAAACGAGCCTACTTTCCTTGGCAGATGTCTGCTCGCAGCAGGTCTTCCTCTTTTTACCCTCATCCAACTTAGGAGTTGTGGATGGGGAGAGGCATGGAAAGCAAACCATACAGGAAGATGTTGCTTAAAACTGGAGGTGTCTTGTTGCTGCTTGTGCCATTGTAATTGCTGCCATGCAACACCGCATAGGGGCCTATGTTTCAGGGATGGCAGCAAGCAGTGGGGTGGGGGTATGATGATGATTGTGATGCTGATGCATATATGCATGCATGCAGCAAATGCCAAGTTGTCTGATTTGTGGTTGACTCAAGATCAGGCATATATTCTATGTCATTCAGGGAGGCACAGCTTGTGAGAGCCTTATACTCACCGTAGTCCATGAAAATGCTTCATTTTTCTAAACATCTTTGTTCAATGTGAAGACCCAGATCGGTGAGGACCCAAAATACAGAGCTATCACAGTTTTTTTGAAGGCAAATGTATCTGTGCAGTCACCTACATTCATTATGACCTCCAAATGCCAATTATATCCCTAGGAAATTTGAAAGAAAAATGTCAGACTTTTTGTTAGAGATTTCCTGTGAAAGGTGAAAACTGAAGCAATAGCTTGGTTAAAGCCTCAGTCTAGTTTGGATTGGTCTGATCTGAATCGATTTCTTGCTGGAACAGTTCCCTTTGCCATGGAAAATGTTGTAAAAACATAGATTTTTTTTTTTCCCTTAAAAGTACATTTTTATCAAAAGGAATGTTTTTGTCCTCTAAATGAAAAACATTTTGACCAACTCGGCTATGGATGTAAAAGTGCCCAGATACTAGCAAGGCTAAATTCCTGACCTCTGATCTGGAGGAGTTACTGAATGCATAATGTTGAAGAATATCAAAGAGGGAACAAAGTGTAATAAAAGATAATAACAGTGACTTCTACTACCCACATACAGTCAAGAAAGAAGTTATCTAAGGACATTTTAACACTCACAGAAGCAGATGAAAAGAAAGCAGGAGGAAAGAGAAAACAAATGATTAAACGGCAAAGTTCAAGATGCTGTTTGAGGTAAGCAAGATCCCCTGGAAAATAGAGAGACAGCAGGAATGAAGCCAAAAGAAAAGAGTGCAAGCTATGATAAGGAAAAAAATAGATGGAAATTCTGAAGAATAGCAATTACTTGATAATAAGGGTTTATTCAAGTATGTGAGATCCTGGAAGCCTATCTGTCCAATGGATTTCAAGGATGCAAAGAAAGCAATTAAGGGGAACAGGGTTCTTCCAGAGAGCTTTGACAACTTCTTTGATTGCCAGCAGGGCAGATGGTACAGAGGAATTCAGTGAATTCAGGGAAGAGTCAAATTTGTTTCACATTGGTCCTGTGCAACAGTGCAAAAAAGCATTGCCTTGCACAGCAACATCAGGCCCTCTGTGCGAATTATCTGGGGTTGTGGCTGGAAGCACTAGAACTAGCGACAACCTGCAAGAGTGGGATGCGCTTGGATGGGCTGAGTCCAAGGGAGCTGCCTCTGTTATTTCCAAAGATTTTTCTTCATGCTGTTACGAGCCTCTGGGAGTTCAGCTCTGCTGCTGCTTGTCCTGCCTCTCTGGGGAGCGAGGCAGTCAGGACAGCACCGGGTAACAAAAGGTGCCCAACAGCAGGAGGTCTTCCACCCTGGTTTATTCATTGTGGCCCCAGGTTTTACTTAGCAAAACTCCTTCGCTCACAATACAAGTCTAATGCTGTCTCTGATACAGTGTATGGCTACTGTACCTTGACTTTCAATTACATTAAATCCTATTATAATCACTTTCTTTATAACAAATCCTCTTTAACACCTGAAAAGCTCAGTTCCCATGGGTGCAGTGCTGTGTTCTTGAAATCAAAAACACAGGAATTCTAATGGAAATGCATTAACTGGGAGAATACTTTGAAAATGTGCCTGGCATGAAAGGCCTTCAACATGCAGCTTACATTCAAATAGCAGTGGAGGAAAAAAATTCCCAGAGCCAAGCACTTGTACACCAGCTGCCTTAAGATAGAGTGTCTGAATCACTGTGTTATCACAGTAAAACATCTTGTATGGAAAATCATCACTATCCAAAGACAGGTCAAGTACAGGTTATCTAAGTACTATTATTATAGAACTGAATGTTTTCCATCAAAACAGGAGCAAGAATTTGAAGAGATTTACGGTGATGGCCAAAAGACTCAGTGGTATAGTTGATAAACCACAAAGCTTCTTTACAACTTTTTTTTCTGGCTGGCAAGAAGGCACTAAAAGTAGTATACCACATTTTATTACAATACTTTTCATGGTTCTACCCTTCCCAGAAAAATAAGAGATTTTGTGCATGATTCACATGATGTTTGGTTTTTCTTATATAAAAAGTTACCCCACTGTTGTCTATTGAAATGAGAAATAATGACTCTATTGCACTTTGTTGGGGAAGAGAGAGTGGAGAATATTTCTAATACAGATGCAAATCTGGTACCTCCCTCCAAACAACTGGGACTTTCTCGATGCATACTACATATAGTTTGAATAAGAAATGCTCACTCAGGAGTCCTAGGAGTTCGCAAGTAAAATAAATGACATAATTCATGCCTGTAGCACACAACCCTCATCTTGGTTCTGTTTCCCATGCTAGTGGAGTTTGCTGAGGGAACCCAAAAACTTGAGCTACACCTATTTGGTTATAAGTTACTTGTGGGGTCCTCTCACACACTGGTCAAACACTGAAGAGTAGGTAACATCCTTACGTATGGTTCTTAGCTGTAGAAAAATCCTCAACCCTGTTCTTATCCCAAGTACTGGTTCATCTTTGTGCTTTCAGTACAACACCTAAGTGGAAAAGACATTGCAGAAACACTGTTTGTAGTAAATGTTTTCTTGCATAAATGTTGCTTGTGAAATAATCAGACACATCCACTGCAGCTTACACAACTCTTCTGGTACATACATACAAAGACACCTTCTTGAAACACCACCAGATTTGGTCACATTTCAAGAAGTACCTCTCTTCTGATTTTTAGCAGTGGTGCTGGTAAACGCTTTTCTGAGTCTGGAGGACTTCCCACATGGTCCTTCTAAAACACATCAACAACAAAATAATGAAGTAAGGATCATGGTTTTCCAGTGTAGGCAACTGCCTTTTGGCCTACAGCTCTGGGCACAAGTAAGACATGTATGAAATTTCTGGAGCTGCTCCATCTTGTGCGGACAAGGACTTCTACATTTTCTTCAAGTTTTGAACCTTCTGAGATTCTGTATTGCAGTGTGTACTTGTACAGACCATGGGTTGTAAATAGAGTAGATGGATTATTGAATCCTCAGGGCATGATTACACCTACTTTCTTGGTGACTTAAGCAGCTCTCCACCACCCCGCTATCTTTCCTTGTTAGTCTTCATCATCCTTGCTTGTGTTGCTGCTCCCACCATCTTCTCAGCTGAAAATAGGTCTTGCAGAAACTCCATGGGCTTTCAGCTGAGCCATGTCCCTGATTTGTCTGTCCAAGGGGCCACACAGATATGCTGGCAAGAAGACACCTTCCCCAATGGCCATGGGGAAGGTTGGTAGGGCCTATTTTGGTGGTAGCGTGGCTCTAGATCAGCTTATGATGACTGTGAACCTACACCCTAAGGGGTTGAAGTCTGTCATTAAGTATGTACACACATTTCTCCTTGATCTTCAAAGTAGAGAGACAGGAGTGTATGTTGGCAGTTTCTGCTGTATATTGTTAGAAACAAGGCAAAACGTGATTGCTTTGTTGAATGGTGAATGTGCACTGAGACGTATGGCAATACTCTCTTCCAAAGGAAAAAAGAGGTCTTATTTTTTTCTGTATAGAAATCTTTTTATAGATGATTGTATGTATAATTCTGCGGAAGTCGCATACTTCTTTTTGCAAAGTGGAGCTAAAAAATTGTCTGAATTTTGTGGAAAGGTTATGTAACTGTACTCTTTCTTTAAATAGTACTTTTTATTCAAACTGCTTACTTTCTCATTGGTAGGAAAAAAAAAAAAGAAAAAAAAAAAAAGCATATTTTTTCCTAGCACAAAAGGTAATTTCCAAAGGACTGTAATTACTTCATGAAAACTCTGCCTTTTGTCATATCTCCTCAGTTGAAATGGAAAAAAAGGATGGACCTTCTTCATTGTTAAAACAAAAAACATGGCATATGAAGTAAGGGAGCCTAAAGGAATCATATGACAAGTTGTGTCTTAGGTCTACAGAAAATGACAGTGCAGCAGTAATGTGGATTCATGACTTCTCACTTTGATTGCCAACTTTTGGAAAACCTGGAAGTGGCAACTGTCATCCATTTTTTTGTTCATCTCTCCTACGAGAGAACTTGGAGCCTTGTAAGAAACAAGTATAGTTCAAGTGCTAATGGGGAGATAAGAAAGTTATAAAAGCCCTAATCCTGCAAGGTGACTCTAGCAAAGTCATGGATACTTTTGCTGTCTGAGGATCAGCTGAGTTCACCATCATTTTTGGGTCCTAAGCAGGAGGATGGGGTACTAACATAAGGAAAAAGACTGGCAGACATTTGGGTAAAAGGAAAGGAAAGAGATGAGTAAGGAAGAAAAAAGAAGAGAGAAATTGAAGGCAGTGGGTAATACAGAATGGCGCCTGCTGAAAAAGAATGGTCTGGCAGAAAACATGTTTACAAAAATAATTGTGATTGTTTCATTTTGGGTGATGTTTTTGAACACTGTATGAAAAGATCATAATTTGTAGCAATAGCCTCAAGTCTTTTATCCAGTTTGGGAAATATGCAGTGAGGGCATGGACTACTTTGTGATTAAACTTAATTCAAACCCTCTTATAATAAATTTATTTCAAACAAAGAAAAGAAAAGAAAGAAATTATGGGACTAGGAGAGAGTAACTAAAATCTTCTCACCCTCTCACGCTTGTCTTTCTTGTATGTTCTTATAATGAAACACTGCCAATAAGCAATTTATTTATAATAATAAACACATGATGCAACCATTTCTGTTGCATCCCATAGATTATGATCATGGGTGAAGAAGGGAGAAATATTCTCTGAACAAAGGTTCTTCTTTACATAAAGCTATAGTTAATCCTAAAATCCTAAAAAATGATACTGTAAATAAATTTGGGGTCTATAAATAGATCTTAATTTTAAAAGGCTTACTTAAATAGGCCTAAGCCACAAAATAGAAGTTTATTGAAATAGGGTTTTAAATAGAAGTTTATTTGAGAAGGCACAAGCCACAGATTTCAAATCCAGATTTAGAAACCCCCAAATTTTAGGAGTGTTTGGAGCTATGGTTTTCTTTTCATCCATTATAATACTAGAGGTTACTTGTCATTCAGATTAGGGTTCATATTTCATGTGCGTCCAAAATCTAGAGTTTGATTGTGCTCTGGTTAAAAGCTGTAACTAGTGAATGAATGGAACCTCTTTATTTTTTGCCAGTTGTATTTTAATCAAATCCTATTATTTTCTTTAGTAGTTCTGTTGTTGTTCTATACTTAACAACCATTTTTAACCTGAGGTTTTTCAGTAAGCATGAAGACATTGACCATTAAGGTAATGAAATTAGTGAAGGTAGGAAAACTATAAAAAACATTACAAGATATTACTAAAAATGCATTTAAAGAGATTGAGAATATTATATGGTTTATTACATGAGAAGCAACATGGGATACTGTAACTAAAATCTGTTTTATAATTCATTTACACAGGAGGGTAGACTTACGGTTGCAAATGGTGTAACTCAGCATAAATTTAATGGAACTATGCCAGTTTATAACAGGAGGCTCTCTGCGTCTCAGAAGGGTTAACTTTGGCTTCTGAAAAAAATGATCAATGCAGTGACAGTCTCTCCCACTGCAGCTGGCACTGGGGAGATCAGTGGCAAAAAGCTGGTGCCGCCCTTGATGGTACCTGGCTCTGAGAGCAAGCAATGGCCATGCTTTGCCTAAACGGTGGTCTCGGTGGGGCTAGTGGAGAAGAGATACGCTTTGATATTCTCTGAAGTAGGAAAGACAAGAAAGACACGGCTAGATAAGCATGTTGCCAAAGCTGCAGCAGCCCCAGTGTTGGTCTGCCTGGTTTCTCTGCCAGGGAGATGGGCACGGGTAAAAGGGAAGAAATATTGATGTAAGGAGGTCAAGGTAAATGTAGCAGTTAATGATGAAACTGTGTGTGACTGGAGCTTTTCAGTGGAGCTCCTGGCTAAATCTGGTGGGTGAATCATTACGCTTTGGGGAAGCAGAAGAACTTATGTGAAATGCAGGATCGTGCTCATAGGGAACTGCAAATGTCTTTCCTGCTGCACCACAGGTTGCTACTGTGGCAGGTGAAAAGATGACTTAAGAAATGATGCCAGCTTGCTTGACATGTCTGCTCTTTGGGCTCAGTTCTGTTTTGCAACAGCAAAGCATGCTATAAGCTCATTGAATGAAAGCCTGACCCTGGTGAAACCCGTGAGTTTTTTGTTACGTCCTGCAGCGGAGGAGGGATTTTAGCCTTAGGTCACACCTGCTCTGAAAAAATAATGTAAAAAAACCCAGCCTAGGTCCTCTGAGACTGGAAATGCCTAAAATTCCCTTACTAAAATTGCAGTGTTCTGCCCTTTGAATACTTTATTTACACCTTTCTAGGTGGCCCGACTACACATGAAAGCTGGAAATTTGAGTGGAGGGGCAGGACAGTATTAGCAGGTATTTGTTGATTATAAAAAAATAGACTAAGGGAAATACAGACAAATTTCTTAATTTTTCTGAAACTACATGGCCATCCTTACTCGACTTCTCATAGACTCCTTGTCGTTGTACTCATGTGATTCAGTATTTAGCTATGTCTGCCTTCAAATCAAGAAGAATAAAAAGAAATTTTGCTCACCATTTCATTAATTCCTCTTTTACACCTTCTCAAAAGCCTGATTCTCCAGTCTGTAGCATGCTCAGAGTTGAGAGCCTGCAGGATAAATACTAGCTAATACACTAGAAATAACGTAGTATCCCTGTGGAAGCAGAATTAAGCACTTGATTTTGATCAGGTGTATAGTGAGGCTCTTAGAAAAAAAAGAAGAAAAAAAAAGTATTGCAGAACTGTGATACAGTGTTTTAGAAATTTTATAAAACTTCTTGTGTAGCTTCGGTAGGCTGCTGGAGACCTAAAAGGAAGCTCAGGTCAATTAATATAAGGCAGCCGCCTCTTTTCAAATAGCAGATAGCCTTTGAGTTTCAGGAACATATCTTATGCTTTTGGCAAAGGTTGATGAGTCCTATATATATTCCTTGTGTGTTCAAGATGAGGATCAGGCTAAAATTAACCCCATTCTGAGGCAGAAGGTAGCCAACTTGACACTGTGATCCATTATGCTAAAGAGAAATGTTTCTGTCTAAACCCAGAGGTAAACTGCACAGACAAGAAGTCATTGAAATGAATTATGTGGCCAATCTTGTTAGGCCTAGGTCAGAAGCAGAGATATCTCTCTATTTCTGTCCCTCTACCTCCTAAGTACATTTAGCCTTTACACTATTAGACTTCCCTGGGCCCTTTTTTAAAATGTCACCTGCTCTACAAATTCCAGCATTTTGTATTTTTAGATGCTGGGGTCAGGATGAGTGCAAAAATAATGACATTTCTGCCCTTACAAGTAATTCCTTCATTTTATTGCTTGTAGGAATGAGCCATAATATGGAGTGAAGGAAAACTGCTTAACCATTTTAACCTCTCACAGTCTGAGAAAGAAATTACAAAGAGAATGAGCCTCTTCCTAAGCGGATAACCCTCCTTGTAACTACCACCTTCATGAAAAAAACCCTTCCTGGTGTGCTTTTGAAGCTACTTGCATGGTGGACAGTGGGGGAGTGTATTGTCAAGTATTATGTTCTTCTAACCTTTCTGGAAAGCAGCTTCACCAGAAAACCAGCTGATCTGATACTCTTATTTCTCCAACAGCAATTTTTTTTATTTCATTTAGCACCTACTATTTTTTTTTCCTTCAGAGCAAGGTCAAATGCTTGTTCTAGGCCTCTCTTTCTGTCTTTGAATTAAGATCCCTTTCTCCTCCCCTCTGCCCCTCCTTAATGTGCAAGGCTATGTCACCACTCCTGGACAAGAAAGGGAAGTAGTTTTATGTGGAATCGATTATCACTGGCAGACCCCAACATGCAATTTGCGAATGGTAAGATCTGGCTTAAAATTTTTTTCTTCTAAGAGATGCTGCTGAGTCCACAGTAATTTCCATTTTAAGTGTGGGGATATTTTCTCAAATTAGCATAAACTTTCAAAACATAAATAAAAAAACCTTAAAAACACATTTTGCATTTTTAACTAGAAGGTGCGTTATATTCCAGACCTGGCCATAAGTGTGGATAATAGCTTCTCAGTTTCGTTGCTGTATTTCATATTTCAGACCAGTGAAACACTGCCTCTTACATACTCCAAGGAAAATCATCCATTTTCCCTTCTGTTAAGTGGGAAGAATAATTTTACATGTCCAGAGACAGAAAAAAAAAAGATACTGAATGCAACATATACATGCTCCTTTAATTTCTAAGTAATTCTGGTCTTTGGTTCTTTATTGTCTCGGAATGGTGTTTTCTGTTCCTGCCTTTCACCAGCTGAGATGCTGCTTCCAAATATGAAGAGCAAGACTATCAAAGAGAAAAGACACTGTCACAGAGGTATTCTCAGAAACAGAGTATTAAACTGAATCTTCTGGGAACGCATTTTTAGAAACTGATCCTATTTACCATAAGGCTGCCTTGCAGTGGTTAACCTGGTGTAGTTTTCCACAGGGGAATACATCCAAGTGTGGTGGTGGAGTAAAGAAAAGCATGTGTTTTTTATTAAGAACTTTTAGCCCTTTACCATTTCTGTAAGGAAACACCACCACAGATGATAACTGAGCAAAGGAAAGATCATATTTTAAGTGAATTCCTATGCAATCAGTGATGATTTTTCATGCCTTTTCATCACTTTTATTAGTATTTTAAAGGAGCAATAAAGAATACATAGCTATTAAAACCATGAAACCCTCCACAAACCCTTCGATGCAAAAAAGAAAAAAACCAATCAAAACCACTCATTATCATTTCAACGTTTGTCAAAAACATGATATAAAAATAGAAAGGAAGGAGAAATTACATGTTGATCTATATTTAGCATAATCAGGCTTTTGAAGGAAGTTTTGAGGCCCATATTTTCATAATTGTGTGTGTGCAACTGATTGGAATTTTATGGCAGGCGAGTTTTCCTTGAGGGAGGGAGATAGATTACTGAGTCAATATTTGAGGGCTCTTTTGTTTTGCTTTGTTTTAATGTTATTGAAAAGTCTGGGTGGCAGCCATGATAGGTGCTTTATAGCTCACAGATTAGAAAAAAAAAGAAATAATTAGGCATAGTCGACAATCAATTGGTTGCACATGGTCAGTACTAGGGAGCAGCAGCAGTTTAAAATATTTGTCTCGTGTGCCTTACATCCATGGAAATACCATATGAAGCCATACTACTGATCAGGTTAATTTACTTGAGAAGAGACTTCTGGATCAAGTTAGTTTGTATTTCTTAGAATTTCAGATCTCCTTTGAATGCTACCTCTGAGGCATTTAGTGAAATGAAGGGGCAGGGGAAGAAGGGTGTTGTGCCTCTGCTAAATATTAGTAAAAAACAAAGCAGAAAGCTTTGCTTAACACTTAAAGATTTTAAAGCATACTTCTGTGCTCTAAAACGTCCTTTATGTCTCAACAGCTTTATGTTAGTCTCGAAAGTATATTGAAAAAAAGAAAGAAAAGAGTACATCTATATACAGGGCTACCTGCTTCTATCCGCATATAGGTAAGGTTCTTCCAGCAGGATGCAGGTGACCCTTAGACCACTACTGCCTACATACAATATTTTAAGAATTCTGGGAAACACATTAAGAAGTTACCCTTCTGGAAACAATACTCCTCTGTCAGATCTTGTAAAGCAATACAAACCAGAGAGATTCCATAAACTTTGCAAGTTTTGTACAGCCATGTTTCTTGACAAAGGCAACTCCCCTGTTGCCCTTGGCTCCGAGTAAAATTTTTGACTTCTCTTATGCCATGCACTTGGAATAAAATTAATCCCTCAACTTAATGAGATATTGTCAATTAAAGCAGTTGAGAGACCACATTTTCTTCTTTTTTATTTCTTCTAAATGCTTTACAGAACCAAACATTACTTAAAGTATATAGACACACATGTGTGCCTGCACATATACACACACATGCAGATGTAGTCCTAAATGGAGCAGCATTTGATCTAAGATGTCAACTAAAGTAATTTTTTTTTTATATATAAAATGAAACCACCTATTATTTGAAAGACTTGACCTGAAACACATTGGGTTTCATTTTTCAGTGTTTCTAACCCTCTGTGTTTCCCGAAGTGGAGTTGTGTATTCTCACTGAAGAAAACATGAAAAAAAGACACCCAAACTGAACTTCACAAATCTGAGGTACCCTGAATCAATGGCTGTTTTAAGAAAAGTTGCCTTAATACTGTGTTATTTCTCTGTCCTCTTATACATAACAAATTTGTGCCAGACAGAACACTGGAGAATTTGTATTAAAAAAAGTTGTAGTCATCATTTCTGTTTTATTCCCATGCTAGCCTAAGCTATTCATAATAATAACACTGTCTCTCTCTCTTTTTTTGATCCTTAACTGAGGGGTCAGAGAAATCTTAAAAAAAAAGAGAAAAAAAAAGGAAAAAAGCTAAGTATATGTGTTCCTGATTTTAAAGCTGTGGAAGCAGAGACAAAGTAGAGAAAAGTGATTTTCTCAGTGTCACTCACGAGCCCAGTGGCAGAAATCCAGGGACAAAATCCAGATTTGCTGAGAACCAGTATAATATGCTATCCACTTTCCAGAGACTAAAAAGCATTTTTCCCAGTCATGGGATGATATCACAAACACTCTTCCTCAGGCTACTTGTCTACCAAGCATGCACAAGAATGATTTTTCTCTTGTTTATTATCACTCAATCTATTTTTTACCCTCGAACTAAGCACAAGAGACCTATGCTAAATTTCACAGCTCAGAATCAGACATTTTTGCAGAAGCTGTGTTACCACCTCTTTTTTTTACAATGAGAGTAGATCCTTTGTTCTTCCATTCCTCATAAAACTGACGAAAACATTTCCATCAGAATTTCCTTTTAAAAATCCCCTCAGGCACTGTCTGATAATGAAAATTAAAAATAGCCCTAAGGTTGGATGTTTGGAGAAATCATATCTGTGGAACCGTGGTGTCTTAAAAGCAACATGCCTAGACATGCTTGGTTTTGGAGGCCACTTAGGAAGGCAGTCATACACGTGGCCACAAGCAGTGGCTGTGACACCCTGCAATATTCACAACAGCCTGCGTGCCTGACTCAGCTGACTGCGTTTTTCCCCCAATAAGAGAATGTTTCTTCTGGACTTATTTCTTGCTTGCTGCCCTGCATCTCACAGTTAAGGGCTCACACGAATTAAGAAGCCAGAATATATAGGTGGACATCACTTTAATTTCAGTGAGACAGGTGGCAAATCATTTGAGAATTAGGCTGACAGAGTAACTGCTACCATTAAACCAGACTTTTGGAGATAATGACAATTCAGTATTAAAATGGTGACCAGAATTTTTATAAAAAATTACGTAAAAAACCCTATGACTGTTACATTTTCCAAAGGCCCACGTGGTTTGCTTTGCCAGACAGCCACTGAATAGAGCAGATATGGCATGACCTCCTTGCGGCCAGCTTTGGTTTGGTCTGGGGGAAGGTGGAACTGGAATTTTGGCATCAGAGAAGCTTCTTTCCTTGTAGTGGAAGAGCTTCCTTTCTCCTCTTCAGCTCTTGGAGCTGCAGGTGGGAGAAGATGACTGGAAGAGTGAGAAGGCTACAAACACTTTGCCTGAGTTTCTCTGGCTGTGGAGTAAAGCAGTGGGGATCTGGGCTTGGTGTCTTAATCTTCATGTCGATCTTATTTTTTCAAATGAAATTCAGCTTCAGCGGTGTCATCACCTGGCTTAGTGATGACTTTGCAGTCAGCTGACTTGTTACATTAGGATAAAATTCAGTGCTCTTACAGCCATATCCTGCCATGGAGTTTCATGCAACAGTGCCATTGACTTCAATGGGAATTCTGTATATGAAACAATGACTGGAAATGTCTGTAGTATTGCACATAGTGACACTATATCCCATGAAAGCAGCACAGAACAATAGCCAAAGGTCTCACTAGGCAATAAAATTATGTCTGGTTTCTTTTCTTTTTTTTTTTTTTCCCTCTTGGGAAGCTTCCATGGCATCAGGTGTAAATTTTGGGGCTGTTAATTTCTGACATCCCTTTTCACTGAATGAGATCCTAAAAATATACCACGACTTAACCATTCTACTGACAAAGTATCCAGTGAAGAATCTTTTAATACAAAAATGGACACAATTGACATTTGTTCTTCTAAAATTTCTTCTTCTAAAAAAGGAAATAAAACAATTTTCTTTTACTAAAATTAAACAATGAGCCCTAACAACAGGAATGATATTGGGCTTGATCCCAAACCCTCTGAAGTTAATGCAGAGACTTGCATTGACGCCAGTAGGCTTTGGGTCAGACCAATTTTGAATTAAAGACAAAGCATGAGCTTTGTTACAGAACTGTACTTGTCCTCATTTTCTTGGTATCGTACACCTGCTGTTCATGTAGTGCACATATTTTTACCTGTTTCATCTTTTTCAGGTGAATTTAAATGAAAAAAACCTTCAAGCTTCCAAATCTACACGCATAGCATATATGTTACTATGTGTTTGCTATGGGTGTCTACAGACAAGTGCATGCATACATAATTTACAAAAAAATTGACATGAGGACTCACTGCCTTTCCAGGACACTGATAGGTGGCATATTATCCCGGAGAACAAAGAACAGCAAGTTTCATGCTTCCTTAGAGCTTTCTTAGCTATATAAAGCTGTTATTTTGCTTGCTCCAAGTAGGGCATTTTTCCCTCCCCAATTACATGGGCAGGGATTTCCCTCTCAAAGATCTTGTTGAATAAAGAAGTGTCCCCCTTCAACTGCCCCCTTTTTCTCCCACATACTCTCAAGCCCAAGCCATTATTTGAGGAAACAGGGTTTACTTAGTCATTTAAGTTGCCCACCACAAACAGTATTCATGTGAGTAATTTATTGCGCACAAATGTGTCAGCAAACTGCTCATTTATAGATACCAGGATTTGTTAATTAATAAGCTCACTTATTTAGGAAGGGTTTTCAAAGTATTTGTTCCCTTTACAATGAGTATGGTACCCTGAGATGACAGTTTCCTCCACATAAATTGAGGTCAAATTAGCCCACCCAGATAAACCAATAGGAAATGTGACTCAAACAGCCAAAAAAGGTTTTCCTCTCTACAGGGGGAAAGTATCCATATTTTAAGTTTGCATTGCATCCTATCAGATAATGTTAGACCTTATCATCTAATGCAGTACTTACAGTACCCATAAATCACTCAATCTGACATAAATGCAAAGAATATGCATTCTTTTCTTTGAGCAGAATGCAATCATGCCTTAATACTGCCTTAAAACCAGTGAGGAGTCATATCCAATAACTATCCCAATTATCTCTCAGCACAATGTTTTCCACCTGCAAGGAGTGATTATGTGTCAGTAACGATGATAAAGTCCTTAAAGAGATGTTGATGCCTCACAGAAAAATTTGAAAGACATATTGTTTAGAGAGAGTTCTGCTTATAGGCTGCATCATATATATCTGAGGTATTTCTTTTCCCTATTTTTTATTACTAAGGACATATGCATAAAAAGATATTGTGTCTCAGGGAAATAATCATTATATAGCTAAAGTAAAAACTGGCAATCGTGTGCTTTATTCTTGTTTTGGCAAAGACTTCACAAATGACCTTGGGGGAAGTTCTGTAACTGCTCTGTGTCCTACGCCAATGTAAAGTGGAGACAATGCTTGCATGAGGCTGAGTATGAATTCATGGCAAGATGTTCCATACCATTGGATGGAATGTGCCAGGAAAGGGGTTAGAGCATGTTCTTACCATTTAGACCAGAAGGCATATTTCTCTTCCTGTTGAGTCTAAATGCAGGAATGCACATCAGTCCATTGCTGTGTTAGGTGCTGTAATAAAAGATGTACTGAAAAAATTGCAATCTAAGTAGTAAAAATCAAGGAAAAAAAGGGACAGAGAAGACAGCGATATTGAGAGATGACAATCTTTTATCAAGTTACAGAATGTTTTGGTATCAAAATATGGAAAAGAATCTGTATTTCATGTCTTGGTTGTTACTTTTATATGGGCAGATAGAAACAGAGCTGTCCTAACCCCACTTGCGCTCTGACCTGCCAGAGCTATTAGATCAGTGTATGAGTTGGAGCCTTGTGCTATGTGAATGTGTCTGGGAGGCTTCTAGACAAAGAGCTGTCAGAGGAGCTTTGGTCTGTCTGTGCTCTCTGTGTGAACAACTCCTGGTCTCACAGCATAAAAAGTTTACTAGACCACATCCCATCTGACTGCTGGAGGTGGTGAATGTGCTTGTGTTGCAGAATTCAACTCTGATTTGCAGACCTCACCAACATTCACTCAAAACCTGCTTTCCTTGCAGCATCATTTTAAGTGTGTTTTAACGAGCTGCTCCTCCTGCAAAACAAGGAAAGTACCAGAAACATATTGGGTACAGTTCTCTCCTTCCCTCCTTCCCTCCCTCCCTTTTTTCTCTCTCTCTTCTGGAAATCTTTGAAGAGATTCTCATCTTGTTATTGAAGGGGTTTCCAAACCATAGGCTCCAAATTTCAGGGTTCTTTTCACCTGTTTCTATCCTTAAAGCATCATAAGCATCTTTATACCAAATATCAGTTGTTTCCACCAAGACTAATGCTAATATCCACAAACAAAATTTTCACAAGTCACACTCTTACAGACTTGATGCTTTCACAAAAGTTAATCCCAGGATTAGCAGACTGCTATTTCTGTACAGAAAATCACATCTCTGCAGAGGTCTGTGTTTGAGTTTGGAGGACTCGCTGTAGGCAGCCAGGTGGGAGAATTATGGTCCTTTGCAGGGTCCCTTCAGCTTGTTACCATGAGACCGACAGTCTGACAAGTGAACCACAAAGGTTTACATAATCACTTGAACTTTTAATTACATTCCTGTACTGAATTAGCTCCCATCATTTTTGAATTTATCTATCCCTTGTTTTAATTGACTGTGCTCCTTGATCTGGCTGTCATCATGCAAAATGTATTGTTAAATGGTTTTAATAACTTCCTGCATGCGCAGCAAGCAGTATCCAGCATATGTTAAGGGACACATGTCAATCATAATTGACTTACTCTTAAATTTTGTTGCTTTTGTGGGTTTGAATCAGATCCTTAATGCTACTTGAAATGTTCTTTTGTGGTTACATTTTGCTAAACCTTCCAGAACAATGTCCTTTCCTGGCGGCTGATACATTGAAACCACAAGTGCCAGAGGGGGAAGAAAAAATCCTGCCATTGAAATGCACGAAGATGTGAATGACAGACTGTTCACTTAACTTGTACATTCAAAAATATCTGCTTTGTCCTTTCCAGAGTGAAATAGCTGCTTTGACACAATTGTGGTCTCTTGTATGATGGTAATCCATAGTGTCGGAGCCATTATGATTCTGGTTCAGATATGCATATTTTAAAAAAAATTCTAAGAAAAAGTAATTTTACATAGTCAGCCACTGACATTTTATGTTAATAATGTTGTGTTTAATTTCTAAAAAAATTTAGAAATATGGCACTGCAGTGAACTATTGGATTTAGTAAATCTGCTGGCTACAAAATTCCTTCTTAAAGAAGTAAACTTCTTTGTAATCCAACTCTAGCAAACTATTTATTTTCCAGGGGATGTTAGCATTCATGAAATGTATTGGATTTACAATTCTAGAACATCTGTTTGCTCAAAGAAGGCATTAGTGTAAGCAATAAAAAAGTCTTCATATTGCTCTGCTAATATCTCATCCTCAGTTTGCAGTTACTGTCTAGTTTCAATTTGCTCTTCATGCCCACTATCTGCTTAGACTCTCAGATTAAATTAATTGTTCTTTTCATTATTGGTGATCTTTATACCTGTTCATTAGGAATTGTAGGGAGTCACAATCAAATTCATGTTGTTCAGTCATTCTTCTAGAGCAACAAAGAACAGCAATCCAGTTTCATCTGCAGCCAAGACATTTCCTGCCTATTAACCCGTATTTCATTATCAATCCCTTTTCACAGCGTCATGTGTTTATTCTCAAAGCTTACTTAGCAGTATGATGAGACAAATATCTAATATAAATTTTCAAGTAATGTAAAAATATTAGGAGGACTATTTAAAATGTTAGGAGGTATATTTGAAGAAATTGATTCTCAGTCTCTTCTAATGTCCACCTCCCTAATATCAAAGTGCCTCAATTTTTTCTCTCCTGTTAGAAAATATTCGAAATGTGTAGCTCACTATGAATGTTATCACCAAGGAAAACAGAAATCTTCACACTTCACACACAACAGGGGAAGTGCAAATCAAAACTTATCTTTGATGGGGTTATCATGGTAATGATAAAACTCCACAAAGGTTGTGGACTGAGAAGACTGCTAGGATTGCTCCAACTTCAGTGAGCAGACAAACTGAAAGTATCTTTCCAACATATGTTAACAAATGCCAGAGGAAGGAGGTCACACACCAAGCTAGGAAAGCATTTGCAAGTTTAGCTTCATGACATCAAAACTCTGTGCCTAAGTATCTTCCATAAGAAATTATATGATAAAGTTTGCATTGCTCAGAAAAACATTATTGAAGGAAAGCAGACAAGCTATTAAACCTTAAAAATGGGAAAACTGTGAGGGAAGGATGTTTTAATTTTATATTATCTTGGTCAGACTCTGAAAGATGTGATACATTGACATCTGATTGTGGAAGTAAGCAAAAGAGAAGAGAAGTGTGCTTTGTCATACATTTGAATCACGTGTCAGAGATGGGGTGGAAAAGTTGCCAACATCATTTATGTTACATGTATTGATGTATACAGTAGGGGTTGCGGGTCAGAGCCAGATGCACTAGGCAGTGCACGGTCTAAATAAAACCAAGGCCAACAGGCTTATCCAGAAAGATGAGGTAAAAGAAGACAAGAAAGGAATGACACTATATCGCTGTGAATTTTAGTTTCAGCATACCAGCAAACTAACTCCTCAAAATGTTTTTGTAGGATGAAGAAATTTTTTAGGGTGAGAAAGTATGAGAGCAGGCTTTCTGTGTGTTTATGAAGACTCCTTCCAAACTTGAGGGGAACCTTGGGTAAAGCATTCAGAGCCAAGGATGGCAATGATGAGCCTTGAGAAAAGAAGTACCTTGTATTTGCAGGAACAGAGAAGAAGCTGCTGAAAGGATATAAAAAACAAGGTAGTATTTGGCTGAATCAGTTGATTAGGAGGATGGTCCATGTGTGTAGACAAAAGGTCTTAGAAATGCTACACAGGATCTATGGAACATATTATTGGGATATCTAGAGAAAAGTGCATGATGTATCTTTCTTACTTATAGTATGCTAGAATAAAAAACTATAATATTTGGGATTAGAAAGGAATATATATTAAAGGTGATATAAAGCTAAATAAGGAACACATTAAAAGATAGAAAAGGGAGGCTGTTCTGTCTTGAGTCAAGCAGACTGCTGTGCTGAGTGGCTTTGCTCTGCTTTCACCTCTGGGAGTGATACTCTCCTCTCTTCTTCCAACAAAATAGGAGCCTGGCTACACTTCAGGCCAGTCTTTCCTTTTAGGTCAGTTCTTAGCTTGCTTTTTAGTTAAATGCTTTGCTAGCAACAGGCCAAGTTGGATCTGAGAATTGGATCCAATGCATATAGTATATAAGGTTAATATCTGTTTTGAGATTTCTACTTAGCAAAAAGTCAAAGAACCAAAAACTCCACCAAACTGAATGGTATGATAACCTTAACTCTACAATACCTTTATATTGTATATTGTATATCAGGAAAAAATTCTTTACTGAAAGGG
>VYZV01007855.1:73130-87126 GCA_013401275.1 Pandion haliaetus | reverse complement strand
CCACACAGGCACACACGCACGCACAAGCGACACGCGTGCAGGCACGCGCGTGCCCCCCCCACCCCCACCCCCGCACGCTCACGGGCACGCGCGCGCACGCGTGTGCACACGCTCGGACGTGCAGAGGGCGAGGGGCAACGCGGGGGGAGGCAGCAACAGCGGAGCCGGCGGTGCGGGGGAGTCGGCCCGGCGGCAGAGCGGGGCGGGGTCCGGGTCCCCNGGGCTGGGTCCGGTTCCCCCCGCCGCTCTTCGGGGAGGAGCCGTGTTCTCCGTACGAAAAGGCAGGGGTTTCATTTTCTGGTTCTGCGGGTCAAAGGTACATCTTCTGCAAGGAGGCGGGGGGAACGTATGTACGGGAGTGTCAAAATTCGACTTTTCGTCTACGCTAGTGCAAATGAGAAAAACAACGTGTGTTGGCATAAAGGAGTGTCGTGTTTGATAGCCGATCGAATTGCTGCATCGAGCTCCCCAAGCCTTCTGTGAGAAGAAAAGTTTCAAAAAAACCCGAAAGGTGCCGATTTATTATTTTGCTCGTGTTACGGAGCAAGGCAATAAACAGCGGGGATGCGAGAAGCGGGAACACAATGAAATGCTGGGTCACTTTAACGGGAAAAGGGAATCCAGCCAACACCCAGCAGTTTATCTCCAACTTTTTTGGAGCATACTTGGAGCTCACCTAGACTTTCACAGCGGTTCAGCACCGTAAGCTGAAACGTTTCCTCCAAAATGGGAACCACAGGGTCAGAAAGAAAACAGTGGGATAGGTTGTTCCCAGAAGTTTCGATGCTGAGGGTGGTTTGTTTGTGTATTTGCATGACTTTATTTTGCAAGGGGAAAAAAAAAAAACGGTAGAGGGAAGTCTGTGCTTTAAACAAGGGCCGGGAGAAAGCATTGCATAAGCTGTGAAGACGTGATTTTGAAAATGGGCTTGGCATGGGCCTCATTCTGCTCCCAGTGGAATTAAGGGGAGTTTTGCCATTGACTTAATAGGAATAAAGTGAGGCTGCTGCCCAGCGCTTTTCTAAATCCCGTTCTTTAGAAGTTAGAATATGTAATAGATTAATTAAAAACAGGTTTAGAGAAGACAGCTACATAGAAATGTTGGACTGAGCCCTGCAAAACTCCCATAAGTATGCAGGCAAATGCTTCCGTAAGATTTCAGCATTATACGTGAAACTGAAGGACCAGGGGCCCAATTTTGCATCCAGCAAAATCAGTAATTTCCTTTAGTTTTTACTCTGGTTTTCTTTTAAATCCTGTTTTTTCCTGAGTTGCATTTCCCCACATTTACATGTGAAACTATTCCTTAAACTAAACAATAAGCACACTGGTTTTGACACACATTTCCCAGAAATGTGTAACGTACCCTGATAGCTGTGCCAAGATAAAACTGTTTAGGATGGAAGAATTCAGCCTGCTTGGGAAAGGAGATAAGAATCTATGCTGCTTTTTTTTTTTTTTTTAAAGCAACATTTAAGGTAGCAAATATGGAGTTTAGCTATTGAAAGGCCGTTGACTAATGAAAAAGCTTCCTAAATGGTGAAATAACACTCTCAGCTTCAGTGAGCATATTCTGTTTCAATCGCTGTGTATGTGGGCGTATAATATTTTTCACAGATTGCCCTCCAAACTTATCACTACTTACATGATAATATTTGTGGGCAGAATTTATTGCTGGAAGAAGTGACTTTCTTCAGTATTCTAAAGAAATCCCTTAGGTTGCCATATTTCTATAGCACTTCATGAACGGATGCAAGAGTTGAAAATACCATCACATGGCGTTCTGCTCCTGTGTCTCCTAAACTGAAGCCCCCTGAACTCACCTGCCTCTTGCCTTCTTTTGATGCCCATGCTAAGTGCCGGGGCTTAAACGTGAATCCACGCCAGGGTGTTCACTGCCACCCTCATCACTATCTTTGGGACATCCTGCTCATTTCCTGAGCATGAGGGAAGCAGCAACCAGTATTTTGTATACAAAGACAGAAATTGTTAAATTCTCTAGCCTCTGTGATGAGATGATTGTTCCAAGGACAATGTCGTGGTTTAACCCCAGCCAGCAGCTAAGTACCACACAGCCGCTTGCTCACTTCGCCCCCCACCCAGTGGGATGGGGGAGAGAATCGGGAAAGAAAAAAAGTAAAACTGGTGGGTTGAGATTAAGAGAAGTTTAATAGAACAGAAAGGAAGAAACCAATAATGATAATAATAACAATAATAAAATGACAGTACTAATAAAGGGATTGGAATATACAAAACAAGTGATGCTCAATGCAATTGCTCACCACCCACTGACTGACGCCCAGTTAGTTCCCGAGCAGCGATCCCTCCCCAGGCCTACTTCCCCCAGTTTATGTACTGGGCATGAGGTCACATGGTATGGAATACCCCTTTGGCCAGTTTGGGTCAGCTGTCCTGGCTGTGTCCCCTCCCAACTTCTTGTGCACCTCCAGCCTTCTTGCTGGAGTAGTCGAAACTTTACTTAGCAACAACCGAAAATATCAGTGTGTTATCAACATTATCCTCATACTGAACCCAGAACATAGCCCTATACCAGCTACTAGAAGGAAAATTAACTCTAGCCCAGCTGAAACCAGGACAGACAACAATAATCTGGGCCCTAAAATGGGACGACTCCTCTGAACAGGACCCTAAATTTTGCATGCAGAGCGTTCCTGTTGTTAGCACCTGATGTTACAGTTACCAGCAAAGTCATGTGAGAGCTATTCAGTGGGACTATTGATGCATGTAAAGCTACTGGCATACAGCACTGTTCACAAGATGAGGCCAATGGAGACTAAAAGAAAAAAAAAACTGCCTCAACCCAACATTAGGGTGCAAGTCCCTTGTGTTTTTTGTCAATAATTTACTTTAGGCACAATACAGAACTGTACAAGATATTCCAAAGAACATGAAAATACAGGGAGCATCTCAGAAAAAAATACCTGAAACACAAGTGGTAGAACCAAGGGTTGTACGTGCTCGGTTTCAACTGGCTGTATTCAACAGGCAGTGCAGCTGTAAACTTAAACCATGTTGATAGGTGCTTATGTGATGTCAAAAAATCCAAAAAAAGCATGAACATATAAAGCCTGGTGTTTGCAATAATCTAGTGAGAGCAGTGGAAACCCCAGGAGTTGCACTGGAAGAGCCTCTTCCGATACAGCTTTGTCAGCATATCCACCTCCTGGAAACATTGAGCTGGCTGACACTTTGGGTTGTTTTTTTGTCTTTTTGTCTTTTTTTTTTTTTTTCTTCTCTAATTGAGCTGCATTACTTCCTGGATGACATCACCTAAATGGGAAAAAAAACCCTGAGTCTTTAGGCAGTTGTTTTGCTATGCTGGGTAAGGTTGGGTCCTGTCCAGTTTGGTTATACTGACAAAACACTGGACTGCATCTCTCCCGTGGAGGGAAATGCTCATTCTGTGTGTTCAGCTGCAGGATCAGACATAATTTTCCAGCAATCATGCACAGGTCAGGCTTTTATAGAAGGATGGAACTGATACCTGAGAGGTGGTGAGAGGGAGATTTGCGTAGTCAAGGGACAAAGCTCTTTCCTATAATAAATGTTCTGAATGGGCAAATTTGCTGCATATTGACTGAAAGGCCTGGAAAAAAATAACCCTGCTATTTTCTTCCCCCTTTTTTTTAATCAGCTACACTTAATTTGTCATGGTTCCAGCCTTAGATCTTCCCTAGTGATAGGGAATTAGCCTGCATGGTCTAAAAGATACGTTTAACAGGTAAGGAGCGTATGAACAGTTGGCCCATTTCTAGGCACATTCAGCTGAACCAGAGGTACTGACTGATAACACCTTTTTGGATAGCAAGTTCGTAAGAGTACCACTGCCTTACAAGGGGTTCCCCGTGTTACGTTCTGGTTAAGACTACTGTAAAAAATTACTTGACAGCTTCCTTTTGAAATGCAATACTTTTGCTCAGCTCTGCAGAGATACTTTTAACAGGCTTGCCTTGGGTTTGTGAATCACACTGCCAAAGTTAGACATCCAGCTCTTCGTAGAATAAGTAAATAACATGACATAGACTTAGGGTTCCTAGGGCTCACAAGCTGGATTCGTTAACACCCAGCATGCTGTCTGGAAGGAGGCTTCAGCCATTTGAGGACCAGATGTGTATGAAATACTCTCTGTGTCTCTGATTTTGGCACTTGGCTGCAGTTCTGAGTTCAGTATGTGAGGAAAGTGTGATTCACAGCCACAAAAACTTTGCTTGATCTTCAGTGCTTTGAGAATAAGGGACTGCCTCATGCTTGTCTTTAAGGGCTCAGAAGAGAGAAGTGTTGAGTCCTGCAGTTAGAGCACTTGCTCAGGAAGTTGGAGATCTGTGTTCAACATGGTTTTTTTGTAGTCTCAGGGGATTCAAATTATCCTCTTTTGCCTTGCAGTAATATCCTGGAGAATGTGTACGTTCCTCACCACCTTTCCTTTTGAGTAGTTGACTCAGGGAGGAGTGCAGGATGCTGAGGGCGAAAAGGAGAAAAGTTTTCCATAAGGAGTGTTGCTCAACAGCCCTGAAGTGAGAACACCCCCCTCCCAGAGAAGCCTACAGCCTAAGAGCTAGGGCTGAGAGATGGGAGACACCAGTTTATTCCCTTCTCAGTGAGATGAGTGTTGAAGATTGCTCTCCTATTTGAGGACGGAAAACAGAAGAGAGAAAATTAAATTCTGTGACAGCCTTTCTCAAACATTTCCTCCGGTTAAACACATGAGATGAATGTGGGTAATATCCACACTTTATAAATACTGTAGAAACGCACCAGGAATATGAAGCTGTAAGCTCGCAGACCTTCTTACTCCACTCCTTCAACTCTTTTCTGGCATGGCCCATCAGTGCTACAAAAGGTCTCTTTTCTACCAGTATCTTTGGAATTATCATTCAGAACTCCTTCCATCCCCACCTGAGGGAGGGGATCATTCATTTCTCAAAGTGAAGGCTCTGTAGCGCATGCGGCTTTCAGTGCTTATTGGAAGGGTTGCTGAAAGTGTCCAGCTAAGCATCCAGCTAAGGGCAGAAAAGCTCTGCCCTTTCTCTCTTCCCCAAGATTTCAGAAGGCACAGAAGGTGAACTGCAAGAAATGCTGCCCAAAGAAAATACTTGACTTGTTCTATAAAAACAGGAGAGATTAAAAGCATTTTCTTCAACATGGCAAGAAGCCTGAGTCTAGAATTTGAACTCTGACCACTTGCAGGATCATGTTCAGTACTAGCATGAAGCTATCATATTCAACCCCAGATGGCATCTTTGAGAATATCTCACTTAAGTTGCTCCTTGCTCTTCATCTTTTTTTATTGCTTCTGTTATAGGCCCTTTGCAGTCCTGCAGAGCAAGCAAGCAAGGCCATGGTGTTCTGTGTGCAAGGGAGAGGCAGGAATATAAAGGAAAGGAAAAGAGCTGCAAGCTTTTGTCCCTCTTTCCAGAACAGTTTATCAATGATCACATCCTTGAAGAGAACTTTAGCTACTGAGCTAACAAATGGAAGTTAGTGTTTACGGTATTTCACCATTTAAGAATCAGATAGGTATCTCATATAATTATTCTCATAGCAATTAAGGATGAAGTTGTTTTGAGAGAACCCACGAAATTCCAACTGGACCTTTGATCTTCAAGAGATTATTAAAAGTCATGACAGGTACCTCTACTCTCTTCCCTTGTCCCTCAGAATTGTTACACAAAGGTTGGTATGTTCTTTTGCTTCCAGTCTCCCATTTCTGTATCCACAATACCCAGCAAAGGTAGGAGGCCACCAGATATGGCATATATTTAAGGGACAAAGCTTAGTGGATTGTTAGTGACTGAAAACTATTTACTACTGTGCTTTTCTTTAATCTTAATTATCTCCAATAGCATTAAAATATCCTGTGCCTGCACTATGACTGTAGCAACCAGCAGCGCTTTCTTGGCTGTCATCAAGCTTGTGTACAGCATTTACAGGTATGAACTTAGAGTATATTCTGACAAGGTTAAATCAAGACAAGGAGGCAAAATTTTGTGGGAGGATCCTTGGAAAACAGACTTACTCTCCTTTTCAAGGCGGCATCATTTTCCTGAACCAAAGGGGGAAAGCGTTGGCAGAAAATAAGACAGGGCCATTGATGTTGGGGTTTGCAGTCATTTAACAGCTGTATTTATCAGCCAGATGATGGGAATAACTGGACATCTTGGTTGCAGACTAAAGCTGGCTCTTTTAGTATATAGCCCCAAGGAAAAGTGATTAGAGTGGAGATTACTAACCTGATAGCACTGCTGAGGGAGAAAAGCATACTATAATAGATGATTGAAAGTATCAAGGGATCTTAAAAACAAAGGACACTGTGAATTATTAATTTATTTCTTCATATTAGGAGTGCTTAGTTTGTACAAGATTTTAATTCCATATTTAATGGCTCCTTGGCTAGTTCATAAAAAACAAAGCTGAAGATATTCCCAACCTTTTATCACCCCAGCCACACGTGATGCCATGTGGACTGTGTAAATTGCCCTCATGTAATAGTGGAAGTGGTGTCCTCGTGCCTCTCTCCTCCCAATGGCTGTTTCCCTAACTAGATGAGTTAATTCTGCTGAACAGCACGTTTTAATAGAACAAGTACAGACATGGCTTACTGACTGTACCCTGATTGACTGAGGCATTACTCCAACTGTACTTTATTTTCGAGTCAATTTTAAAGCTGCTTTCTCTTTCTGTAGGTCTTACATGCCTTTGGGGTTATAAGCAGCAGAGATTATGTATTTAGTTATTTTCTTACTTAATCTTCCCTGTTGAAAATATTCCACTCTTTACTGGCTCTGTCGTCTGGAAAGAAGTGGTGCATCTTTTTCTAGTGGTTCTGATGAGGACCACTACACACTTCCTCTTCACAGACTTTTGTTCAAAATCATTTTGGCCAGTTCCATCAGTCCTTGATGGATTCTCTTACCCCAAGCCCCAGAAGCCTTTTGGTGATGGAGAGTTAATCTTTTCCTGTCTGCCATGCGTGTTCTGACTCACCTTGACACGCAGTGACTGTGCGTTAGATGTGTCCAGCTGCCACCTGATGGGCTGTGTGAATTTTTTTTCAGTAAAATCACTCCCAGAGTAGTGGCTTTCAGCTGCATGATGCCAGCTGGTGTGCGTGCGTGTGGCACACGTGTCTGCTCAGATCTTACATAGCTGTGAATTGTTTGACTTCTCTAAATGAAATCCAGGAGCTTCAGCCTCAGTTCAAATCTGATCTTTTATCCTACTGAAACTCCCTTGTTTGATTTACTGCTTGGGCTAAATGATGCAGAAAAATTCGGAGCTAATCTGACCTTTGCTCTTGCTGTTTGGCTAAACCAGGATCTTATTGAAAACCTAGATAAGAAAAATGGCTTTGCCATTTTTTTTCCTGTATAATGGTAAGCCTTAGTTTCCTCAGCTGTAAAATAAGAGCTAACCTATTTCACAGTGAGACCTAATGTACAGAGTTGGCTTTGAAATCCTTAGATGCAATGTTGGTTTGGGGTGCAAAGTTTTGTTTTGTTTTCCTTAGAAATTAAATTCTTCCTAGTTCTCAATGCTCAATTACTAATCCAAGGACTTGTAGTACACTACTGACAATCTATCCTAGCCCAGTTCTGGTTCATTTCACTTTTTTGGCTGTATTCCTGAAACACAAGTCTCCTTTCTCCTCCACATATGTCCAGTTGTCCCTGAGCCTTCTGCTCTATTGACAGTTGTATTGCTTCAATGTCGCCTGATGCTCTGGTCCTTTGCTGCAACCCTGAGCTTGCAATATGTAGTGGTTTCCTGAATTCAAGGCATCTCTGAGGACTTCATGTCCCCCAAAAGCACCAGGCAGTATGGGATCCCAGCCTCAAGAATGATAACTGTGAATTAGCAGCGAGAAGCTTTTGGACAGGCAGACTTCTGTTTAAGATGAGACTCAGGAAAATATCCAAGGCTGAAAAGAGAAGATAATTATTGAGTCAGAAGAAAATGTTTCTTAGGGGAACCTTGCTGACTCAGAGAAGATGCTGAAGACTGAAGAATGTATTTTTCCCTTTTTGGACTGGTATCTGTGGTATGAAGTTTCTTCATGCATGTAGAGTATTGTCTGGAGAAGAGGGTAAATGCTTATATGTAAATTAAATCTCCAAACTGGATTACAAGTGGGAGAAGGTTCTCTAAGCTTTTCATGGTTTCATGCCTCTTTGTATGTGTCCTGGTTTCAGCTGGGATGGAGTTAATTTTCTTTCTAGTAGCTGGTATAGGGCTATGTTCTGGGTTCAGTTTGAGGATAATGTTGATAACACACTGATATTTTCGGTTGTTGCTAAGTAAAGTTTAGTCTAAAGTCAAGGATTTTTCAGCTTCTGATGCCCAGCCAGCAAGAAGGCTGGAGGTGCACAAGAAGTTGGGAGGGGACACAGCCAGGACAGCTGACCCAAACTGGCCAAAGGGGTATTCCATACCATGTGACCTCATGCCCAGTACATAAACTGGGGGAAGTAGGCCTGGGGAGGGATCGCTGCTCGGGAACTAACTGGGCGTCAGTCAGTGGGTGGTGAGCAATTGCATTGAGCATCACTTGTTTTGTATATTCCAATCCCTTTATTAGTACTGTCATTTTATTATTGTTATTATTATCATTATTGGTTTCTTCCTTTCTGTTCTATTAAACTTCTCTTAATCTCAACCCACCAGTTTTACTTTTTTTTCTTTCCCGATTCTCTCCCCCATCCCACTGGGTGGGGGGAAGTGAGCAAGCGGCTGTGTGGTACTTAGCTGCTGGCTGGGGTTAAACCACGACACTATGTTTCTCTAGTTCTCTTTTATAGTGTCTGTTCCTTTCATGTCCCTGCCAGCAGGGTGGGAACCTGCCTTTGTCTTGAATAAACCTACAGGGTAATTGCAGATGTGGAAAGTGAATAGTTGGGGTTTGTAACAGTGAATATCAATATATTTAGATAATATACTATAAGAGGTAATACCTAGTATTTTCTCAAGTTAACCAGTAACTGGCTACATCTGAAAAATATTAATGGTCTCTTCCTTATTTTTGGCTCATCATTGGCATCAGCTATTTTGCTGAAATGCAAACAATTTGGCATGTCTTTCCCCTTATGTATTTGAATGAACAGATGAGAGATGGCAAAATAAGTTAATTGTTAATGTAGATACATGAACATAGAGGACAAATTCCAAACAGAGCAGAATGAGGCATCTGGGTAAGGTCGTCATGCTCCTAGAATTACCTATATTCTTTACCTTGTTCTTCCACTTTCCCCCCCCCAGAGGTTAGTGCAGAAACAGTTTCTTTTCATGGGCATACAGCTTATTGTTTGATCTATATTAGGGAAACACTGATTTGCTAACTGCTCTGGAACAGATCTTTAAAATTAGGTTTGGAGGTTTTTTTCTTTTTCAGTAAGGAGTGTTTCCTGATAAACAACAAAGTTCATTACATAACATTTAAGCAGCTGCAAGTAATTTATTCTTCTCTCTAGTTGGAGTGGAAGAAAGAATAAATCCATCCTACCTAGCAGGCAGGGAAAAGTCATGTTTCTCAAATGGTTTGGGCTGGCATGACCTATCCCATGCCTTCTGCAAGAGCTGGAATGTACTGCTTTTGAAAAAAACAGATGGGGTTGTCTTTAAAGATCTTTATCAGAGGTGGTTTGGTGTCATTCTGTCTTTTACTACAAGCTCACCACCTCTCTTCCAAGAAAGATTTTCTGTCTTGTGTTGTCTCATGTTTACTCCTCTGTTTTAGTTCATAGTAACAATTTGATAGTGCAGAACTCAGGTGGCTGGAAAAATTAATAGTCAGATGTTTGCCTCGGAATGTTAGTGGAAAACTGTTTATACAACACTACTAAAAGGTGACACCCTAATTGCCAAAGTTGTAGCAGAATGTTTGAAAAAAATTGCAAAGAACTCTTAAATATAGGGCAAAGAAAGCTAAAAAAATTACTTTCTGACCAATGCTGTGCTGCTTTGTTCTGTCTCTCAGAAGGGTGGTTGCACTGGGGAAGGTTCATGCTGGCTTGTCCTCTCACCAGTCCTGTCCCGTTAACAGTCCCAGTGGGGCTGTAGAGAGGTCTACACAAGACATCTCAGGGAATGCACCTTTACCACCAAGGTCTTTTTGCACCTCTGGCTGTTAACTGCATCATTTATGTGTTTGTGCCACTCATAGCCGTCCTGTGGTGTTGTAGAAAGGCGGTAACTTCATTTAAGCCGTTGCCCATCAGCACCTCATAGCAAAAGTGGGAGATTAGGAACATGGGCTGGTGCCAGACTTTCAGGCTACAGACTTGCCTACAGTGTGCCCCTATATCCAGTTGTCCTGAAGGACCAGCCAGCCGGCACACTCCCATCATTTTGTAGCCTGCACAGAAGACATTCCCCACTGCTTGGAGCTGGCCATGTTGGCACATCCTGCAAGGGTTGTCGGTCCAGTAGTTCTCTTCCATGAGGGGAAGCCAGAGGCCTGACCCAGAATAATTCAAGACTGACAACACAAATATGGATGATTTGTCCATGGAATATGGACCATATGTCACATGAACTGCTGGAAGGATGAAGGTAGAGAGCAGTTCTTAGGGCTATATATGCGTGGAAGGAAAAGTAGGGAATAGAGAGCAGACATTTAGGAGCAAAAGCCTGTCCCTGAGGCACTGTGTCAGAAAACCAGACATTGTCACGAGACATTATTTATTGCCAGTTAAGAGTCACAACCTGTAGTTATTGTCCGGGACAAGATATCTTTATAGTTGTCTCTTGCACTAGCCAGAGGCAAGAAGGAGACCTTAAAACAGCTACCACTCACCTCCTCTACACAGCAGCATTTCTTAGCCTTACTGACCTGCCATCATCCAGATGTTGACCAGGATGGTGCACAGTGACCAGGGAAAATGCAGACATGGTATAAGCCTTTCAAAATTATAGGTGAGGACTTTCTTAGAGCCAGTTTTTTTTACCATTACTGCTGTTAGATACTGCCTAATTCCATCCTATTTTAGTCAATTGGATTACTGACTGTGATGTAGAAATAATCTGTGTAATGGAGTGTCAGCCATGTACTCTGAAGCCTTGACCAACAAATTCTACATAGAAGCAGTGCTGTTCCCTGCAGCTGGATCTGTCTATAAGCATGGCTTGGAGGTTAAGCCACCAGGGCAGCAGGGTTGCTACCATGCTTGTCTGTGAAGTGGCTTGTGAATGGTTAGTGCACTGAACTAAACCCTAAAATGAATGCCTAAATGCATAAGTAAGGTAGACATAATATTAAGAACTAGGAAATGTAAATGGGTTGCTTTAGGTTAATGCATTAACCTAAAATGAGTTACTCTGCTGTCCTTTCCAAAACAGGATGGGTGGATATGGAAAGTGGATCCATAAATAGAAGCTGCTGAGTTGTGTCCTGTGTCAGGCCTGTCTAGTGCTCCTTATCCTTGGCTTTCCTTCAATTTTTAGCTGTGGAGATTTAATCTGAGCTGCCCATCACTGAGATGGAGAACTAGATGGGCTACCAAAGAGAGTCTAAGCATTTGAGAGTATGGGAAGTAACCAGCTTTAAAATTAAAAAATACCAGCCAGATATTTTTAATAGTAATAAATTAATTTATGAATAATCTTTAAAAAATTACAAAGATAAATTTCACTTGAAGGGCTATTACTAACCCAGTCACATGACATTTCCATTGCCAGTGTTTTTTCCTCTACTGTAGGTTAGATTGTTACTAGTGAAAGACTCATGAAATGGCAGCTGGCCAGTACTAAAATTTCTCTCTCATACTATCTGTACAAACCTGACAGAGATGGTATGTTCTGCCTAAATGTTTCCTACAGGAACAAAACAAAAGTAGTAGGAAAGAACATAGTTCCCTGAGTGAACTATTTGATCAGTAAAGTATCACTAAGGAGACTTGAATAAGTTTTGGGTCAGTTTAGGCTTTTTCTCAAAACAGCTTTGTAGAATCAAATAAAGAAGCCTTGCATAACTGTAAGTAAAGTACACCAGATTCACTTGTCTCCAAGTAGGGTACTGGCCCCTCGTAAGGTGGCCTTTTTACTCACTTTTTTCCTTTCTCCTCCCATATATCCAACAATAAAGAAATAAACTGCAAAAATTGTTTTTCATTTGTTTTTAATGAAAAATATGAATAAGGGATTTAAATAAGTTATCTTATACTATACAGAAATCTATTAGTTATAACTTGGCACTAAAAACTGCACTATGGACATTATTCAAAAACATAAAACTGCAATGGATGGACAAATAAATATGCCTGCATTCATTTTTTTTATGTGCAGAACTCAGATGTTTACAAACATAAATATAATCCTGCAATCAGTTGTACTCAGCTTGATTGTAGTCATCAAAAGGGATCATGAGGTCAGGCTGCAGTGCTCTGTAGACTGATAAAATGTGTCTAGGCTTCACTCAATCTCAAGTACTGAGTCAGAAGGGTCTGGCTCTGTTTGGATCTTGGTGAAGATGAATTTTCAGGATGTGGTGCAATACAAGACTGAAATAATGTTGAAAAGTGAAGCAACGCACCAAGAAGAGGAAAATTTATGCTTGACACTTTTTGCGTGGTTCTTAACCATGTCCTGATCTGTGATCCCACAAAATCTCCAGCTTCTTCCTTGTGCGCAGGCATGGGTAGTCAAGAATACTGCTCCCTCCTCTCTTATACCTCATCCTAATTATTGTCTTTGTTAGGCTAAAATATGCTAAAAGGCTACTGAAAAACTTCAGTCAATGTGGGATGCAGTCAAATCTAGGTATCAGAAAGTATTCTACCATACTCTGTGATCTAAAATAGCTTCTAACTATTTTTAGATGAGTTGTAAACTATTGGTATAGACCCCTTGATTCTGTAAATGGTCTGGGTCTTGGTATCTTAGAAAAATCTCTTTCCAAAGGCCATATTACTAGTTTTTAGTATGGACATTAAATGAATCAGTTGATGCTTCTTTTCTTCTGTTGTTGTTTGTTGTTCTTCTTGCCTGTAATTTTGGAGGTCAAGACACTAAATACTCCAATAAATATGTGTTAAAAATATTTTGTCAACATAATTTTTTATTAATAAACATTACAAAAAAAAAACAACTACAAAGCAAGATAAATTGTAGGTAGTCAAGCTTTCTCTGTCCTTTTCTGGCTGCTTGTAAACAAAAACAAAGTAATGGGAAAGGATACACTCTGGAGGAGGAAGGAGAATATTGTGCAAGGCTACCATTAGTTTAGTAAGGGCCATGTCCATGGACTGCTCTGTAGTCAGTGGAGAAAGATAAGCCCTTTCAGATGTGATAAAGTACAGCTGCCTTGGGCTTTTGTTCTGAATGTCTTTTGGCAGAGATGATCTCTCCCCATCAGCAACAGAGAAAACTCCTGGAGCTTATAAAATAATGCCTGGGATAATTGCCCAGGAGCAGCAGACAAGCACCAGTGGTTTCTTCCAGAGGTGTAGGATAGCTCTGGAGATTTTGTTTTCTGAATCAGATGGGGAAGCAGGCAAGTGGATGAGCTGGTATATAATATCAAGAGAAAGACCACTCTTGCCTGACAGCAATACGTGCTAGTAGCTCTGTATCCTTGTTCATAAAGCATGAACTATTAGTGAAAACAGGCTTTTCTCTCTTACAATCCTCTCACAAGCACCAAGTAAAACATTAGGTCTTGTATGCAGTTTCCAGTAACTGCTTTAATGAAAAGTAACTGAACTGCACTCTGACAGGTTCCCGTCACAGAGCTGGTTCAAAAGCTGTGGTGAGATGCACTGAGCTGCAGTTCATTATCAGTGTTCTTGACTGTAGTGCTGATAGGTCATCTTTTTCTTCTGCCGGGGATATACTTCTATCCCTTATTGGGGATGAATCCTATAGTCCTGCCCATCCTTTGCGTTTCACCTTAGCAAAGATTTCTTACCCTGTGAAGAGGTAATAGAGTATCCACAGTCTGGTTTGGTAGTGCTGATACGCTCTGAAATATTCACACTAGGTACTG
>VYZV01007855.1:54854-73121 GCA_013401275.1 Pandion haliaetus | reverse complement strand
GAAATATTCACACTAGGTACTGAAAGCCTGTGCAGTTCAGCTTTTTAAAACTGATGTAAGAAAGAGTAGAGTCAGCCCCCCAATACCTTGGATGTTTTCCTTTTCCCTCAAGCCACTGCTTGTTATATTATCCTCACAATGTAATTTCCCCCTTATACAAGCCATCTGCACGTAAAGCCACTCCTGTGCAGTGACTCAGGCAAACAGGCGTTGTAGGTGGGGAAGAGCCTTCCTTATGGATCACCGCGAAGAACTGAGATAATTTAACAACATCAAAGAGAAAAACTTCCCAGCTTACTCAAACATAATATTGTTGTAGTTTTCCCATTAGTATGGGGAAAAATAGTGATGTGTTGTGGCTGGTGTTAACGCGAGTGTCTTTTCTTTCAAATCGCTGGATTGGCAATTGAAGGACTCCCTCTGTCCTTGGGCTTCCTTTAATGCTACCTTTAAACACACTCTTTTTGCTTCTTCAGGAAGCTGTCATTAAACAGCAATAACCTTTTATTACTGAATTTAGCTAGATTTGAATGGGTGACCTAGAGATTAAAATTTCAGACTCTCTTACTAATTAACGGAGTCATTTGAATCCCTGATGGATTTATTATTTAGTACGTGGATTAAGGTATTCTTTCATTTCACAAAGGTGGTTTTCACACATCTTTTGTGATTTGAAAGCTACTGTTTATTGCAGAGTAAATTTAGTATGCTTATTCATCACTTCGCAGTGATGGGCACTAGTCATCTTGGTCCCTATTCCTGCAAACCTTCAGTCATGTTATTTTTAAACACAGAGTTAAGTACGTTCCTAATGGCTGGGCTGAGGCAGGAATTTATCAGGCTAAGCTCTGCCTTGCAAGTCTTTCCTTGGGCAAGTGCTATATGTTGTTTTNGCTATATGTTGTTTTCACATTAGGTGTGAAAAAGTAGAGTAGATATTAGTAAAGTATGCCTTTGCTCATTTGCAATTATAACAGCTTTATATGAAACACAAAGTGTAGTTTTTCAGTGGAAGAGATTATTTTTTTAACACATGAGATAGATACTCAAACAGCAGGAAACTGCTACTTGTGAGAATATCTGGAAACCAGTGAGCAGCTAAAGAAGTTTGGGCTGAAAATTTGATTTAAAAGTAAATAAACCCACCTATAATATAATAAGGAAGCTCAGGCGTCCAAATGTCAGTGGCCTAAATAATTAGAAAATACTATTTGGAGGTTAAAAGTAGATTACTAGAACTGTGCAATTTCTTCCTCTTTATATCAACAGTGACTGAAAGAACCAGACAGCTAAATCTCTCTGGACTGAATTGTAATCCCATGTACACATTTCATTGACAAAGCTCAGCACATTTGCACTCTTCAACAAAACCTTTATTTTATAGTGTAATTATTTTTTTAATGTTATAATGCATGCAATATTTGTAAAGCAATGTATTTTAAAACACAATTTAAAAACAAGACTTTTAAAACTCAGAAATTCTTTAGGAATAAACACTGGGCCTTGTGTAAAGTTTCTAGGTACCATATTAATGAAAAGTAACTTAATTTCATCCTGGCAGGTTCTAACCAGAAGATAGCTTTGCAGAGCTGTTAGTACAGCTGAGGTGGTGCACCAGGAACAAAACCTAAGGGTAGTTTTAGTGTCAGTTTTTAAATTTGTAACTAATCGGTCAGTCTGTTTTTTCTCTGGCATTATAGGTTTGTGGGAAGAAACTAGACTTTTTTAGAATGGCTTTTGGTGGGCATTTTACTTTAAGTCTCCAAGTACTCAATCTTCCATTTGTTTTAATTTACCATTTGTTACATTACCATTCTGAATGAATTATAAAGAAGCTTCTTGTTATCAAAGTATTCTAGTAAGGCTTAGGTCACAGCTTTCAGCTACGAAAAGCTATTTAAGTTAGATCTTTACATATCTGCAATGACAGGGAGCAGATTTTTCATTGTCAGCTTAATGTAGCCTGAACAATATGACAGTCTCACAGAGGTTAAAAAAAACTTTACCTAATAAATTATTGTTCATTTTTCCTTGCTATCCTAAATAACTGCAAAACATGTGGAAAGAGCAAGCCCATGTACCACGCAGGAGCTCTTCCTGGCTCACTGATTCACGTGTAAGCTGTGGGGACACGATACTTCTGCACACACTTCACCTCACTTTTCTGTAGTTTAGTTTCCAAGGGAATCACAGCTCTAACATATCTGCATTATTAGGGGAGCAGGAATATGGAGCACAGAACAAAGATGTGTCATTAAGGTACATAATTTACCTATCTAAATACAGATCTGGGAGAAAATAAACTGACACAAACAGAACCAGAAGATTTGAACACCTTTTATAGCAGTGGGGCATATATGGTCCAAGTGAACAGGATCTGGGGTTGAAGTCTATGGGAAGGAGCAAGGCCTAAATTTGGGGGATTTTTTGTTCAACTGTATCATGTGCTTGTGTTTCTGCTTTGCAGGAATACACAAAGGCAACTGCATCTTTGATGCAACACCAGCCAAGAGGCGGCACCTCTACCAGAGCTATTATCTGTACCTTTAACTGCATATCTATCTGTATATAGAGATACATAGTTTAAATACAACCTTGCAGTAAACAGAAGTCCTATCTGAGCCAAGCCATTTTTTTTTAGAATTTCAGAGTGGACTCCTGAGTGTTGTTCAGCTGTTCTGTGACAATGTAATTAAAAGCAGAGCATTGTTTAGGGCAAAGGAGACTGTCTTCATGAATAACTTATATTCTACAAGAGCTGACTTTGTGTCAGCATATATAGAGTAGCCAGAAAATAAAGTAATGGATGCCTCCTTTGCACAGTTTAAAATCAGCAGGCATTCATTTTTTTCACATGGGTTCTTTAACCAGAAAAAAGATGTTTGGCCAGATGGCTAAAAATGAGATACTTCAAAGAAGCAGAGCACAGGGGTAACAAGATGGCACCAGAAGTGAAATGAGAAGGCGCTTGCTGATCTAGGAGCTGTACAGTGGAATTGTTTTCTGCCTTTCACACAGGTAAAATAGACATCTATGTTGATATATTTCTAGAAAAAGAATAAGCAAAAGTGTTTCTCTGAATGTCTCATGAGGGTTCATCTTTATATTATTTAATGTCTTCTATCTGAGACCACAATCCCAGTCCCAACTACAGATTTTTTTGCTTGTTTTATGGCTTTTGTTTACTGCGTTGCCACTGTACAAACCCCCCCAATAGTAGCACAACTCCCCTCAAGTCAGAAAATACTGATTTATAAAAAAACCTGTATTCCTTGTTTTCCTAACTTGTTTTGAATGCATTTTTTATTTTTATGAAAGTAAAATCTGTTGCCAGATTAATTTTTCAACCTTTCCACTCTGCCATGAACTTAAAGGTAAAAATTCTAGAGATAATGGGAGATGGCAGAACGACTTTATAGCTTTTTTGGAAGGAGACATAAATTGGAATATATAGCATTTATTAACAAACTTGAGTGAGATTATAGAATGCCTTCTGGATTTTCAATCTTCATTTTAACCCAAACTTTGGAGCAACTTAAGAGAGATCTTCATTCAGAGCAATTTTCCTTTATGTTAGGTTGTCTCCAGTGCATGAAGGAACACGATCTGGAGGGCCTTGTAGGTGCTACACTCATATCCAGTATGGGCACATTCCATAAAGAGCATAGTCCTGTTGCTTACTCCTGAGTCACAAGGTTTTCATGTAAGAAGGTCTTAATAATTGAGACTACCAAACAATTGTTTTATATTTGCAGGCTGAAGGGATGCTATGCCTTTTTTCCTGTAAAAAACCCCACATGCTTTTAGCTATATGGCATAACTCTACTTTCCAATAAATACTTTATTTCCAGCAGCACCAGCAGGAAGAACAGAATCCCCTTTCCTAAATGAAAATAGAATGATTTTTTTCTTATAGCCACATATCAAAAAATAAGGCAGAAGGCCATGTCTTCCTTTCTCTCTGCCCACAGGTCAGCAACAGCCTGTTAGTAAACGCATTTGTCAGTGCACTACAACACAGCTACCCCATTGTATTGGCACCTTATCCCGTATATGACTGCGGGATAGACAGTATGGAGCATCCCGTGGTTTGCCCTACAGCATCCCAGTGCCTGCAGGCAGTGCTGTGGGCAGCGCCATGGGTTAGTCTGTGTGCGTGCAGGCTGCAGGAGGAAATGGGAAAGCGCGACAGGAGCAGGTCCCCTTCGCCCAAGTGACCAGAGGCAGGCGAAGCGGGATGTCTTTTGCTCCTGCAGCCTTGTCCTCGTCAAAAGGCTGGTGCAGAAGCTGGCTACGGACCGCTTGATTTCCATCACCAGGATGGTGTTCCCCTTATTCTCTCACCCCGGCAGTGAAGCAGGACCAGGGCTGTGAAGAAAAACCCTTTTCTGTCTGTAAAGGGAGTTTTTCTGCAACTTTAGCAGTTAGCTGGGTTAGTGACAGGGTAAAAATGACAAATTATAAGGATAGAACAGGGAGACTAGTCTTAAGAAGAAATTGCAGAGATCACCTATAATTTTTACTGAGCAAAACACATGCTATTTTATCACTTTCCATTAATGTTTTTTTGGGAGAGGGAGACTTAGATGAAATGGTATTTGGGTGGAGGTGCATTTAATAACTTTTTATGGCATATTATTTTTTACAACAAGCATAAAAGTTGTTATTTTTGCTTCTCTACCATAAGCAGAATGACATTCTGTTTGAACACACTGTAAGACTACAGTTGTGGCACGGCATTTTTACCTCTGTTCGTCTGCATCTTCAAAGGAGGGGTGAGGTGAGTGAAGCAGACAACTAGAAGTGAGCTGACAATGTACTGCTTGAGCACTCGGGGAAGTCACAGCTGAAATTAGAGGGTAGAACTTCACCCAAATCTTTCAGAATAATACCTTGCCCTACTGGTACACTTAGCTCTCTCTTCGTTGCCCTGTGGAGATCACCTTCACCCTGCTGTGCTCTGAGTCAGTCCAAGGGGAAGAGGTGGTGATTCAGGGCTACGGGTCCCTCTGAGATGAGTGACATCCCTTTCTGGACTGAAAAGGGGATGGAGCATGTCTGCTCACCCCTGGGGTCTGCACGTGTACTCCTGACCCTGCCAGTGAGTTTGTGCACGCGTGCCCAGGGCATTCCGTAGAAGCTGGGTCTGTTTATGGCTGTCAGGGCAACTTTGGGTCCCCATTTTTTGCCATTTGGCCTCCCATGTCCTCAGTGTGCATGCTTGGTGTATTCTGGTCTGTCTGGTCCTGTGATCAGGCAGTAGTTAGCAAGGTGCACTGCTGTACTCCGAGATTGTAATTGGTGCTTTTTGCATGCCTTTTCTGAAAGGTGTAGCGAGAACTGGGTCTGAGCCCTGGGTGAGGTGGCCAGAGGATGGGCGGCTGGGAGCTGTGGCGCGGCATTGAGCACAATGTAGGGGTGAAGCCAGGAACCCTCTGAGCAAAGCGGGGTGGAGGAGGCTGGGCAGGGATGTGTGCAGGCAGATTATTTGCAGCCAGAGGTGAGAGCAGTAGTGGAAGTGCGGTGACACAGAAGCAGGAGTGCGGAGATGGTGAGAGCAAGGGCCAGGAGTGCTCGCAAGCATTCGCTTGGCTTGTTGTAAGAGGCCTTGCACCACAGTCACCTTGGCTGTGCAGTGCCCAGTGTAAGCTAGCTCAGGTCTGCCCTGTACTGCTCCACATTATGGCTGGATCACCGTTTGATGAGGACATAGATGTAGGAAAGCAGGGCGTGATGTGGGGAAAGCCTGCAGCTGAAGGGAGGTGAGTGTGCAGAGAGGAGAAAGTCAAAATATCCCTGTGTTCCCATTGATCTCTGAAGTTGTCCTCAGACACGTTTAGGTTAAAGAACTGACAATTACTTGGCAGATAACCCTTGGAGGCACCAAACTTGACAGAATTAGGAATTGCGTGTTCCAAGGATGATGTGTCCTTGAACAGGTTTTGGGAAGCATTACATACACAAGTGCCATCCCTAAGCATCATTCATGCACGTCTGCTTGTTCGACTGTCAGAGCACTAAGACAAATATGTTGTTGTGGTCAATGCAAGAGAACATTGACACTCAATTTCCAGCTGAGTTCTTCCATACCATTTTTAAAGCAGAGCATACTGTTGATTGAGTGTAGTGGTGTGTTGCATAGATGTGGGGTGGGTTTTTTTCCAGATCTCTCCCTTGAGGGTCCAGTAACAGAAGCAATAAGTAGTTTACTGAACACCTCACCAATCTTTCCAGCCTTTAAACACTGAAAACTTTTTACAGACAGAATTAACTTTGTTTAAATAAAGCTGGTATTCTATGATTTAATTACACCATTTCCCATATCTCTGTCACTCTTAGTTTATTCTTGTTAGGAAAAAGTTTATGCTAACCCTAGTGGCTTATTAGCCAGAAGTGTAATTTTTTAAGTTATTTAGGGAGACAGTTATTTAGGGAGGCTGTATAAACATTCTTGAATTAGAGGCTTGCCCACACAAGGAAATACATATAGAAAATTTAGGCTGCACCTTTAAAAATGTAACAGCTATTACATTTTTAGCTAGATGCCCTGTGTGGACATTCAACACTGTGTGTAGGAAGGGGCAATAGAAAGTTGGAGCAGACCATCAGGTTTCTGATGCAGGATATCTTAATTCAGTAGATTTATGGAAAATTCTTAGCAACATGTGGCAAGGTTGTAGGCAGACATTTTCATGGATCTCAGTAGGATGCAGGTGAGAAAGAAAAAGACAGTGGCACCTCACCTGTGCTGGAAATCTCAGAGGAAATCACTATACTGGGTGTGGACCTCTGAGATTCCCAAAAAGGAGTTTGTTTGTCTTTTAATATGTGTTTCCTTTCCTTCCTAGGCCATTTCATACTAGTTCATGAATGTGGTGGGACTTTCTTAAGGAGATATTAACAGGAACATCACAGGATGTCAGCTTTTTTTGTATATATATATATCAGTTGCATTATTCTGGTCAGTCTGGAAAATTCTGGGGGCTTGATTCACAAAGCATCTACGCTGGCGTCCATCACCAGGAGAGTGCCTGGTAGCAGCTCCTTCATCTTTGGGTGCATTGCAGCACAGCACAAGTACTCTGCACACTGTGTTATAGCCACAAGATGGGCCAGCAGAGCCTTACAACTGGGAGGTGTTGAGTCAAGGCTTCCAGACATGATGATTTAATATATCTATCACCAGCAAGCACAAGTTTCAACCCACCTACTGTAAAAAAAATCACTGACAAGGGCATTAATGCCAACTTGTTTATGCTTCTTGCTCTCCCTTGAGTGCATCAGCCTTTAGTAGGCTTTAAGATTTTTCAGTTTCCATCTCTCATGCCAGTGGGTGTGAATTACAGCACTGTGATTTAAAATAACAAATGCATTGTATAAGTCTAAAATAATGAGAAATCTAGAACAACTGTACGGGCAGATGGTTTTATAGCCCAGCATTCAAAAGAAGATATAATTCTATTCAGTTTTGAATTAAAAAAGGCACGGATCCTTTGAACTCATCCAGCTATTGGGCAGTCCTCATTACAAAAAATGAGCTCAGTATCTTTGCTGAAGTATTAATATCTTCCTTCAGAATGGGTGACATTAAATGAACACAGAGATCTTATGAGTTTTGAAGAGAACTATTTCCACAAAATTATACAGCAAAAATTGATGCTAAGAGGGTGACTAGATCTCTTATTTTTGACGACTGAAAATACACGTGACTGCATCATTTAGAGGTGTAAGACTAATTTTGCTATAGATGGATCTTTGTTCAGTAGAATAATTGTAGAATGGTGTGTAGCATATGATTCTTCCAAGAGAATTAACTTTTTCATTATCACTTCAAAAGAGTGACCAGCCAGCAGTGTTTCTCCTGTCCTTAACAAGATACCAGGAACTGGGAAGCAACAAGCAGTTAGAATCATCCCCTGAATTTCCAGTGAGCCTTAGCCTTTCAGTCATGCAGAGGACAATTATTGCATTTTTTTACCCTCAATGAAATGCAGGTAAGTCACAATACTAAAGAACTTGCATCTTTTTCTGCATTTTTCTGCCAGATCTGAGCTCTTGAGTCTCAATACCATAGCCATCAAGCCTTTGGCTGAAGACTGAGGGAAACTGTTGATTAAAACATACCCTCCCCAGGACAGATTGCCTTGCTTATGTAATTGATTATTTAATTCCTGTTCTGTTTTTGTGATAATGCTGAGGTAGTGACAAAAGTGTGGTCTAGGTGTTATGGTGCTGAATCCTGCCTGGCGAGGCAAGAGTTACTTTCTCAGTTCTGCTCCAGATTTCCGGTATCGCCTTGTGTCAGTCAGTTAATCAGTCTGTGCTTTACTTCTTTGTCTAAGAAACCTGGATGGTAAGCAGTCCACGGCTTGCAGTTTTTCTCCAGAAAAATACCTGGCAATTTTGGGTCGTCTAAAAGCTGTGGACAAACAGAAAATGATGGAGCTGAAGGAACCCACTAAGCTCCTTTAATGCTACTAAACTGGAAAACAGGAAAAGGCAAATGATGAAAGAGGGGGTAATCAGATGGGTTTTTTTTAAATGACAGGCAGAAACACTTTTACAATTCTAGTACATTTCATTTCCTTTTCTGTGGTCACATATAACCCAACTTTTCTCAGATGACTCCAAATTGCTTTTTAATTAGCCTTTACAAATTGTTCAGCTTTTTTAGGCATTGTTCTAGTGAAACCTTTGAGAATAAATCAGCAAGTAGAAGAAAAGGTCTGACCTCTTCCTATTTACAGTGCTATCTGTTCATTCTTGGTATTTCTCATGCTGAACGTGTTTTCTTTTTACCTTGAAAACTGAATTTAAAAGTCTTCATTGACAGAAAATAGGGGTTTATTGTCAATATGTACAAAAATCAAGGAATATATCTTCTCTCCCCAGTAACAATTTGCTCTCTTGCACAAACATTGCACATCGCTACTAGCCTTGGCAGTGCCTTGGCTCTTGGTGATGTAGGTTGTTGCATCATCATGAGGGGCATTGCAGTGCCAAATGGTTGAATTCTTTCCATAGCTCTTAAGCTCATTAAGAAATGTAGAAATGTTTTTTCCTAAATACATTTTCCTCACAGGATTTCTGATCCACTGGATGTATTCCTACTGTCTTACGGCCTGATCTGTAGTCCACCGGGAGCTAGACCCAGTGGGAGTTTTTCCATTGCTTTTGTTATTTACTTTGTTTCACTTCACATTATTGACTCATATGCACTTCAGCTCAGACCCTTAGGCTAAACACTTATAAAATGTGAAACTCCTTCTGTCAGTAGCACCTCATTTTCAATGAGAGAGAAGATTTCTGAGACCAGAAAAATTAATGTGGACCTGAATCAAGGGAAAACAACAATCTATACATTGCTGCTTATTCTGCACATTTTATACCTCCCAGAAAAGACATATGAACCCAGATTTACATTTTTGTTTAGCCATCTTTTAATTTAATCTCTCCATCCTTCAGTAAGTTAAGCACAGAAGCTTTCCTCATGCTTTTCTTCTACTTGAGCCTTCCCTTCCCTGTTTCTCCTCAACATCTGTAGCAAGTTAAACATTGGCTCCAGGAAATATTTTGTGATTTTCCTAGTATCTGCAGGTGGCTGCGCTTGGCTGCATCTCCCGGCCCTACTGCTTTCATGTTTCTCTGGTAGAAAGATATAGAAGTAATAGCATACAGCAGTAGCATGGTTTGGAGAAAGAAATACCTGTTTGGGAGTTCACACTTCCCAGATATAGCTCCCTGGATATTTTACCTCCCATGAAAATTTTTGAGATTTCTTCTTTTTTCCTGGTTTGCACTGCAAGGAAAATTAATCTTTTTGTGTTCATTTTGTTTATTTATTTATTTGGAGTGAAAGCACTAGGAGTGAGTAGTAGCTGAATATTTGGGGCATTCACACTAGGTACTGAAAACTCTGATAATCTACTTTAGCCCAGGGATTAGACCCTTTCCTACCTGCATCTGATATGAGTACAGAACCGCTCATCCATTCTGGAGCAGAGCTCTCTTCTATCTCTGAATGTGACAATGAAACCAACTGCCCCCCTTCTCCATGGGAGACACTAGGAGGTCTTTCCCAATATGTTTCTAAAACAATTATGCAATTTTGATTAATCCAGATTTTATGCTTTATTTTCCCCTTAATCAGGTCTCTCAATTTGGTTTCTGTCTCTAATACTGGTTCATCCTGTGCCTATGGACTGTTGCTTGATACTTTTCTGTCTCTGCTCCCAAACTGCCTGTAAAACAGGGGTAAGACATCCTCAGTTTCCCTGGCATGCCTTACAATGATTGTAATAGCTGCATTTTGATGTAAAGATGTAAATAAATGGAAGAATGCTAAATATTACTCAAATGAAGAGTACAGCTGTAAGTATGCCAACAGGTTCTGGGCTGAATTTAATTCCATTTTAAATACACATGTATTTATTGCTTTTTGTGACTTTGCTTTCTATAGTGGAGTAAAGATGGTAAAACTACAGTGTATACATGTAGGTAGATAGATAGACAGATAGATAGATTCATATATGTGTTTGTGTGTATGTTAAACTTTTCATGGCTCCTTGCAGGTTTGTTTCAGCCGTTGGTTTTTGCACCCAAAAAAATGCAATGGGTTATTTTAGACTGGGAAAAATAAACACTCACAATCATTTGTGGTTATTTCCTGAATGGCATACTATGAAGCTGTTGCCACATAAGGTCTTAATATTCCTGCGGTTTATAACTGCAGGTATAGGTATTAAGTTTTGGTTGATTTTTCTCACTGTGTTTGCAATGCAGCTTACAGATATTTGTGCCATTTACACATAGTTACAAATCTATGCGTGACTTTAAGGTGTGATTTTTTAAGGCAGGGTTGTACGAAAAGTAAACCATAACAAAGTCTGTATGAATTACGAGTATCTATGTAAGATGAGGTGTTTCTCTGTTCATGGGGTTTTGTTGCATTTGGAACCTTTGTGTTGTACTTTGCACTAAAAGCAGAGGGAAAGTTAAGACTGTGTGATCAAACATGTTGTGAAGCTTTCACCAGATGAAACATTAATACTTTGTTTTTACAATTCCATTTCCTGAGAGAGAAAATGGTTTTGTTCCAGGAGTCTGTGCATCATCTGTGATACTACACCTAATGAGGATGGCTGGATCCCCAGATGATACTGAGGAGCACCTTCCCTCTGATACTGCACCATTGGAGTCAGCAGGAGTTTTGCCTTTGAAGAAGCGTAGACATGGAGGTGGCAGTAAGCACAGACTGGGCTCGACTGGTCCTCTGACTGTGCCTTCTGGGCAAAGCAAGAGCCTCCCAAACTCACAGGGTGTAGCTTTACAACAGGTGAAAGGAACTGACATGCTGGGATATTAGCATGTTTTCCCTGGCTTTACTTACTGTATCGAGGATGTCAGCTGAGCTGCTGTGGAAGTCTCAGGACAACTCACATGTTGTGTATCCCATGTGTGCATGTTCGTGTTGGTGAATTAAGCTGGCAGGCTGCTGAAGGCACCCAAAGATCTGATGCACAGTAACACACCACAGAGCATATTACCTTTATGCTGTGATTTTGCCCAAGGAAGACAATGACCTCAGAATGAAATGCTAAAGCCACCATAGCTGTAGCTACACATCGTGCAGTTTGGTGGCTCATCTCCTTCCCACAGTGCTTCTGAGCTGCCTGTGAGCTGTGTATTGATGAAAAAAAGTTTAATCCATGTTCCCACCCAGAAGCATTGTGCAAAGACAGTTCTGGTAATGCAATGAATTACATGCTCCAGTAGACCCAGCTGGGTATCGGCAGACAGGTTTGACCATACAGTTGGCCAGTTTGAACACACTGTTGTGTACTATATTCTTTACAAGTTGCTGCAGTGTGATTGGTCCCAGAGGTACCATGAATTACAGTGTTCGGTTCTGCTTGGCAAAATAAAGGTGGCCAATGGTTTGGATTACAAATTCCATAAAAATTCTACAATTAAATATGTTAAACTTTTTGTCTGCTTTTGATAATCTGACAGTCCTCACACTCTTTTCACACTGTTTTTGCTGACCCACCTCCTTTCAGTATCCCCTTTTGGCCTCTCAAATGCTTAGGTCAGGAGAAAGTGAATAATAAATATGGCAAGGCTCTTTAGTATTGTAAAGATGTGAAACTCTTTCCATGTTCTCATGGGGACATCATACCCCATAATAAATAAAAAATTCCTGTGGTTAGTTCAGGTACTTAGGAGTTTACCTCGTTCCCATTAAAAGTCAAAGGCATGTCTTTAACACTTCCAGTGATTTTAATGGAGGCAGCTTCAAAACTTAATAAAATACTGTATCATTTCAAAATTTGAGAGTATCTGGTTCTGATTATGAAAGGTTAATAACATTTTAAATTGGAACTACAAAATATTAATCATGCTTCCTCCTTAAGTCAAATACACTTTATGTCTGTTTCTATGGCGAAGATAATTAATACACAGGGAACGGTAACAGGCTCAAACAGACTGGATCCTGCAGTGAGCTGAGCAACTCCTGGAAGGACTGAGAGTCCTCAGCTCCCAGCAGCAACAGGGAGGAACATCTCAAAGGGAAAATGCTGCATTTTGCAGGGTCAGGTCTTGCAACTTTTGCCAATTAGGAGTAGAGACTGTTTTACAGTACTGCATAATCCTATTAAAAGCAGCCAGATGTGACTCTACTGCAAGTGGAAGCACCAAATGTAAAACATCAAGCCTGTGAGGTACAACAGAGTCTCAGTTCCTACTGCAGTTTGCACGGTTAATGCTTGTCAGCTTAGAAGCTTACCTGTGTGACACCCAAATTGCTACTCAAAGCACCGCTGAATGATCCCCACAAAAGCATTCCAACACTGGTGGCAGAGAAGTGAAAATGAGCAGGAGAGGAAATACAGCTAAAGTGCCATTCTGGAAGCCAGGGAGGAGAAGTGGGTTTTAATTCTGTTTTTTAACAACTGGTAAGTGAAATGAAGATACTTCATGGATTCGTTCTCTACCCTATTCTGTCCCTTCTCTTCCTCCTTCTAGCCATGGTTAGAATTTGTTTCTAATCAAGTATGAACTCATGCTTTAATAAAAAAAAAAAAAAAAAATCAAATAGGAAATGTTATTTTCTATTTGAGTGGATCTGGGAAGTTTGGGAGGACATACATACAAACTCACCCCAAATATTTTTATATGCATCTTATACACATACCTGCTAGGAGCTCATTTCTTCTTCCTCAGAAAACAGAAAAAGGAGGTTGGATAGCAGGTGTTCAGAGGACCTTGCCTTAGGAGTATTTTTACTTTAGTTCTCTGTTAAATGAAACTGTGAAGTTTTTAATACATCAGTAACTATGTATATGCTATTGAAATTTAATTTATATATGTCATATTTTTGACAAGTCACATTGTTATACATGTCTTTCAGACATAAATGGACCAAGGGTCCAATTTAATCAAAACTGAAATTTGATTTATTTAAGAAAATACTGCACAGAAAATCATTCATCTGAGTTTTTAATCCTTCTGTTGCTGGAGGGTTCCTCCTGTTCCCTGTGAGAGAAGCCTTGCACCCCAGGCCTACCCTCCAAACTAGTGTGAACATGACTTAGCTTTTTAAGGTCAAAGATAGGACTCTCTACATGGGTCTGTTGATGGGGTGGTATAGAATATGTAGCCTGAGGTGCAATTTTATAAAATTATATTTCTCTCCTGTGCTTCTGCTATAGGGTACAAGTAGTAGGAAGTGGCTCTGTTATTCATGAGGGTAGATTAAACTTCATTCACCAAAAGAGCTTAATAGAATCACTGGAAATATTAAGAAAGCATATTACCTATTGAAATGAAAGTGACTAATTTTTTATTTGCTGTTTCAAATTTTGGTATAAAAATACAGGTGTAAAGAAGTGTGAAGGTTGGGAAGGATGTTTTTTTCTTAAACAGATATTTGCCATCTTAGTGGAAAGCAGGATGAGCATTTAAAAGCATTTAAGCAGAGTGTTTATCACAGGCACTGAAACAAAAGCTAGCTGAATTCTAAATTACAAACCTGGTTAGGAATTGACTGTCGGACTGTGCCTTTTTAACTGTCTTTCAAGAGACAGTATGCCTTTGTGACTACCAGTGTCTCAGAGAAAAACAGCATAGGCAGCTCTGTAAAGTTCTTGCACAGGAAAAACAAATACATGGTTAAAACCGTTTAAATGTGATAACATTTTTGTTAGCCGGGAACCTGCAGCACCTCTACTACGCAGTTGTACTGAAGTACTCAGCACTAGTTTTGCAATTGCCTTGAACTTACGGTTTCCTGATGGAAAGATCCAGAACAGAAGCCCGTGCATCCACATGTCGTGGGAAGCCAGGGCTCAGGCATCAGTGCTGCTGGCAGTAATTGAGCATTATTGGCATTATTCTGCCCCATGACAGGTAAAGGAGATGGCGGCATACCGATTTTCTTGGTTTTTACAAGCCTCTAAACTCCATATGTAATTAAAGAGACTTTTCATATTTAATAGTATTTATCTTGTGTGTCAGATAACACTTGTTAAAAGTCATCAGCTTTTGATTACCGAGATCATTAATACTATTGGTGATACGTGACTTGAATAGCTCTTAGCTTGTTTGTCACAGCTGCAAATTGACTTTCTAATGACTGATTCTGTTGTAAATTTGCCTTTTCAAGAACAAACCACAAAGCATCAGACTTGTTGCTTACTTCAAATTCTTTTACTGACATTTACTTTTGATGTAAAGCAATGTTACACTAGTGATTTTAGCAAGAAACTCCCTTCTGGAAGGTCATATTTTCAAATAGCATGCTATCCAATGGAGCAGCTTTTTTGTGCATCCAAATTTTGCTGACTTTCCCATCTGTTCCCCCTGCTGTGATAGGACACCTGGCAAAAGGACCAGATCCTATTTTTTCCTGCGTGTGCACACTTTGGCCTGCTAACCTTTGCATTGCTACCGCTGTGTGTGATGGAAAGGACAAAAGTGTGCTGGGCTGGCAGGCAGGAAACTCGTCTGCTCTGTGCTTTCACATTTACTTGCAGACTGAGCCAATGAGTTACTGGGAGGCATCAGACTGGACTCTGCTGCTCTTTCAGAGCACAAGGTCAGGTTAAGGAGCTTGCCTACTTTTGCATCTTCACATACAAAAAGCCCTCAATATGAATTTGATCTTGTACAAGGCTTTAGATGGACAGGTAATCTAGATTTTAAGGCGAGAAGTAGGCCAGTAGGTCATTTAGTTTCACCTCTTACGAAAGTCAAGGTATGAGTTTCTTCCAGTTCTGTAGCCAAGCTCAGATCTTTGATTAATGCATAACTTCCAAAAGACATCAAGGAATGGAGAGCACAATGTTTTCCTTTTAGTTTTTTGCCATTACTTATCACCTTAATGCTATTTATTTTTTCTGGTGTAAATATTGCTCCACGATTTCTGGACTTGAGAGACCACCTCTGCACTGAGAGACTGATTCCGTCACTGTTCTTACATGTGCCAAGTAAGTGCAGTGTTCCCATCACCTGCCAGTGTAGACAGATAGAGCTTAAAGAAATACTTTGATTTGCAGGCCTACTCCATCAGAGTTCTTATGTTGCTTAAATTTTCTTAGACTGCAAATTACTTGTGATAGGCCTGTAAAGGCTTTATTTAACAACAACAAAATTAACAGGAAATTCAGAACCCCTGTTCTGACACAAGCTCTTAAGGGTGTGTTTGCTGTTGTGCCTAGGCTGGAAGGAGGGGGCAGGGGGATTGCCACCTGAGGCATGACATGAAGGATAAAGCATTATGAGGAGCCTCTGGTTGGTACAGATAAGCCAATGAATTGTAGATGCAAGGAGTGTATCCTCAAATTTGGCTGTACTAGATGACAGTTTAATGATAGTACTGAGCCAGCTTTAATTGTTGTGTTGTCAGCAGGCCCAAGGTTCTATACTGGCAGAAGACTACTTTTGAGGGGGAGGGTCAAAGCAGAAAAAAGCAGAACATCACCAAAGCAGCATTGTAGCCAGAAGGTGATAGTTAGATGCAAAATAATTCAGCTTGGATGTTCAGCCCATTTCCTTGGCGTGACTGCGAACAGGAGTGGAACCTTCCTGGAGGCATCCGTGCTCAAGATGAGAGCCAAGCCAGAAAGATCAGACAGGCTTGTATCTGAATCCAGTGCAGTGCTAAGCACTGTAGTCCTCACCCAATAAAACTGTCAGGACCAGACTTAAGTTTATGAAGCTTGGTAGTCCTCTGCCTGGGCATGGAGGGAGGTGGGAGGGGGCTGTGAGCTTTGACTACCTTAGTGTTTGCTGTGGTTCTGTTGGTGCTCTTATTACTTTCATCTTGCACAGGGTGTCTAGGAAGGGAGGGGGTTGAGGGAACCTTTCCCCTAGCACATCAAGAGCAAGTCAGTTTGGTGAAAAGCCCTGGGGAATAAGGTCTGTTAGTTTGCTCACCAAGAGGACTGGGCGTTTGGTTTATGCAGTTGCAATTGGTAGCACAGAAGAAATTTCTTTCTCCCTTTGTTGCCAAGACATAGTCAAACTTATTTGCAAAGACCCTCTCCATTCAAAGGATTTACTTTGCATTCAAAGCCAGACAAACATCATTCAGACATTAATCGCATTGGATGATCAGGTAAGCTGTGTGATCTCAGTGTGTAGCTGAATTATTTCATTTGGTTTTGTGTTTAAACCAATCTCTGTGGAGAACTCTGGTATACTTCATATATCCCTACTTCATATATTTGATGATGAAGTGAGATATTAAGGGAGTTCCCTGAAGATCTGTTTGCAGGTAAAGTTTTGTTGTATATAGGAAAATGGGACTATAGGAATCCCCTGAGGACATAAAAGCTTGAGAGTAAGCTATCAGTGCAATCCAGAGCGATTTGACAGACATCTTCTGTGTGAGAACCGAATGTTCAGTGTTGGGAAACAGAGGTGCACTGATGGATTTTCAGTCAAGGGGCACCTTCAATGGGAAGGTTACCTGGTTTGTTGGGTCACATTAAAAGAATCACAGGATTTACTAATCACTGAGGTAATTGGCCCACAGAAAATGATAAATCAATATGAAAACCATGGCCTTTGTGGTGGGGGCAGCGAATGTTCCCTTGTACAGGCAGCAATTACTCTGTATGGAGAAAGAGAGTGCTGTGTTTCCACCTAACAACACAAAATAAGATGTGGAAAAGTTATATGACCCTAGTAATTTTCTCTTGCAAAAACCACAAATGATTTCCTTAGTATTAAATAGTGAACATGTAAATAGTCCGTAATCAGAAAAGTGCTTTGATAATAACAGTAATTTTAGATAGAATGAAATAAAATACCTCTGACAGTGATAAATCAACCTGTTACACTCTTGCTTCTAGTGGTGCCAGCGGCTTTTTGCAAGAAAGATGGCAACAGACAGCCACGACAAGGATAAAACGTCACAGACAGAATTTGGCAACTGAAGAGAAAAAGCTGCAATGCCTTAGCAGAGGTTATCTCCTACTTTGATTTGCCCTCATGGGTGGAAATAAGAAAAACACTTGTAAAAACTCAATTAGTTTTATCATTACAGGGAAAAGAACTGCTACCCCCTAGGGTGCATATGTACTTGGGCACAATCAACATGTGGACCATCATATGCACTTGTGTACAATTGCCTTCTCCTAGGAAAAAAATAAGAATTGCTGGAATTGCCATGCATACTGTTGAAATATTAACAGAGACCCATGTAATTGCACTACTGAGGGTTTAGACTGGGATTCATCTCCAGAGTAAGATACCTAAGTGAAGATATCAACATGTGAACTTGGTGGATAAAATACCTACATTTAGGTGTCTAACCATAGAATCATAAAGTCATAGAATAATAGAATCATTTAGGTTGGAAAAGACCTTTAAGATCATCAAGTCCAACTGTTAACGCTGCCAAGTCCACCACTAAACCATGTCCCTAAGCACCACATCTACACATCTTTTAAATACCTCCAGGGATGGTGACTCAACCGCTTCCCTGGGCAGCCTGTTCCAATGTCTGACAACCCTTTCAGTGAAGAATTTTTTCCCCACATGCAATCTAAACCTCCCTGGTGCAACTCAAGGCCATTTCCTCTTGTCCTATTGCTTGTTACTTAGGAGAAGAGACTGATGCACACCTCACTACAACTTAGTGGTAGAGAGCAACAAGGTCTCCCCTCCTTTTTCTCCAGGCTAAACAACCCCAGTTCCCTCAGCCGCTCCTCATAAGACTTGTGCTCCAGGACCCTCACCAGCTTCGTTGCCCTTCGCTGG
>VYZV01007855.1:17916-53817 GCA_013401275.1 Pandion haliaetus | reverse complement strand
ACCTCATCCCTTTAGACATAAACCACTGACCAAGTCTGGGACTAAGAGCAGATCCAGCCCCCCCCCGGCTCCTCTCTGAGAAGGAGTCTAGAAAGCAAGGGGGTCTGCTCTGAACCTCCTGACCCAACAGGAGGGATCTCCTTATTGTCTTCCTTCAACTGATTCCCAAACAAGCAAGACCTGTAGTATATGTTTGGTGATGCATGGTTAACACATGTTACACAGTTTACTGACATAGCCTCATGCCAATTCTTCTTGCCAGCATACCAGTTTTGGTGGTGAGCATGCCAATTCTTGTTGTGAGCAAATAAAAGTTGAGTTTTGTGAGTTAAAGGATCCCTGGTGTCATTTCACCTTAATCCTGACCTGGAATCAGCAAACCTGAGTCATTGTTCCGAGAAATCGGGACATGACACCCCTTCAGCTCTGAGACAAAGCAATCAAAGCTTGATCCTTGGTGTTACTAAGAAGCTCGAAGTAACAGTTGTAGTATTTTAGAAAGCAGCTGTAGTTGCATGGGTCTTTGTTAATAAACTGATGGAAATTGAGAGGGAGGATGATGGGGCAGCTTAAAAACAAGGCAGCTAATGAAAAAACTTAACAGTAATGAGATGGAGCTTTTGCTGCTAACTCCTCGTTTCTTAAATAGCGTGAAAAAAAGTTATGTTGATGATGGGGAGAATTTGCTCTGTATTATAGTATTAACTAATCAAATGCTACAATAATGCTGGGAAATGGAAGATTTTAGCTCCCATTTTAAGAGTCATCAGAGCTTTCAAAGTAATGAGTGTATATTAACATGTACATTGCTTAGGGCTGGATGGAAGTTTTGATAAGTGACCTTCATATCTTATGGTTTAATGCTGATGATTCTCAACTGTACACTTATAATACCATCTGTAAGAAGATGTAAAGGTCTTTTTTTCTGTATCCCTGCCATTTGTTGGTGTTGAGGAAAATAAATTTCCCCTTTGACTTGTTATCTTTGTGCTCTTCTTGGTCAGGGCATGTCTCTAGTTTCTTTCTGTGCTTCAGAATTTTTGTTTGCATCATGTTATCCCAGATGCCAAAGTCTCCTCTTATAAATCTGCTATGACTGCCTCATTCCCCTCTGCCTTCCACCCTGCATACTAAATTACCTTTGTGTGACCAGAGTGAGAAAAACAGCAGGGACAAAAAGGAAGAGATGCAAGGGCATTTCTGTTGGGATAGCTCATACATCTAATGCTGGAGGGAAAGCAAACACTGTCTCTTGCTGAAGTATCAAAAATCAATAAATCCTTTGGTTTCTGTGGGATTCCCCGTTTGGAAGAAAGGAAACTCCCCTTCCACTGCCTCCAAGAGCTCTCTGGGGGTAGTATATCCTCTGTGGTCTTTGAGGGATGAAGCTCTGGGACTTGTGGCAGAAAGCCCCGGGGAATCCTGCTGCCTGCACAGGGTCCCCGGCCTCAGCCAAGCCCAGTCAGAGCTCAGGGGCTGCCCCCTCACTCCTCCTCAAAGCAAGGCATCTCCCATGCTAGTGGCAGGGTCTTGCTGCTCCTGTTGAGTTTCTGAGTTAGGGTTTTTTGTTTTTACCTGTAATCCCACTCTTGCTCAACTGGTCCTTTTCCTTTTTCCTGCTGGGACCATGCTGGTATTAGTGACTGTGCAAAGAGCAATGCACTAGTTCATTTCTTCTACAAATTGCTAGAGGACATTACATTCTCCTCTTTTCCATGATCTTCCATATTGTAGCATACGTGGAATGGTATCCCTTTGCACATATGCACAGATGGTCATAATCACTCCTCCATGATCAGATCATTTTGCTCACCATTTTTAATGTCAAATTTACTCTTCTTGCTTCAAAACCTCCCAGTTTTACAGATCCATGTCTCTTCCCCTTGCACTTTTTTCCTTTTTCTCTCTACCTTTTTTTTTTTTTCTCCTGTTTGTAAGGGACTGTCAATGTATACAAACTGACCAACATGAGTGTATAGTAAACCAAGCTCTTCTGGAATAACTTCCTGCATGAACAGCCTTCCAGAGAGTATTACAGAATAATTGCCCTTTTTCCAAAGCTACACACTATGTCCTCAAATCTTGAAGAAAATTCTTGGGCCGGATTCTTATCAATTTATCTCCTGTTTAATGACAGGGAAACCCAGAAATGTCTCTATTGGATGACATGCATTGCTTATCCTGATGTAAAGCTTGTGCAACAGTGTGGAAAATGAGTTCCCCGTTTCTGTCTGTCAAAAGGATCATCCCAATTATTTCAGATTTTTTCTACTCCTGGTCTGAATGTATCAATTTCTATCTCTTCTCACTATCATTTAATTTTGTCATTAAAAATGTAATAGCCTTCATAAATTTGGAGGTGTTTAATCTCTCATAAAAATAGCTGTATTGTAAATGCTACAACTCAGTGTAAACAGTAACATTTTGTTATGCTATCACAACTGCATCCTTAAATGATCATAAATTGACTTGGAATTAGCATAATAATTCTATAAAAGAAATAAGAATTTATAAAACAAATGTGAAAAATGTTTAAGTTTAGCATAAAGCAGGAAATAGATCCTAAGCCAGAACTGGAAAATGCTTGGTGGTGTGTTAAACAGTAGGAGAAAAAGTAATGACTAGAAAATCCAGGATCTGTTAATACAATGAATGACTGTTGGCTGAAATCTTAACACTATGTGAAGGATTAATTGAAGCCATCCTAGCATACCAAGAACATACTAAACGCTCTACTTTTCCGTTAGGACGATTCGGATCTGTTCGATACAAGCATTTGACTAAGGAGTATTTTCTTGTAAGCAGCAAAGGACAGGCAGGCTGAGGCACAGGACATCCCTTTAGAAGCCATCCCACTTTTCCTCCTCCGTGCTCGTTCCCATGTGATCCATGCTGCCTCTCTGGGCTCTCTCTGTGAAGTTCCTTTGCTACCATCCCTGAGGGGATGCATGTGGAGACACCACGAAGGAGAACATGTATCTCTAGTAACTGGGAATGTGCACTGGTTTCAGGGTCCATCACTGCATCTCCATCAGCTTTCACCACAGCGACACAAATCAGTGTTTTGCTCTAACATCTGCAAATTTGAGAAGCTGGGGCTCCTCAGGGGCTGCTGCCCACCCTTCCAGTGAAACTGCCTGTGTGCTGGCCGACAGGGAGCACAGTTCCCAGGCAGCCCATTGCACCCCAACAAGCCAGGTATCTGCTGACAGTGCCTGCGGGGGAGCCACGGGGGGAGCCTTCTGCTGGAGCAGGACACTCCTGTGCTGGGAGTCCATCCCTCAGGAACTGTGGGGGCAGGTTTGGGGGAGCAACGGGGCAGCTCAGGTAGGGAAATCGCATCCATCCTCAGCTTGGAGAGGAAGACATGCTTTTCCACTGTGAGGAACAGTAGGTTTCCAAGACATGGCAAGTGGGAAGGAAAAAAGGAATCAGGAAGATAAGATAGTGAGGATGAAGTGTGAAATTGCAGGGCAGAGTGTGAGAGGGAGGAAGGGGGGGACGACTGGTAAGACAAAAATGGGAAAGCGGGGGGAGAATAAGCATAAAGCAAAGGAGCATGGGAATAGAAGGTCTTCACTGGTCCCCATTTTCCTGCCAAAGGGATGGGGAAGGGATCCCTCATCTTCCATCAGTTCCCTGCCATGCGGCTTTTCTTCCCTCTCTGCCCATTTCCTAAACGTAGTCTGCTTTTTCACTTCTAAAATCTATCATTCCCCTCATCACTATTAGCATTATCAGCAATACCTCTTTTGACTAAGGTGATGCTTAGCAGCCACACAGGTTGAGGTCTCCTGTGTAAAAGTTGTCCTCTGACATCTGCCTGAGGCAGAAAGACAGCTGAGGAGGGTGAGTGATCAGAGGCGGCTGAGGAAAGCAGAAAGACGACTACTGTGGTATGAGGAGATGAAAACACCACGTGTCTTATTTTTTTGCCAAGCTAACTCAACTCTCCAAGTGTGACCCTTTGGGAGCGTTACCCTGTGAGTGACGTGCGCTTGACCAGCTGCTCAGAAACTACCACCATGTGGAGACCCCATGAGGCTGGTCCTGCAGGTGCCCCTGCCAGCCCTGCTCTGGGCTCCTGGAGTGGGGGGCAGGTCTCCTTCCAGGGCTGTTTCCTCACTGATTTGCTTGCTAGCAAAGACATCCATTGTGAGGATTTGGGTTGTCTTTTCATTAAAAATGATTAAAAAAAATGAAGACCCTCTGTTTTCAGACCAGTTGCTGATGGTCATCTGCGTTGCACTGCTCTGAAACAAAGAGCGGGTGCACTGCTTCCTGTGAGCACATCTGGAATCAGGGGCTGTGTGCTTTGCCCAGGCAATCCTGTAAAAGAAACTCAAAAATTAAAGTTTTTTTAATGTGCATTTTCCTTTTGTATTACTTTGCTGCTGTTTTAAGTCAAATGATTTTGCAGCTCAGATTTGGGTGCGCACTGTGTTCAAGTTGGTTGCCGCTGACACTAGATTTAATCTAAGCATCAGCTGGAATGTTCTGAAACAGCCAACTTCATGGTACAGTTAAATATGCTTTTTTTTTAGGTGTTGTGAATGTTGCCAAATAAGGGAATATTTTACAAAAGAGTTTGGGTAGAACAGGAGATATATTTATTGCAATGTTCTTTTTGTAATAAAATGCAAATAGAAAATATAGGTAGGCTGCATTTGAAGTGGTTTTAGGACTCCACTCTTATCTTGACAAGCAAAGATTTGAATACATCTTTTTTCTTCATGGTGGTGAAAAATACATCAATCACAGCCCATTGAGAACAAGACAAAGGCTTTATTTGGGATCGGAAAACTAAATTTTTTAGTTGGCTGTAGTTTGTTTTATATTGGAGAATGTTATCGGAAAATTGGAAACTCTTCATTTTTCAAAATTGTGTCTGAGTTTTTGCAAATCTCAGCTGAAATTTTGTGGGAAAAAACCCATATCCAGCAGAGGTGATTTAAAGTACCCGACACTTGACTTTCTGCCTTCAGAAATTATGCAGATTTACAACAGGGGGAAGCCACAGTCGTTCCTGGCTCAGCCCACTCTTTTTTAGAGTTTCTCACCCCTCCTGTTGGATGGCTCAGCTGTTTGCTCGGCTCCCGCAGCTTGTAGCCTGTTGTACTGAGGCAATGTGAACTGACTACCTGCTTACCTTGGTACAGGGTACATCACCTCCACAGGAGTGTCTCTGTAACCCGTAGAGTGGAGGAAGAGAGGGGCAGCGGGGAGCTGGAGGTGGGAACCACGATCGCCGTCCCAAGGTAGACAGTCCTCATTTGTCAATCAGAGCCCTGAATCCCAGGTCATTGGCACAGCTATGTATCTGCCTCAGGCAGATCTAATCCAGATGAAAAATTGTATCTTGAGGTTTTTGTCCTTGAAATTTAGGCAGTGCTAGATGATAGGGATATATTGATTGCTATCATAATGAGGCTAGAACAGCTGCCTGAAATGTAAGAAAGGAAAAAACGTGACAGTGCCTGGGAAGGAGGAATGTCCATGGCCGAAAGCAGCATACCCTCGCCCTGATGCGTGCCTCTTAGTAGCACCTGGTAAGTCATTTCAGTACAGAGCAGGCTGGAAGGGGATGCTTGCTGCAGCTGAAGGGGGTGTGTGTTCTTCATACCTGCCCCTGGGCTGCTCTCTGAGAGTTTTCCCGCAGCGGGAGCTTTGCTCTCCACCTCCCCATGCGGGTTTGCACTTACTAGACATGATTTAGTGTGGGTACAGAACTGAGTCAGATTTAATTTTCGAGTTTACTGCCAAACCTGAACCAATTTTTAAGCCAGCTGTACAGCACTGATTTAACAAGAAATGGAAACCATTCAAAGCTCTGTGAATTTGGCAGAAATTAACAGTTTTGGCTGAGTGTTACTGTGGGGTTTGGACTAATTCAAACCTAAAGCTCACAGTGAAATTCAGGAGGCTTGAATCTGTTCCAAGGGAGAGGTTTGCATAGATCTCTGCAAATTGGAAGTGTCAAGGTTTCAACAGCTCTGCTTGATAAGTGAGTAAGGAAAGATTTCCCTCTGAAGTCTGCATCTCTCCTGGAATCCAGAATGAATGTGTCATGGCAACACACCACACCTGATAACGTATCTTTGTTAAGCAGCTTTATTTGAATGGGTTGTTAATGACATAAACAATAGCAATTATAAGTATTGATATTATATTGACAGGCTGTGAAACGGTTTGGTAATTCATTCTCCTAAATTAGCTGTTTTCTGCTATGCACTGTGAATATTGCTATTGCTGATAGCAAAACAAAAATAACAAGAAAAAAACCAAGAACTATCTTGGGGGAACTATATTGGGGCAAATATTTGTGTAAGGGTTGGAGCTGGGTCTCATATTCCTTGCAAATATTTTATGGCTAAAATCAGTGATCTTTTCTGTATATGATTTGTGCATTAATTTCTGTGAAAGTATTTGTTAGTTATAATTAGTTCCAAAATTGGTTGAATACTTGCTAGGTGCAATGGCTGTATGCATTTTCTTGCAATGAATATTTATGATGTGCAAAAATTTCTATCATATGGTACTGGATCTGGCCCTTAATAGGGTGACTGAAACAAAGCAAGTAGACGGATAAAAACCCAACAAAACCCAAACAACAAGATTATAAGAAGTGCAAACCAAATATTGTTCACAAACCAATAGTCACGCATGCAGACAGCTGTAGGTATTTGTGTGTAAAGCAGCCATTTTCCAAACATTCAGGTCTACCGAGAATTATTTTCAGGATCTTTTTTGTGAAAATGGTACAATAGGTAGCATGAGTGACTTATAAGAACTGTTTAAAATATGGAACGATGAACACAAATATAAAATCTGAGTTATCTAGGTGGTGCTTGCATTGAAGAATTAGAGCTTTGGGTTTTCACACCAATACTGGAAGGTCAATGTTTTAAAAAAATGAGATTTCAGAACCTAACTGTAGACTTCCATTTTTTAAAATAAAGATTTCCACTTCATCTGCAAAGAACTATTCTGTAGCTCCTAATGTGTACCACTGGAAAAATACTAGCGCATGGAAGAGAGGATATGGGAAGGAGAAGAATTTATCTTCAGTGAGATTAATGGAGTACAACTCAGTCCTGTTTTATTGTCCTGTAACCCCAGATTTTAATACCTGATCTGTGCAACAGTCACAAATGGCTGGTTGGCTTACCTTAAATCAGAGTAATTAGTGATACTGTTTTAATATTTACTACAGTCACGTAATGTTTATTACCACAGTCCTATCTCATCCCTTTCTTATTATTTTTGGTGTGCCTACCTGCGATGTTTCAACATAGCTGGTAAGCACCCAGTAAGCCGTGGGGCACCGTGGCAGGACACCAGATAATGCCACATCCTCTGATTCTGACCTGGACCTCACACCTGCACATTAGTCTCGGTTACACTTCACAGGCATTAATAATCACAATTTAAATAGCTTAAAACTGAGTAATGAGCTCACTCGAGCACCTTTGAAAGAATGTTTATCAATCATTAGAGGAATAGTCAAAAAAGTGAAAAATTAGCATGCCAGAAGCGGTGTAATAAACCCTGTAAGACTAGATATTAGAAAGATTAAGCTGCTCTTCCACTACAGCAATATATATCTATAATGAGATGCAGTTGCTTCATACAAATGCGCCACCGATTAATTAGTTTCAGAATACTGCAGCTTGGTCACAGTACCTTAAAGGTTCTTGAAAAACATTATCCATGGTAGGGGAAGCAAAGTGAGTATGCGGGAGGGACACTGAGAAAAGCAAATAAACTTTGCTCTTCGTACTGTTGTGTTCTGGGGAGACAATTTCTCTTTAATGACTTTTCACTCAAAACTCCTCATAGGATGTTACAGATGTGACCTTCACCTGTAAATTTTGAATTTGAATAAGTAAGTTAAGGAGAATCAAGTTGGCAGAATATGTATTTCTCAAAAAAATTATGTGCAGTGTTTGAAGACCCTGGAGTAAATATTGTTTTCATTTCTCCCCCTCTTGCTTTATGTATAACTTTTTAGGTAGTTCCAATGTTTTAAACCAGATGTGCTGGGCCAGAATTATTCAACTGTTGCACAACTTAACTTAAAGAAACATGTGCTGTGTGTGCCTGAATAAGTAAGTGCTGTGCGGTGCCAACACTTTCTCTTTTCTGTTCGCTTATTTTCTTCAATCCATCTCCCTCAGGAAAACAGAAGTGCATGGGACTGTGTATAAAACACATGACAAAGAAACCCACACCATGCATGATGCATTATGTAAAGGGAAGACATGGTGGTGTAATATAAAGAATTTATCAGCATGAGTATGAGATACCTGCGTTACTTAAGAGAAGCAAAAGCCACAGCTAAATTATGTAGGTCATCCCAACCAGTACCAAACAAACCCTATGCAGAGACTGTCCCTTGTTATGTGATACACAAAAATTGTTTATGATACACAAAAATTGTTTATATTCATTATTGGGAATTTTTGTTTCTACTTGTACATAAAGGTTGGTATTTACAATAAGGTTTATCTCTAGAAGCAAGGTGAAATTATTTTTAGATCCACATAAGCAATGATGTAGATCCAAACAAACCATATGTCATGATGTGGGAGAACCAGAACATTGGAATTCAAAGCCAAAGGAGCCAGAAGAATTCACTGGGAGTGAGGTGGAAAGACAGTGCCTAGTAGAACCACTAGATTTTGGGATCATTAGGTATCTGTATATCTCAGAAATTTGTAACTGATCCAGAACAGAATGATTCTGTCCTGGGAGACATGTATTTTTCAAGGAAGAAGAAGGAAGTATTTAATTGTCAGATAATTTTTAAATTATTTTTTAATGTAGCTGTTTTAACATACTCAGTGTTTTTGTTCTGGAATGATTAACAAAAAGAGTGCAGGTGGTATCCCAGGCACAAAGTGAAATTATCTCCTGGCTATCACTTATACGCGTGCTGATATTATTGTTTGAACTCTAATTTTTGTAGACAATCCTGAGTAACTACAAGCTCATTTTCCTCTTCCTTCAAATGTGATTTATTGACCTATAAATGACTCCTATAATTTTGTTTCTCTAGTTGTGCTGTTGTGACAGCACCTTTTGGTTACAATAATCTCACTAATAGCTGACAGTAATGTGCACTGTGTACACGTGAACCTGAGGCAAAAGTTCGACTTACATCAGAAGTGATGACATATCAAATCCTGGTAAAATCAGTGAAGATAATTACATACACTTTTCTTCATAAAGCTTTCTCAATACTTCTCTGGGATGGATCGAGAGGTGAATTACTTGCTCCATCCTTGCCAAAGAGTTGCAATAAGAGAGATGCCAATGGCTGTGGGGGTCCAGTGGCTGCTCCAGAATTTATGGAGGGGGACACCCCCTTAACAGTATTCACACAAATGCACATAGCCAGGGAAAGAAGCAGGAGGATCTTGAGCACCATGTGCTGTCAAAAACCTGCAAAGTTGTTGGAATAGCTGAGATGTGGTGGGACAATTTGCATAACTGGAGGGTGGTGGTTAATGGGTTGTACTTTGCCTGGGGCCGGGTAACAAATGGGGTACTGCAGGGCTCCATCCTGGGACTTGTCCCATGTAATGTCTTAATCAGTGATCTGGAGATGCTGGACTGCACTCTCATCAAGTCTGCAGGTGACAGCAAGTGGGGAGATCAGTTGATGAGCTTGAGGGCAGGGCTGCCATTCACAGGGACCAAGACAGGCTGGAGGAACAGGTCAACAGGAGCTTTACGAAATTCAGTGGGGACAAATACATAGTCAATAACCCCTGGAAATGGGTTGCCCTGTGAGGAGACACTGAGGGACCAGGCCAGGCTTGGCCTCGGGAAGACACAGCTCTGGAGGGGACTAACAAGGGCCCCACAGTACCTGCGGGGAGGTGGTTAAGAAGAGAGAGCTAGGCGGACAAGGAACGTTGGCTGAAACAAGCAAGAGAGGTTCAGATGGGATATGAGGAAAAGGGTTTTTCCTACTGGGCCAGCAGGGCAACCTCCTCATCTAGCCCGAGTTATCCCATGATAATTGACTGAGCACTGCACAGGTTGCCCAGAGAGGTTATGGAGCTTCCATCCTCGGAGATATTCGAAAGCTGTCTGGATGTGGATCTAGGCAGCCTGCTCTAGGTAACCCTGCTTTAGCAGGGGGTTGGACAAGATGACCTCCAGAAGTCCCTTTCAATCTCAACTACTCTGTGATTCTCTGATCCTATGACCCTATCAAGGGATGTAATTTTAGGACAAAATGTAATATTAGAGAGGCTTTTATTCTGTACGTTCTAGATCCTCTCACATAGACAGGTCCTTGAGACTGTAAATATCCTCTTCCAAAAATTTCAAAATTTGTTCCCAAGTACATGTTCCAAACATTGCAAGATTAGAATTGGTGTTTTCCACTTCTTATTATGTGCATGATGCAATCAAAGTCCTTTCAGCTCTTGCTTTGTAATCACAAATAATATGTGGGCGTGGTTGACGGTTGGACTGGATGATCTTAAAGGTCTTTTCCAACCTAAATGATTCTATGATTCTGTGTTGCTGACTGAACTCTTGTTGGATGTCCTACATAAGATTTCAGTGCTGTTCTGCTGTTTACTGTATGTACTTTCAGGTCTAGACTCAGTAAATTCTCTGAACATTGGAGCCAGGGCCATGGCACACTCCTATCTTAGGTGTCTCGGAGCTTGCAACACAGCATTGCTGAAGGACCAACCCCTGAGTTCTCACTAGTTGGATAGTCACTCTGTTAACCAAGAAACCTAGTGTAGGACACATGTCACTGCACATGCGTACCTATATGCATGCATATGGACCACTTATAATTAATCAGTGGTAATGTTATTTTACACTTTATAAGCACTTTAGCAATCTACTTGTTTCTGATGGTAGAATACAGTAGATCCTAGAAGCAGGTCTTCCAACTGACTTCAGCTCTCAAATCCAAAATCATGGCTAAAACTCTGTTTGGGTTTGAAACTTCTCAGCTGTTTGCTCTTTGGTGTTCTTCCCTATTGATATTTCCATGTTTCAGTGAAAGCTCTTGTCACAAATTGAGAGCTCGATAAAATATAACGCCCTGTAAGAATACAGATTATATGAAGGCCAAATTTATTCCATGAGCCCAAGGGGATAATTTGCTTTTCATCTCTTCCGTCTCTCTCAAAATATAGAGCTACCAATAAATGGTAAGTAAAGGAGAACAGAACAAACTGAAGAGTTAAACATTTGCAATTTATTAACTCAAGCATGAAAGTACAGAAAATAGGCAGGGGCTCAAGTTAGTTCGGAAAGAATTCTCAACCTATTGCATTAAAACATGGTTTGCACTAGTCTAATGAGTTTTCTACCAAATGAGGCATGAAACATACTGCCAGAATATAAAGTCAGTAAAATGCCCAAATTACTGTATAATGTCATTATATGTTTTATCTTATTGGGGAGCTCGTACAGAATACATTATCTTTAAATTTACACAATCTGCAAAACCAGAAAAAAAAGTTTTTTTATGAATGTGCCATTCAGATAAGTTGCTAATAAAATGAGATCAAACCCTACTGAAATCCATAAGAAAAAAATATATTTACAACATTCACAAGAACTTAGGAAAAGAATTGTTTAGTAAAGATATCAATTCAATATTCTATTTACCGTCCTTGTTTATTCAGACCTACAGAAAAACACACACAAAAGTGGGAAGTATAGCATTGCACAGAAAATATTTTTTTCTAAATTTTTCCAAATAATTAAGTACTGCAATATCATGAATTTAATGTTAACACATATCAAATAATTTGCAGAGATCTGCTTCAAAAATGAACCTTGATTAGTTTAGAATGCTGTGCTTTGTAAATATTTAAAGAGGGATGATTTCTTTCTTCTAGTAAGGAATTGTGCTAAGTTGCAAGCGGTATTTTTGCATGACTAAAGGAGTTGGTGATTAAAAGAAAAAAAAAGGAAAACTGATCTTGAGTTGTTTGTTCAGAGTCCTATTTCTGTTTCTGTCCCTAAGGGACCTCTTTGCAACTGTAAGACAATTGGATGCTTTTGAAATTAATGGCATTTCTATTACATCTCATGAGGCTGGAATTTGTCTGCTCCAATCTCCTCAGACACAGGAGTAGATTGTCTGCTCAAGTATTCTCCCTTTGACTACTCCCAAATTCCATTTTTCGGTGGTTTCATTGCAAACTGCACCCAGAAGCTTCCTAGAATTGACTACAAGTCAGTATATTGCATCAATTACTGCAATGCGATGAATTAAATCTTCATTTATCCTAAATGCCAATAGGCAGCTCCAAATCTTTCCTGCATGGCCAAACATTGCTTTAAACACAGGCAGAGCTCTGCCTGTGTTGTCTAAGCTGGTTCATTCTTTTGCATCCTTTTGCTGTTATCTGTTGTTAAAACAGTTGTGTTTCCTGTCAACACGGTGTTTAACAGATGACTGTCCATCAGCCTCCTCAACATCCCTTTATCTGCCCAATAATACACTAACATTGACAGATGCTGTGTTCATTTTTAACGTCCCAGGTGTTTTCCTTTTAGACACCCTTGGAAATAGAGTGCTGTTGAACTCTGTGGCCAGCTATAACATTCATTAAAAATTAATTTCCTACCCGCCTGGTATTTTCCTGATTTATGTGCTTCTGAAGGCATTTTGATGCCGCCTTGTGCATGGGTAGATTTCCAGGCTTCACATCAGTATGTTAAATTGGAAGTAGGATTGAGGGTCTGTAGTTTGGCCTTACCAATTAGTAATATTTTTCCCATCTGGGGAAAAAAAAATCCTGTCACTTTCAAAGTATGATGTAATCTGATTTCTTCTATTATATAGATTTGTCTTAATGGAGCACTTTATCTTGGGAGAGGATGTCGGATCAGAAGAGCTGGGCAAGGACTAGGGCCTCTCTTCCATGTGAGGGGACTTCAGGGAGGGAGGGAGCTGTCCTTCCCTGGGCTGTGAGAAGGGAGGAGGCTTGTTCGGGTTAAACTACCAGGGACCTGGCAAAATGTCCACTGAGGGAAAGAGGAGAGGGGAAAATGTGTTCTTGTGAATCTTTGTGGACCTTTTAAATCAAATTTTGTCATAGCTTTAACCCTATCATTTTTTTTGGCCACAGCTTGTAAATCAGCTCCTATGTTACTGGGAAAAGCAATGTCTTTAAAATCCAGTTATTCTAATGTGCGGTCAAGATAGGCAGTGCCAGTGTTGTTTCTGCCTACCCTGCGTACATGCCGGTTCTAACAGTGCAGCTAGTGTCAGTGCCAAACAGAAACACACCCTCGTTTGACACCATTTTAGAAAATGATCAAGTCTGCATTTTCTTTGACTACACAAAGTGCACCTTAACATAAAACCCTGACAATGGTACTTGGTTTTATTGGCATACTATTTTGCTTTAAGATGATCCAGTCAATGGCAGCACAAGCTGCCAAATATTTTTTAAAATCTTTGACATTTGTGGCATGTGGTTTTTGCTATTGAACATTCTCTCCTGTATTTATTTTTAGAGCAAAAATGTGATTGACACATGATCTTTTGGGTCTAAATCCAGCCTGCTCTTCTCTTGGGTTTGCCTCATTTAATCCTTTTGTTCTATTCACAAACTAACTGCAGAAGACTTTGTTTGTCACTGAAAAGAGAGTAATACCTCACCAGACACAGGCATCTCTTAATGCATGTTTCTTTGGTCGTCGTCTTCTGTCTTCTCTTACATAAATTGTGGTTTCCTCTAATGTTAGAGTTTCTCTTTTCCCTGACCTTCTGGAGACGATACAGATGTCCATCCAACACAAAAAAGATCAATGTGGTTTTGGGGGAAACCAAACTGGAAAATATAAGCAACTTCTCAGATACCTTAGTGCAGGAAAAGCATCTGTAGGGATGATCCAGTGCTCTCTGAGCACAATGATTTCCATGCCCAATTGGTTTTGATCTCAGACTTTCCATAAAAGACCTTTGCAGCTGAGCATATGTTGAAGAATATTGTCAGTGCTACAGTTCACTGGATTTTCAGTTCTGATGATGCCATCATAGCTGACTGTTGATATTTAACACTGCAGATTCATAATTTTAATTTATTTTGTTTGAGATGTAGATAAAAGCAACTGATTGTTTCCCAGGGTGAATAACATCTCTCTGCTTTGGAAGTCCTCAAGAAGCATCATGTCACAGCACCTGAGCTCCTCGGTGTCCTGGTTTCAGCTGGGATAGAGTTAATTGTCTTCCTAGAAGTTGGTACAGTGCTATGTTTTTGAGTTAGATATGAGAAGAATGTTGATAACACACTGATGTTTTCAGTTGTTGCTAAGTAATGTTTAGTCTACAGTCAAGGATTTTTCAGCTTCTGATACCCAGCCAGCAAGAAGGCTGGAAGGGCACAAGAAGTTGGGAGGGGACACAGCCAGGACAGCTGACCCAAAGTGGCCAACGGGGTATTCCATACCATGCGACATCACATCTAGTATATAAACTGGGGGAGTGGGGGCGGGGGGGATCGCCACTCACGGACTTAACTGGGGGTTGATTGGTGGGTGGTGAGCAATTGCGTTGTGCATCACTTGTATATTCTAATCCATTTATTATTACTGTTGTCATTTTATTAGTGTTATTATTATTATTAGTTTCTTCTTTTCTGATGTATTAAACCATTCTTATTTCAACCCACGAGTTTTGCTTCTTGTCCCGATTTTCTCCCCCATCCCACTGGGTGGGGGGGGTAGAAGTGAGTGAGTGCCTGCGTGGTGCACAGTTGCTGACTGGGGTTAAACCATGACACTTGGGTATGTGCTATTTTTATTTGTAAATTGCTGTTTTCAGTGAACCTAAAGAGTTCTGAAATTTGATCTGTCTGGTTCTTCCATCACCTGTACTGCAGCCTGTGTTTCTGAGACACAGAAAGCTGTTTTCATAACTTATTTTACATTTTTGCAGAAGTTCTTGACCCAGAGCCTTCTCCAGCTTTTGCCATTCTTACTGGGACAAAGTTTATTGATTTTTACATACAATGTGCAAGGGTGGTGACTTTGCTCTGTTCCTTTTACTGAAGTCTTATGATGCTCACCTCTCAACCCCTGAACTCTGCCTGTGCAAACACAGAGTCTTTCAGACAGACCTCTTTTCTGTGCTGGAGAAGACACCTGGCAACAAATGCCGGGCTCAGAAGGCTGTGTGCATGTGGGGGAAATAGCTCAGAAAGCTAGCCATGTTGGGTAATTGGTACTAAATCTCTTGTCCTACAACTTCTTCCCTCTGTGCTCCCCCCAGGGAGATACAAAAGGAGATAGCCTGCTGTTCACCAGAAGTAATTTTCCTCAGGTACGAGGGTTTGGACCAGTAAAAGAAGGTATCTCCTCACATAGCCAAGTGGTGGGGAATCTGGCTCAGTGGGTTTAAGAACACAATCCTGCGTGAAGCCTCCTTACCTCTTTGCGTTGCAGCAGGACTTCCTCTTCCACTAGCCAAAATCCCAAGAGGACTACTCCAGATAGGCCCTTCTAAAGCTTCTTCTTCCCTCAGAAGTAGCTCAATAACAATTTAGGAGGGAGTTTGTCCATTTGTCTTTTGAAGCCTGACAGGTATTAAAATGTGGGATGCAAAATGAAAACTCTCTTAAATAGTGTCCCTTGCCCATCCACAAAAAAAATATTTCCAACTGTGAGAAGATTATTTTTTGGAAATTACCTCATCCAGCAAAAGTCCTTTTATTTTGTATGCAGGTGTCTTAGATGGTAAATAGCACTGGCACACTTACCAAAAATGTTCAAGATTAGTTAAGCTGGTTCTGGTGCAGGTTAATGGATTTCAAATACAAAGTAGCAAATTTAAAGAGCCTTCAGGCTTTTTCTGCACCGTGGTTTAGAATCAAACTTATTTTTCACAAAAGCTTAATTTTAAAAGATAACTTTGGTTTTTTTTCTATTCAGCAAAATGTAAATTGCACTAGGTAATAACAATAATTGTCTATGAAAAAATGCCTCTTCATTTGGCACTGTTTAGCACATTCTAATGAATTGTGGTAATAAAGGCATCTTTCTTGTGCTTTATGGTATATGAAACTAATGCCTTGAAGGGACAATACAAACGGATACAAAGCTGGCTGCAAGCGGTATCTTCTGTAAACATGTTAAAGTTAATTACATAGGAGACCATAATGCATACCAATCAAAAAGACAGATACTATGTTTTCCCTCATAGGTAAGATTAAGGCATGTTTAGGTTCTAAATAACTATAAGCATTTTAAAGTAAATATTTTTTATTGGTGAAAGGTTGAAGTTGGATGGCTAATGGTGCTGAGCTCTCCTCCTCTAAAGGATTAAAATTAATCATAAGTAAAATCTTGTAGCTAACAGTTAATTGGAACACAGGGGAGACTACAAAAACATAGGTTGCAATATGTTTTGCTCCCCCGCTGTATTTTGTAGTGGGAAATGGTAATTGGTGGGGAGCAGTACATGTGACCTAAAGTCAACATTTGTTTCTGCAGAATGAAAGGGCATTAAAAGCATAACAAGAGAGGAGAGACAAATGGATGGGGGCAGGATCTCACTGTATTTCTATACTATTATTTTACCAGTAGACTGTATTCCATGGCATACTGAAATGCATCTGGAGTCAAAACCATGAAATATGCAAGTTGCTTGCTTATAAAGTTCTGTGCATTGCACAGTTAAAAAATTACTGCAAGTATTCTGAGTGTCTTGAAGTTATTTCTGGTGATTTTAACAGTGTAAAGACTTTTTAAAGGAACTTACAATCCCAGAGTATGCTCAATGGATATGTATATTCATAATACATCATTGGTAGGATATTGCTCAGTGAACAAAATAGAATAATGTTATTCTCTTCCAAATGAGAAAACAGAAATATGGAAATTGCCTTAGGGGATCGAACCATCAGTCCAGTATTTTGTCTAGGAGCTGTCAGTGCTAGCTGATTAAATGCCTAATCCTCTCTCTGCCAACAACAATGAAACAAATCCTCAAAGAAAAACTTGACTATTCATATATTTTTGTGTAAGTACCATTACATAGAAATTGCCTTAAAATACAAGTAAAATTGGCATTATATTCATGGCACTGTCAGGAAATCCCATGGAGGAGTTAAGAGAGGATCTTTTGGAGGATGATTAGATTCAGTGGTGAAACAGAAGCAAGGAAGCGAGCAGTGGTGGATGCCAAGCTGCTCCCCAGCTATGGGGTGGGATGTGTGGCCTGTAGGAGAGGTAGAAGCAACGAGGGTGTATCAAGAAGCCTGCATGACTCTCAAATTACTCCTGTATTATGATTGATTTGTTTTGAAGAGGTGTATCAGGAAGCTGTTCTGAGGAATAATGCATGCATAGTGGCCACTGGTTCATTATCCCTCATTTAACAGTGGGCTTCAAACCAATCAAGACCTACAAAAATGCAAGCTATTTGAATTAGGATGTGGAATATGCACTACAGGGACATTACTCATCTTTACAGAAGTTCCTGGCAACTCTGAAGTATATTCCTGTATATTAATAAGCTAGCAAAGAAGTAGAAATGAATTAACATCACACTTTCCTGGGTTTGAACATTTAATCTTTTTCTTTTCTCAAGGTCACTTCCATTACTGACTTTTTAGTTTAACGTGAAATTGACTGGGTCCCACCAAAATTTCTATATTTTGTAATTAAATCACCAGCAGGCACAGTGGTGGTTGGATATATATGGCTAAGAATATTGATGCCTGATTTCTTGCTTCAACATGCATGTGTATGAAGTTCAGCAACATGAGTTCTTTGTCTCTGAACATTGTACAATCAATATTCTATTACTGCAGCATGAGCTCTGCTGCATTGTAGCCAAATTAGTGTGTAAGACTCAAGAATGCAACAATGGAAAGAATTCTAATTTCTGTATATAAAACGCATGTAAGCTGTTTATTTCAGCTGTAACAGCTCTGTTCCAGTACCTGTTGCTTCAGGTGCTATTTATGCAATTTCATTAAATAGGAATTTGGGAAGTTTTAATTTATTTTCCTTGGGATTTTCTTTAGTAATAATTTCAAGAAGCATCATATTCTTCCTGATGATTTGTTCAAATTCTTTCTGTTTGTTTTGCTTTGTATGATGAAGATGTCTGCAGCATCAGAAGGCCCATTATACAGACTTTGCTGCAGACTGCATCTCTTTTGTGGTACAAAACCAAACAAACCCAAACCAAGAGGTTTGGGGATAAGGAAGATGAGCTGCTCCCTGAGAACATAGGGAAGAGTGCAAAGCTATTACAACACAGATTATTTAGGCAGCAGGCACTGCTGTACGTCACCCCTACAGACAAGCCAGGACAGGCTTTCTATAAATTCAACATAGGCAGCTGCCTGCAGGAGTGGAGTGCTGAAGGTAGCAACTTCTTTCCTCATTTCTTTCCTTGCCTGAAAAGACCTCTGCTGCTGCCATTGCTGCTGCTGCTGCTGCTGGGATGGTGCAAGGGAGAGGCCCCTGCGGGCAGCACAGATTGCCCCGGTGCTCCGCTTCCTTCCCTGCCTCCCTTCCAACAAGGGCCATACCAGCCCCTGCTCAGCCCCCCCTGAGAGGGGCAAGGGGGACCCATCCAAAAAAGCTGGGGGTGGAGGTAGGGGGGCTGTGTAGTGGGAGCGGGATGGAAGCTTCTGGGGGAGGAGGAAGATGGAGAGTCATTTGGGCATGACTGGATTTGGGAGGCTGGGTGAAATGTCATTGATGCGGGTGTTTGGTCCCTCCTGGGGAAGGACGAGGGGGTCTGCTGGGGTGGAGTGGGAGTTGGGGGAGGCAGAAAGAGAAAAGCCTTCACCTGCATCCTCCTGGGACTTCCCACAACTCTCATGACCTCTTTTGTCCGGAGCCTCTAAAATCTCTTATCCACCCAACTAATTCTGCCACTATTGTTGAATTGAATTTTGAATTTATTTGGTCATTTTCTTTGGAGGATGGGAGTCAAATTTGTCCCCACAGCCTACAAGTCCTGATTTTACTCTGCTTGCTTTAACCACCTCATGTGTGCAGGTATTTCACTGGTGTCTTTGAACAGAAGCCAGGCTGCTCTGCTCCCTCCTCCCTCCCAAATCCTGAGACAAAATACAAGAAAAGTGGGGGTTTTTTTAAGGAAAACAGTATACATATGCCCATCTCTCAGTTTCAAAGTGTCAAAGCACTACACCGTCTGTTCAGTGTTTGAATGGAGTTCCCCTCTAAAACTAGGACTCACAGAGGAGAATAAGGATCGTTTCACTGTGTGTGCCATTTAGAGGACAGCACTCGGCTATTCAACGCTGCCCTCCTAAAGCCAGGGAGGTATTGGCGAAGGCAGTGCTGCTGCTGCAATGTTAAGCTGTTCTGAAGAGTTTCACTGATGGCAGAACTCATAAGTGGTAAGGTTGAGAGGACCTTGACAGGCCACAGAATCCAGTCACCTGCCCAAAGGCAGTGTTGGTGACAGCTGTACAGTTGGTGCTTCTCTAACTTACGCTTAAAGCCTCCCATGGGAAGATATGACGAGGTCCTCCCCTATGCTGTACTTGTGTTTCACTGTACCCCCCTCAACAGAAGCATTTGTCTATGCCGATAGCTGATACTGATGCTTATAGATCTTATTTGCCTTTAGATTATACCTGTTATTTGCCTTCTTTTGCGACTTCGTGACATTGTTGACTCAAGTTCAGATGGTAATTCATAACACCAAATCCTTTTCTCCGTGGTGACTGCTGAAGTGGTTATTGTACACTCTGTATTTATGTAGTGGATTATTCCTACTTAAGCACAGACATTTATATGTCCTGACTGCAGTGCATCTTTTTTCCTCCTGACCATTTTTCATATTTGGTAAGAGGCTTTAGATTAGAACTCTAATCCTGTCCTCTGGTGTGTCTGTAACCCTTCCTGCGGCACACCTAGTATGTATTCCTTCATCCAAACCATCGGTGCAAGCATTAAGTTGTGCAAGCATAAGACCCAGGGCAGACCCCTAGGGAATCCATTAGATCCACCTCTTCAGTGTGGTAGCACACCTAATCTGTGCTTGATTGCAGGAGTCATGCGAGGCAATGTCAAAAACCATACTGAAATCAAAGTATTTCAAAGGTAGTGCTTCTCCCCTGTCTGTGAGAACCATTACTCTGTCACAGGAAGAGAGGAGATTATCTTGACTTGATTTGTTCTTGACTGCTATTTATCTCATTTTTATTTTCTAGGGGCTTACACACCGATTATTTCCTTCAGTTTATTTCTAAGAAAGAATGTCAGCATTGCATTTGCCTTATTTTCCGCAATATCTCTCCATCCTCCATGAGATCTCAGTGACAACTGCTAATGCTTCTGAGGTTGTTCAGATACTTCTTTTTCACACATGAGAGTGAAATTCATTAGGCCCAAATGATGTGAAAAGAGCTAATTTATCAAGGCATTTTCTAATCTGTTCTTCCCCTGCTGCATCTAAGTTCTTACTCCTTTCTCACTGGTGCTAGTTATACTAACTGCTTGACATGAGTGGCATTTTTTTCTTTCTTGGCAACATTGGACCAGAAGTGCCTACTTACCACAGAGCAGGAAACCTTTCCTTGGGCTTGCATTTCAATATGCTTGTTTTCCTCTTGCTTATGTTATCTCATTTTAGACCTTGGTCTTTGCACTTTTTTCCTTTTGTCTGTGTATGCTCTTTCAAACTCCTCTGTACTAGTTCTGCCTAATTTACAGTTTCTATGTGATTTGCTTTTAAGATCACTGAAGGACTGATCATTTACCCACCTAGCCTTGTTCGTTTATTCTGTTTTCTGCACTGAGATAGTTTCTTTTTCTTTAAGGAACTTTAGCTTTATTGCATCTTAGTTCTCAGAATTTCATAAAGTTGCCTTTTTCAAGTCTGTTGTCCGTAAGTAGCTGGACAGTTCTGCTTATCTATTATTTTGTATATGCTGTCATCCAACTTGCATTTCAAATGCAAGGCAATATCTACTGCTCTTTTTTCCTGCACAGTTCTCCTATAGAAGCTGTGATTAGAATCACAGGATCATAGAATGGTTTGGGTTGGAAGGGACCTTTAAAGGTCATCTAGTCCAACCCCTCCGGCAATGAGCAGGGACATCTTCAACTAGATCAGGTTGCTCAGAGCCCCGTCCAGCTTGACCTTGAATGTTTCCAGGGATGGGGCATCTACCACCTCTCTGGGCAACCTGTGCCAATGCTTCACCACCCTCACTGTAAGATTTCTTCCTCGTATCTAGTCTGAATCTACCCTCTTTTAGTTTAAAACCATTACCCCTTGTCCTATTGCAACAGGCCCTGCTAAAAACGTTGTCCCCATCTTTCTCATAAGGCCCTTTTAAGTACTGAAAGGCCACAATACATTCTCCCTGGAGCCTTCTCTTCAGGCGAACAACCCCAGCTCTCTCAGCCTTTCTTCACAGGAGAGGTGTTCCATCCCTCTGATCATTTTTGTGGCCCTCCTCTGGACCTGCTCTAATAGGTCCATGTCTTTCCTGTGCTGAGGACCCCAGATCTGGATGCAGTACTGCAGGTGGGCTCTCAGCAGGGCGAAGCAGAAGGGAAGAATCCCCTCCCTTGACCTGCTGGTCACACTACTTTTGATGAGCCCAGGATACAGTTGGCCTTCTGGGCTGCAAGTGCATGTTGTCAGCTCATGTCCAGCTTTTCATACACCAGTACCCCCAAGTCCTTCTCCGCAGGGCTGCCCTCAATCACAAGCTTATGTTCTAGCGAAATGAACTAGTTCACTAGGTCTTTTGCAGCAATTAAATCAGAAGTGTAATCACTTTAAGACTTCCTTCTCCTGCTTATTCACTACATTTCTTGTATTACTGTATGTACATCAAAACTCATTTCTTGTAGCTTCATTATGAAGCCTTAAATCATGAGCCCTTTCCCCGATTGCTTTATGAAGTCCTTGTTCATAAGTGTTGTTGCAGCTGTGAAGTCCTTTCTTTTTGCCTCCTTTTCTTTGAAAAGGAGCATGGCACAGTGTTTCTGTGCTCTTCATAAATATGGATCCTAGAGCCTTTTTCCTAATGCACAGTGAGATTTCCATGAAATGACATAACCAAGGCTCTAAGAAACCTGCTGCCCTGCTGAGAACTGTCTTGAACTCATAGCAGTGGCTCTCTGAGGCTGTAATGAGAGTGCCTAGGTTTACAAATATAGAAAACTAAAACATAGATTGCCAAAGGATCCTAAAAATCGTGAACATTTTTTTCCAGTCCTGAGATTCTGCTATCTAGCAGCATGTAATGACTAATGGTTAAAGAGGCAGGAGAGGTATTAAAAGTTTTGTTAGCGCTTGTTTGATGTCATCTATCTAAATAAGTTCATTTCACCCCTCCTGTGCTCATGCTGCAGATAATGCCTTTCTACCGTACCATCTTTTATTTATTTTTATTGATTCACTCACTTCACAGAATTACTGGGTGAGAGAAAAACACCTATTTGCAATCTAATCAAGCAAACAAATATAATTATAGTTATCTGGTGTTTTCTTACTTGCAGTCGTCTTATCTGTCTTTGCCTTGATTGTTTTCTTTTTTGCTAATCATAAATTCAAGAAAGTGAACTTTAGCTGGAACCCCCTCTCCCCAACAGATGCTAGACTAAATGCTTAAACCAAATAAATTATAACAACAGGAAGATCAAGACCAAAAACCCCATACTTTTTAGCTGGAAGTCATCTTTATGTTATATGTCTGCACTATCTGCCACAGGGCACAGGCACTGGCTGATCTTCAGGGGCCACTACAGTAAAGTTATTTGTTTCATGTAGGTTTCAAACAACTATCACTGACCAGGGTGGTAGTTTTTCCAAATACTCTCCAGGGACACTATCGCCACTTCTAATGTATTTAATGAAATAGGCCAAAGACTGTTGTCTGTCCCTCACAGTGTGGTGGTTCTCACCATATCTAACCTCACTTCGCCCCAAGATGGGTTTGTTGTGTTCAAAGTTTCTATGTGGACTAGTCCCAAGCACATACCATCCTCCAAATCATTATCAGTATTACCTGGGAGAGTACTGACTGACATGAGTCAAAGCCATGCAAGGGCACTCAAATAGTTAAACAAAACAGACATATGGGCTAGGAAACTACTTTTATACCCACTGTTTTTTTGCTTATACAAATCCAAGAAAATGTATCTTATCAAGATGCTGTTAGCTGTTCAGTGACGTCCTTGCTGAATGGGAAAGCTGCTTTCATTGTTACAAATGAAAATTTTAAATAACTTTTAGAGCTCCAGTTTTCCAAAAGTTTTTCCTAACACTTAATTGGAAGACAATGATTTTCCTAGAGGAGTGAAAAATGTAATGACAAGTTGCTATTCTTTTAATAAAATTCAACAATAAACAACAGTGAATTTCATCACAGTGGACAAATAAGTGTTCAAAGAACCATTTATGTTTAGAACAGCTGAATATCAAGAGAAAAATGGAGAGAGCTGTCAGCTTCTTCCCAGGCCGTGCTTTAAATGAGAAGAGACAAAACACTAAAAATATGCTGTTCTGTTTATGCAGGGCAGTGAAACAAAAATGACATATTAGTTTTTGCATTTCTATCTGTTTAACCCAAGTGATTCAACTCTCAGATTTGCAATAAAAAAAGTTTATACGTAGAATGAAATGAACAGACATGCTTTTTTTCTGGATTTAAAAAAACCATTATTTAGCATTTCATATTTTTAGCTTGAGAAAATTTATGGTTTTGCCATGATACCACTGAGAAGGACAATTTTTTGTTGCAGGAGGGCCTGGGAGATATAGACCAGACCTACGTATTGCCTGTTGCAGCATTCTGTTCTCAGCAGTTGTTTTGATTACGTGGGACATCACCTAAGGTTCAACAATATTGGTGGAAATGAGTGCAAGCCTGAAATGAACTAGCTATGAGAACAACTTCTTCCCCTGCTTTGGTTCTTTCTCTTGTGGTATTTCAAGGCAACCCATTTGTGTAGATCAAAAAAATTCTCTGTTTGGTCCTGCTCAGCCTTTTTCTCTTGTCAATGTGACATGGGGTCCTGCCTTGTCCTGTTAGTGATGTTAGCTTTGATCATCTGCTCTCCTGTGTCCTCCTGGATGTAAATACCTGTGTATATTGTGCTGCACTCTGTTTGCTTAAAGAAGAAAACTCACACTGTGGTTTCATTTTTCCAATGCCATATTCTCCTTAGTCCGTGACTGAGAATCTCATTTTTGTCACCTGTTTATGCCTGGGGGCGTTATGAATTATGATTGCTGGTTGCTAAGGGTAAAGCAATGTGACGGGGCTTGAGCCAGTCTGGAGGTTCAGTGATGCCTTCAGGGCAGTTCGACCCCCCCTCACTCTCTGTCCCATTTTCCTCCCTTTTACCTACAGTTCTTTAACTTGCAATCATGACTTCTCTGTTGAGCTGGCTCTGTGCTTCTTCTGATCCTCCTACAAGCCAATACAAACTTGCTCAACTAGTAGAAAATCAATCTAGTGAAAAAAAGCATTTTTTCTTTCTGTGTTAGTGAGTTGGTTACTGCTCATTCAGATGTGCTCCAGAGGTATGGTGGGAGCAGGAAAGATGATATAGACAGGAATGTGTGTTTGCATGGGGACTTGGACTTCCTTTCTGATAACAGCAAATATTAAATGCGCTCATCTGCATCATGTAACCCCAAACTCAGAACTGACTCAGACGCATGCACAATTTACTTAAAGGTAAGACATTCCAGTGGATCAGCTGAATGGCAGCAAGGTACAATAAACTCAGCCATGGATGAGACCCTTGTACTAGCTCCAGTTATTTGAATGATAACTCTCTGATATATGCAACACTTGAACTTTGGTCAAATTCCCTTGTTCAGTAGGTTATTTGGAGTTGTAGCCCTTGGTCAGCAGAAAAATCAATGCATGAATTCCAGTCTATGTAATTTGGCTAACAACCTTGTGCTTTAACTTAGATGCCCCTCATGCTTAGGCAGATAAAATTTGCCACTGGAGACATTAGCCTCTTTCCATTGATTAGAGAAGGAACTTTGATCTTTACATCTAGAGCACGTGAAGGAAGTGTAAACTGGGTGCCTAAGGCTGGGTGATTGGAGCCTGCTCATTGAGCATTCAGATAAAGGTAGTTCACAGAAACAGAGAAAGGCAGAGGTTGGAAGGCACCTCTAGAGATTGCTTAGTCCAAAATTGCTGCTCAGGGCAGGGTCACCTAGAATAGGTCAGGCCTGTGTCCAGTCAAATTTTGAATATCTTCAGGAATAGTGATTCTACAACCTCTCTGGGTTCCAGTGTTCAACCACTCTTACAATTAAGAGGGTTTTTTCTTATTTTTAAATAGGCTTTCTTGTATTTCAGTGTGTGCCTATTGACTCATGTTCTTTTACTGGGCACCAGTGAGGAGAGTCTGGCTCTGTTTTCTTTACTCCTCCCCATCAGGTATTTATACACCTCATTTGTAAGATCCTCCTGAGCCTTTTCTTCTCCAGGCTAAACAGTCCCAGCTCTCTCAGCCTCTCCTTGTATGACAGATGTTCCAGTCATTTAGTCACCTTTGTTGCCCTTCACCGGACTGGCTCCAGTATGTCCATGTTTCTCTTGTATTGGGGAGCCCAGAACTGGACCCAGCACTCCCGATGTGTCTCACCAGTACTGAGTAGAGGGGAAGGATCACCTCCCTCAACCAGCTGGTGATGCGCTTCCTCATGCAGCCCAGGAGGACATTGGCATTCTTTGCTGGAAGGGCACTTTGCTAGCTCGTGTTCAGCTTGTTGTCCACCAGGACCCCAAGGTCCTTCTCTGCAAAGCTGCTGTCCAACCACTTGGTCCCCAGCATGTACTGTGTCAGGTATTTATCATCAATGCGCTGCAGAAACCTCCTGGATTGCTTGTTTCCTGCTGTACTGTCCCTTCAGCAGATGTTGGGGTGGTTCAAGTCCCCCATGAGGACAAGGGCCTGTAAGTGTGAGACTTCTTCCAGTAGCCTGAAGAAGGCCTCATCTAGTACTTCTTTATGATCAGGTGGTCTGTACCACAACATCAATAACTTAGTGTAGATAATAATTTAAAACCAGGTAATTTCATTGTGGTATGGAAACATTTTAGATGTTACCAGAAAGAATCATTCTCTTGTTAATCATCAAAAAAATTATAAAAGAAAAACTGAGGAATGACATATGAGTGACACAACTGGGCAAGAATCTCCTAAGAAACCACCTGATATAAGTGCAATTTTTTTACTATATATCATTATAATATATGCTAGGTATATCCTTACTACATTGTTGATTAATAATTTAAAAGAAAACTTTCCAGGGCAAGGAACAAGTCTTCCTTTGTGTTTTGTATGGGAATTGTATTGATGCTGTAAACTATTAACAACTGTTCAGTTAGCTCAGCAAAAATGACTGAATCTGTAGAGTAACTTTGTGTAAACTCTATTTGCCCTTGAGTTTTTTCTCATTTAAATATTCTGTGTATGCAAGATAGTCTACAGAGGACAATGCAAATACATGTGCAGTGCATAAGCAGTGTGATGTAATAGAAATGAAAGGCAGGGAAGTAGGATAAAACCCATCAAATCTGATAAAGATGGTAAGCAATATAACACAGGACAATAGAATTAAGATGATGAAATACTGTACTAGGAAGGTAAAATGATTTGATAGGTGGGATGTGGTTAATGAGGCAAGGCTTTATAATTACAAAACTAAAATATTAGGACACGGCAACGGATAGAAGGAAGTAGGACAGCAGTGACTGAGAAATCCTAGGAGTAAGGTTTTTAATTCTTCACTGTGGCACTAATAATCCTTGATAGATGTTGCTTTGAGATTCACGCAGATATGGAAACTTTAGCTCTACTCCTTGGTTCTGTGGCTTTCTTTTATTTTCCTCTCCAGAACAGTGATACTCTGTCAAACAGAGAGCTCTGTGCCATGACGGATTGGCTGGGGCAGATCTAATTGCAGTGGTTTCAGACATCACTGTCGCCAAGCCCTTCACTCCTCTGTGAGCTGTTCCTCGCCTATCTGCGGCATGGGAGTACTGAACATAGGTAAAAGCAGTCGCTCTGTGTCTGACTGGAAGTCTGGCTGTCTCCACATGCTGCTCTCAGCAATGGCCAAGCGCCGGGGTGGATATGTGATGGCACCTGGCTGTCACTGTTCACATCCCAGGAGGGTTAAGTTTGCACTGGCACATCAGGCTCAGCTGCGGCCAGGAGGGAAGGCGTTGGGCTCCTTCGTGTCCGACGGTGGGCAGGGACGTGCCGAGGAGGGGCAGGAAGCGCAGTGGAAGACGGTCCTTTGTTTAAAACACACGAGCTTTAGTTTAAACCTAATGAAACATTCAAAACAAGCCTCCCTGAGGAGAGCAGATCATGAAAGGAGATATTACTGCACATGAAATAGTATGAGTGACATCCTGTCCCTGCAAAAGTCAGTGAAAAATGGCCATATCCTAACACATAAAATCTATAAAGAGCACATGTTAATGTGTGGCTAACAACATGGTTCTGAAACAATGCAGGGGGAAGCTTTTAAGTACCTCATTTCTTCCATATAATTCAAGGAAACTGGTTTTCTTAGGTGTGTAAAAGTTTGTGGGATTGAAGCCCAACAGTTTATTTTATGGGATGTGTGTTAAATTGGTAGAACTGGGCATTTAATTTTACACTTACATTAATATCTGTTATGGAAGTGTAGGAGGACTGTCTGTCTCTAAAGGCAAAAGAGATGTAAATACCACAGTGCTGCATAATGATGAAAAAAGCTGCATATGAGTTGATTAGGGTTCCAGTTAAACATGAAGGTACCTATTTTGGTAGAGCTTACATGTCAAAAGCATTGAAAGTTCAGTTTGGAAAAACACCTAAAGAATATGAATATGTTTTCCAAACACCTAAGCTGACTGCAAACCCAAATTCTTGGGGCTTCCTGTTTCCAAAAGTGCTGAGCATACCATTAGGACCAGCTCATGCTTTATTTTGGCTCTGATCTTGTGTATTTTTCCAACACCAGAAAATACTGGAAATCAAATGGAAACGAAAAGGTGGGAGCTTTTTGAAAAATAGAACCCAGACCCAAAGCTCTTCTTTAGTTTTGGATGAAGACTTAACCTTGGTATTTTGTATGCTCTGAGTTTCTAGCTCCCTTCCCTATGCTGTCACACTGTATTGCTCTCATTATGAAATTAGGGAAGATTCGTGGGTTTTGCGGCTGGGAGACATTTTCTCACATGCAGAAGAACTGAGGAGGTAGACAGTGGAAGCACTGTTTCTGGCAGCAATTAGAGATATGGGGAAATTCTCTAGGAAGGAAATGACAAAAAACAATGTATGGTAATGATTTACACAATCATTATATGCTTATTTGGAAATAAAGGGGTAGTGATTATGCAAGTCCTTTATTTCTGTTTTGATAATACTTCTCAGTGAGAGTATAGGGAATGACATAATTTAGAAAAATAAGTGCCCAGCTGTGATTTAGACATGGTATCAAGTCCCTCCATGCTGCCCGGTTCAGGAAATGCCAGTCATTAGAGGACTTGGTGAATATGAAGCACAAAGACATTCCTAGCTGTGATTTTGTGACATAGACAGTGTTTCACAGATGGACACCAGCATGGCCAGCTCAGTTGCCTTGGCATCGCTGACAGCTTAAGAAGTTTTAGCCTTGTTTTTGTCTATTGCAAATTAGGGACACCTATAAAATTACCAGATTCTTCTCCGGTATAAACCTATAGCATAGCATATAAAACTCCAAGCTCTTCAACATGGGCCTTGGTGTCTGCCTGATTACAGGACTATCCTTGAATTTAGAGAATATGGCTACAGGAAAAAAAAAGGCAGAGGCTGTGTGTTAACATATGTAAATAATGATTGCAGATATAACTCATGTACATGGCGTAAGGGCTGAACATTTCTTCAAAGCAGGGATCACTGTAAGTATTTTCTATGCCCTTTCTTTGGCAAATAAATAAGGATTTCTCTGTCCTCTGATTTCCAGACTAGGTCTTACCCAACTCTGGGAAAGGTTTGCTGTTATAACTATACTGACAAAATGTTCTAATGTAGGTGCAGATATGTCAGCAAAGGGAGATTGCTTATACTGCTTATACCAATTCCCTGAAGAAAGTAACACTGGCAACTTATCCTGCATCCTTGTTTTTGTTACTATAATTAAGCTTGTGCTTGGATTTTTTGGCATAGGAATGAGCACAAAATAACACAACTTGAACTGATAATCTACACTGACATTTAAATTTTGCCTTGGGGGAAAGTACCTTCTTGCCCTCCCACCTTGACCTTAATCTGAATTTCTTACAAATGTAGAGAGAGCTTCCACTGTTTTATTGACACTTTATTTTTGGTGTTGGGCGTTGACTTTTCTCATTTGAACCTTCAGTAAATAGGAAGAGAACAGAAGTTAGGTCTATAGGAACAGGGGCAGGAAAGAGACATAATGTTGCCTTGTTCTACTGTACCACCAGTCCTAACATTTTCTCTTTTTCCACTGCTTTTATCAGCTGCGATCAGGAGAAGAAACAAGATTATTTCAATGTTTGTGAAGCAGAAGCAAAGGAGGCATATTTAGAGGCAGAAATATTTCAGAATAAAGAAAAAGAAGCTTAAAGATACTCATGTTAACCTGCCAGTAACTTTTATTTGAGTAAATAACTTCTTAGCCTTTTCTTACCAAGTTTATGTTTAGCCCAGGATACAGCTATTGCCTTGAAATACACTGTCCATTTATCTTTCAAATAATGTTTATTATATCACTTCTAGGATTTTTCAATAAGGAAATGTTAGAGAAAGTAGAAGGACTCCATCTAGCAAAATCAGGACAGCATGTTCTCCTGTCCTTTAAGATCAAATATAGATTAGTCTCCTGCATTTGCTTCACCCCTCTATGTAAATATGTAAAAAACCACAGACTGGATTATTAAGTTTACCTTGTTCAGTCAGTTTGGTGACACAGATCCATATGTTAGCCTCCTAGAGTTCTGTAAAAGATAAGATTAGTAAGGAAATAAAGTTCAAGGGTCAGAACTTTGGTAAACAACCAAAGCTGAAGGAAGTCCATTGAGGTGAAATTGCTTAAAACAGAGGTGTCAAGTAGCCATTTAAATTTCAGACCTTGGATTTATAGTGCAAATAGGCAGAGAGAAAAAGGCCTCATTCTGCCTCTCGGCTTTTTATCACTCGGACAATACATTTACCTTGCATAGGACTGGCTTGGGCAGGGTGCTTGCTCCCATCCTTATTGATAGTACTCTCTAAAAGGTTATGCTAATGATATGGCATTAAGGAGAAGTGAGATTGCATTCTTCCCAAGGGAGAACCAGATGGCCTTGCAGCCTTTTGTTTATGCATAACCTTTTGCAGAAGTAGAAGGAATTGCAGGGACAATGCCTGTAACTGCAACAGCTGTGGGAGCAATACGAGCTTTAGCTGCTTCCCTGGAATTAAGGCGAGCCACAGGTTTTGGGACAGACAAAAATAATCTGGCACCCTGACTGGGACTACATTTAGCATCTGCCATGCTCCACCTTTCACCTCACTCCTGGTTACTTACCCCGTGTGAGCTGCTTTTCTCTTGAGTAGCCAAGGAAAGTGCTTTGCCCATTGAGTAAGTTTAACTTTAAGAACATAGTGAATATACAGATTTCTGAGGAGTGTGTAGATTTTGAACTTTGAGAGTGGCTTCTTTTTGAAGCTCAGGAGCACAGACAGAATCAGCTCTTGTTGCTGTCAAGAGTCTTCTGGAATTCCTACTGGTTTAAAAGGAATGGGGGATCACAGAAGGCAAAGAGGAATGAAATCCAGTCTTCCTTTCAGAGCTATACATCTCTAATTCCCTTTGATCATTTGCTCAGAGTTTGATTAAATGTTTGGATGTAGACTGGACTACCTAATCAGAGATGGTTTGGAATAACTCTCTGCTGGTGCTATGTGCTTCAGTCTGCCTCTGTAATCTTGCAGCCCAGGATATAAGGACTTGGTGGTGTTAGCATTCATAAGCAAGAAGCTATTTAAGGTCAGTTTCATGCTTCCTTTAAGATTTTCAGAGGCAGTTCTCCAGGTACAATAAATTCTGTATCGGTTCATTGTACCGAAGCAACACTGCAAAAATAGTCGCTTAGCATTAATATTTACAGTTGTGGTTACAGGGGGAAAGTACCTTATACTCATTACTCAAGACTGATGTCAGCAGAGTGTTTCAGTTAGTGATGTACTTTAACCATAATCTGAGACCCAGATAACCTAGATCTGAATACCTCTCAAACGTCAGGACATTTAATCCTACTGTGACTTTCACAGTGAGTCTCCTTTTCATTATGAGTCAGACACTCAGCTTAAAGATACTCCCACATATAAAAGTCCCAGATCTAACTCCCTGCCTTGCTGTTAGTTCTACAGATTTAAATTTAGCTCTGATAATTGAGACTTAGGCTGCACCTATGCTGCTGAATTAAACAACGTCACAACGTTCCCAGGCACTTGCTGGAATAGTCTCTGGCACTCTTTTCACCCAGAATAACTAACATTTTCTCAAAGTTTCCAGGCACAGCATGGGGCTTAGTGCACGCCAGGGACTGTACTCGCTATGGCAGTTTGGATGACCCTGTTCTGGAGGCTAAGAGAACTTGGTAGAAGAGACATGGCCGCATTGTGCCAGCTGATATCAGAGCCAGAAAACAGGCCCTGGCATGTTTCCTTTACTAGTATAGATACAGATATAGATATAGCCACAGGGTTTTCATCTTTGGCTCTGTGATTTGTTACAAAATGTTTTCCTTCAGATAAGACAGCAAAGGGAATCACTTTATGTGTTCGTTTATGACTTGCAACTGGGTAAAAGCTAAAGCTCTCATGAAATTTTTCAACAGAAAAACAGGAAGAGCCACATGTCCCATGTTATGTTTTCTGTCTCGGTTAGTAGTATTTGAAATGTGAACTACCCTTCTTTAATCATAGTGCTGTTACTGTTTGGTTCTCTACATTTCAGGGCAATTTGCCATATTAGAAGGATGGCAGGCCAATGAAAAATCCCATTTGATTCTCTTTTGTTCAATTCTGTGCCCACTGTTTGTTATTTTCATAGGATATTTAATTTCAAAATGAATATAACCATTTTTCTGAATGATCTTGTGAAAGATCTGTTCTTAATGCCCAACACCCACTGATGTTAAGCAAGAGATGAAGACAGTTTCTCTCTCATAAAGAGATACTGTTGAAACACTAGAAGACGTATCTGTATCTGTACCTCTGAGGGATCACAGGGCCAAGCAGAAAGTTTTACTATTTATGGCGATGAAATGGGGCAGGCAAATTGAAATTCACCTTTGGTATTTCACTGCAAATTTGGGTTGTTTATGTAATATCATGTGGATATTTGGAGAACCATGTCAATCCCAGCAACCTGGGGGGAGCTCAGGATCATCTGCCTGGAGGCACTGGAGGGGTTTGTCCCTGTTGCTGCAAGCTGATGAGGGATGTGCCGGGGGGGTGACACTTTGGTCTAGTTCATTCCATGGTAGAGGGAGACCTGTGGCAAGCTGATGTGAGCTCAAGGTATGACTCCTGTCTAGGAGAATCTCAGCTGATCAGATTAAAGGGCCCTCGTCTCCTCAGTTACAACAGTGTCAATCTGAAATTTCAGGATGTTTATACTAGCGAGTGGAGGGAAAAAAATGGCCCATAACAAACAGAAAAGCTTTGGGCCATGTAGCCCATTGCTCTGTCAATGCAAGATTATAGCTCTTGAACATCAGTCTTGAGCAGATTAACTGGCTCAAATAAAAGGGCTTCTACCCCTTCCCTTTGGGGGCTTTTCCATTGTTAGAAGTAACTTTCATTTGATCTTTTTAAAAATATTATCTTGATTTTCTTATTTGTCCTCATGTTATCCTCCATAACTTTCTGCACCATGCCCTCCAAAAGGAAGACAATGGATCCCAAACCAGTCACATCTCAAATGTGGATTTAGTACAAGATCCGGATTTCACAGGTTACTTTGAAGTGCTGGGGTGCAGTTGTGTCCTAACTGTGTCATCGCTCAGCTTGGAACACGTAGTTAACTTTCCCATCTTCTTAATCTTTTTCAGTTCCTTATCATGTACAACGAGAAGACAGAGCACACAGGATATTAGACCTGCTCAAGCAGGTTTAGCATTTTCTAATTCAACTTTGTTTATAGGGGAAGAAAACACATTGTTTTAAATCATGGGATAAATGGGAATGTTTACAGAGGTTTTCAAATTTGGATTCCACACATTCTTCCTTTTGTTCTGACAGTCTTCCTTCTTCTTTTAAATGCATATTTCTGAATGGCAAGATAATAATAGACAAATGTCTCCTCAGCTGTCAAGGTAAGCAGGATGTTATCAGAGAAATGATCAGTTTAAACTAATGTGCAAAGACAGTGGAAGGCAGAAGTCTGCAATGTGGGTTAGCACGTTATCCACCCTGAACATCAAGGAAGCCTTGCACTGAGCACAGCCAATCCCATTGCAGAGCTCAGAGCTTTAGTTTTCACCATCAGTGTGATGATAGAAGACAGGGCTTGAACAATCAAAGCACTTAACATTTCATTTTTGAGAAATAGTCAATCTCTTTAATTGTTGTGCTTAATTTGCTCCGTCTATTTTACAGTATTTGCAGACTCCCAGTGGCAAGCCAGGGGTGCTCCATGTTGAGCCATGAATTAATGAAAGCATGGTAATGAGCTGTGGGTATCTGGGTTTTTTTTATACTCAACAGGTCTTGAAAAGCAGTCTTGTATTAAACGTTAAATACCCATTTTAAAAAAACTGTGCCAGTGGACACCAAGTCTCTGGGCAGTGGCATACACAATGCTCTCACTTCCTGTCATTGTATGCTTGGGCACCTAGAGATGATTGATTTACTGCCATACTTATCACTGTGGAAGGAGCTCTTAGACATATTAGTGATTTCAGTGTTGTATCCCTGTTGCCTTTCTGTAGACTTGTCTGCATGGCTGAAAAAGTGTTTGTTTTTTTTAACTTACACACAAGTTATGCTAAAGTAAAAATCCAACCCAAACCAGACCCTCTGCTTTTACCTCCAGGACAGGCATGTAAGGTTACTGCTGTACCTCAGTAAGTTCCTCTTATCCTATATTTCCAACTGGGTTTCAGGCACCTGCAATTCCTCGCTTCTGAAACACTGTGATATTTGACCAGCATCCTTCTTCATATAGAGCCATTGTCATTTAGCAATAGAGAAAGGATTTTGAAACAGCCATGTGAGTATTTTGTCTATCCTAATCTCATGCTTCACTGTGAGCAAAGCTAGATAAGCTTCCCTCAAAGCGGCAGCTGCAAAGAAAGGGTGTCTGTACGGGTGCAAGAGCCTGACTGACTCTCCCGGACCTCTTTGAAATACTCTGTGTCCTTCCATCCTTTACCCTCCAACTATGTTTCAAAATACCGTCTTGCTGAATTTACCCATGTGCTGGCTCCCCTTGCTGAATTGGCTTTGGTGCTGCTAGGTCCAATATGGACTGTATGAAAAAGGCTTCCCCTTTTACACTGGCCTCTGCTAAGTAAGACCCACGCAGCCCATATGCAGCTCTGAAAGCTGTATGAGTAGTGATAATAGATGTCTTTCCCCAACATTACTTCTTCATCTCCGATTGAGTTGTCTCCTGCTGCTGAAGCTTTCAGGTTGTTATGGAGGGAGGTTAGACGTTCAGGAAAGTGTCCAAGGTGAGGCACGAAGCACTGGTTTCAGTGTTGCACAAGACACATGTACAGTTTTCCGGAACACCTCCCAAAGCATTTGATGAGCCATACGTTGCCAGTGCTGGTGGCTGTGGACTCCACTAACCTTATTGTGTGAAGTCAGATGCTGAGGGTGTCCCTTAGGTCATGCCACTGGGTGAAAAGAGAGAGCAATTGGTTCATCTTTTCATCTGTCTTCTTTTGTTTGTTTCTTTTTCCTCCTCTTCAGTGACATAAATTGATGGTCTCTGGCAGAAAGGTAATAGCATTGGGTAGTAGTAGTAGTACCATCTGATGCTCCCAAATCCTTTGATTATCTGGCAGTAGTTTAAAGTGCAGCTCTATGCTGAAAAATGATTCTAAAAATGGCACTGCGGGGTTCCGTGCCTATCATCTCTAAATTATTTCCATATCACATGTCTTCTGTGAGCAATGAAAAAGACGTTTAATTTTGTTCCTGCCTGTCAGCCCCCGTGAACATAACCTGGACTTGAAGTTCACCGTCAATTCTTTTCGTTTCCCATGTAATTGCCAGTAATGGAGCACTTGATGGGCCAAATTAAGCCTTCAGTTATACCACAGCAAGTCTATTGTCTTTGAACTGGACCTCATTGTCACTTGTAAAGCCTGGTGTTTTCTGCAGTTTTGCTCAGGTGACTGGAACCTATTAAACAGCTCTGTTGATGCATGACAACAGGAAATACAAATCAGCTCCCTGTGTCTTTGCTACTTTTGGTATTGTTATGGGTTTGTGTGGCGCGGTTTTCCTTGGTGGCAGGAGAGGGGGGCTGCAGAGGCGGCCCCTTTAAGAAGTTGCTTGGAAGAATTCGCCGCCCCAAAATGTCGGACGCGCGCGCCAAAATGTCGGACCTGCCTCTAGGCGGGGAGTGATGGTGGTAGCGCCTCTGGGAGAACATATTTAAGAAGGGGAACCAGTAGTGTGGGGGTTGGGAAACCTGAGAGGAACATCGCTGCCGACACTGGAGTCATGGAAGTGGAGGGGGAGGAGGAGGCGCCTGAGGAGGCTGATGGCCCTGCAGCCCAGGGGGGTGAACGGTGGAGTGGAGGCTCCTGAAGGTGGCCGTAACCCCATGGTAAAAACCGCGCTGAAGCGGTGTGAGACTGGAGAGCAGCCCGCGGAAAGGACCCGCGCCAGGGAAGTTTGGGAAGAACTGAAGCC
>VYZV01007855.1:1526-17608 GCA_013401275.1 Pandion haliaetus | reverse complement strand
TTTGTATTTTCTCTTCATCCCAAAGTGGCCCGGGGGGGGGGTGGGGGGTGAGCGAGCGGCTTCGTGGTGCTTTGTTACCGACTGAGCTGACCTGAAACCACGACAGGTATGTAAACAGAGGTGGAAAGTAGACATTTTTTTTTTTCCCCTCTCTAAAGTGGAATGTATAGGGTACAAGTCTGTGGGGGAAAATGTTACAATTTTTTGTGTAGTATTTTTCAGATCAAAATTGTACTCTGCAGAAGAAGAAAAATACTTCCCATATGACACAGACTTAACTGATTTGCTGGTTTTTTCACATTTTATATGTCATTCTTGCTCAGTATGAAGTACTCGGTCTTGTTTTTCATGTTATTCTTGTTCTTTTGTACTCTTTTACACTCTTTTATAGTCACCTCTAATCTTGTTGCAGAATATGCACCCCATTTGATGAATACACCCTCCCATCTCTCTGTGGGTTGAAGAACATTTGCTGTTCAAACTGTTCTGCACTTTATTTCCTTACTTGAAGTACTAAAATATGTTTTATACATATATACATGCAGCAATGCATATATTATGGTTTTAACAAAAGTGTGTATGTTACAACATCTTTTTCTAATAGTTGTTTTCACAAACCAAATCCCCAGTATTAAAAAATGGTAAAACTGGTAGCAGATCCCAGCTGTCTTTGACAGGAAGTGCATGCAATTCAAACTAGTCTTTCTTTATTGGTGGATAGTTTGACCAGATTGTGGAGAAGAAAGAATACAAAACTCTTAAAAATCAAGTAAACCCCATTTTTGAAAAAAGGGCCCAGTAGACCTTGTCTGGTGGCTGACTTTCTCCATTCAGGATGGCCAGCTAGACTGATATGTGCTGATTGGTTCTTTGCTAAACTGCCTGTACTTAAGGAGCCATGGAAGAAACAGCAAAATGCATCCTGAATTCTGGCCCACAGAGAAGGTCGCCACTATTGCGTACAAGAGAGACAAATACAACATACAAGCATAAAAGAATAAATGAAGTAATCTTGGAAAATCATGCTTGCTTTGGATTCCAGAGGTTTAGTTTTGTTTGCTTCAAATAATCAGCTGCAGACTCTCCATGGTGGCCTCCAGACTGGCTGACTTCCCAAACACTTCTTTGAAGGTGGGTCCAGGCTCCCTTTTAACATATGAGATGAATTCCTGGGTATATTTAGCAGCATTGCCTTTCAAGTAGATCTCTGAGGAAGTGGCTGTTGGAAAACGTTGCCCAGTGTAAGGTGGGGAAGGGGACAGAGATTAACTGCCTTCTATTAAGGTCACTGTATAGCTCTGGGGCCTAAATTTGTCCAGGAGCAATTTTATCATAGGGCCTGTGCTGTATATTTTCTGGATAACTTGATATACAGAAAACCCACAAAGCGCAGAGCTTGTAAAAAGCAATGCAGAGGAATGGTTTAGGCATCATTCTGCAATGTGTCCACAGAGGTACAGGGACTATGGGAGAAGAGGGGTGTTAAGTCTTCCAGGACATTGGCTGCTGTTGTCTTCCTTACTCCTGAGCACGTCCATCCCATCTGTAGTGATGGTGATAGCACAACCATCTGTAAGTCACATTGCAACTGTACAAACCGAATTAACAGAACTTCATTATGTAAATGGCTGCTGAAGGGTGTTGGTGATGGAAGTGAGTTCTGCCACTCCTCATGCGACATTGTTTCTAATCATTGCTCTTCCAACAGGGACAAAAAAAAAAAAAAAGGAAAAGGGAAACTGAGGGGGTCCATCCCCAGATTACTACATGAGATGGTGTGGAGTGCTATAAAAATGTTTACGTTTTACGCCACTCCTCTGGCAAAGACTTGCACAACTCACTGGTGGCTCCATCACTCATGAGCAAAGCACTCATCTCAAATGCATGGCCATAAAATCTTTATAGTGCCTTGCAAAGTGTGGTGTGCTATAAAGTTTTTATAACCATGCATTTGGGATGACCACATTACATCATCACATATTTTTCCCATAAAGATTTTGGCTTACTGCTGCTCTAAGCCAACTAACCCTTACAGATGATTCCTAGAATAGCTAAAAGATCCCTGCTTTGGTTTTTTGTTGTCAGCACGATTTTAATGTACTCCTTTTGTTTCATTAAGTCCTAGAGTTAGGCTGCAGGGGAAGTAGAATAGTGCAGTCAATACACGACTGGATTTGCTTTCTAGTTATATCAATCACATTGTCTCAATCCATTATTAAATATTTATGCTGTGGTAATGTTTGCATAGTACAGCTGATATACAAGCCCAGGTGCAGCAGCAGTGTGCATGTGGTCTGTTTCGTGGGATCTGGTTTGTACACTGGCAGCCTTTGGGGAATCTATCTCTTAGATATTTCATTGTGTAAAGCACTAATATACACTAAAAAAGGTACTTCCTGTCTCAATTTTTGTTTATTCTTGGTTCTTTTTTTGGCTTCTTTTCAGCCAGATGAGTTAGTGATTCTGCCCCTCTGTGACCCTCTGAGCCCAGGAGTACACAACCCAGAGTGAAAAAAGACATGCAGGAGCCCTCCATTCAGGGGTAGCACGGATTTGCTTTGGCTTAACCAGTTACGACACTGTGCCCTCTGACCGTGTTTCACTATCTATAAGATACAAACCCTTGAAATATAATAACCCTTAAAGAATATCTCAGTGTTTAAAATCAAAATGACTTTAAAAGCAAATTAGGGTTAGTATTTTTTTTAACAAATAACACAGTTCCACAATAAGAATAACTGCAGTGATGAAATAGAGGAAGGCACTGCAAATTTAGAACAAAACTGGTGAAAAAAGAGTTCTCAGATTCAAGGCAGATTATGTCAGGGGACAAAACAATCTCGGTATGAAAAATATTTGAACCAGTCTTCTGGTCCAAATAATGAGCACTCCTCAGCTTTTACCCATAGTTTAATGAATTATATTAGTTTAAATATTAGTGCTGACTGAGGAGACAGGGCTATAAATCAGTGCCAAAGTGCATTAACTAAACAGGGTAGAATAAAGTTCCAACCCAGCGTTCTAGTTTTTTCTTAGATTTTTAAAAATTATTTGTTTAAAAACATTCTTTTCTTGCTTATTTATCCCCAATTTTAGTCCACTGTTATTAGGCAACTGGGTCCACAAACAGTTGGTTCCTCCTTGTCTCTTCAGCACTCATTTAAAGCAGGTTTCAGCATACTTTTAGAAGTCTCAGATTAACCAAAACTTGTGATTTTATGTTTGATGATCATCAGCACTTAAGAAAAGGAAAATAATGTTATCCGTTGTCACCCATTCATTCATTGTCATCTGTTTCTGCCAGCAGGCAGAATCTGACTGAGTTACTGCCATACGTTTTCAGTTGCTGAACAAATGGCAAAACTTTGACCCTCTGTAGCGCTAACTTACATATGCAAATGGTGTCAGTGTAGTCCACTTGGCAGAGTGCAGAGCAATGTATTTGTGCATGATCTATTAAATGATCACCACTTTCTCATGAGGAATTGGTCCAGTCACCAAGTAGGTAACATTTGGCTGTAATTGCATGAGTTATAGAAGTGAAAATTTGAGACTTAACTGATTTTAGGCAGGAGACTTGCAAACTTTCACAGAATTAATAAAATGGGAGAGAAAGTCATCCTTTGCTGGATGTCTAGTGCTGTCTGGTGCTGAGGACTGTCTGTAATTGACGCTTGAGTCTTAATGAGTAGCCCCTCTGTATGTTTATTTATGCTTTCAAGCTACTGTTTATATGTGTCTGGTAATGGTGAAAAATGTCTTCCAGGTGCAGCATAATGTAAATGTGGAAGAAAAAGCTCTGAGGGACAGAACGGAGTTTTGCAGCTGACAGCTGCACATGTGATGTCTCCTGCTGGAGTAGTTTAATACAGTCCACAATCAATTAATTACATTTATAGTTTGTGGAGAGCATTGCAAAGACTGTCAGGTGTGGTACAAAAAGTAGTTTTGGAAAGGCATAGATGGAAATGTTTATATTCCATTCTTCAAATAGCTGCAACCTAGACCGTTAGTATCTTAAATTAGAATGAAAAAATTTATATGACCTAGTGCTCTTTTGCGTCTTCCTTCTTTTGACATTTATGTTGGTCCAAATAGTAAAAATAATTTTAGTGCAGTTCTTCTCTGAACAATGTCTGGATGAAAAGAGCATTTCGGAATTCACTGCTTCTGTCAGTGAATTCCAGATCAAATCTGATCCAATTTACACAGAAAATTTAAAGACCACGTAATCTGATGTAGGTTTATATTATTCATTTTTAGTTGGACATGACATTACACATCACTGTAAATTGAAGGACATGAATTCTGAGCCTGAAAAAAAATAATTCATATGTGGGGTAATATTCTTCCTTTTCCCACCATATTATTTTTTGCTTATCCATCAACATCCTTTAATAAGGAATTTTGCAAACAAAATGCCCTGATCATTTTGATTTGACTTAGCTAACTGCTGGCTGGGTTGACAGGGAGAGGACACTCGTTCTCCCACAGAGAGCTAGTTCTAATGTGATAAAAGAAGTTTAAATCAGTACAAACAGCACCCGATTTGCAGATTTTGCAAACATCCAGCTGAGCAACTAAATCTCTAAACACATGTAGATTTATGCCTCCTTTTGAAACAATTTCCAGCTATGCGGCTTCATCTAACAATAGATACTATCTCTCAAATCATTCTAATGTCAACCTATATATAAGACTTATGGGTCTGAGATTCACTCTAGCACTTCCCAATACACGGAAAACAATGCCCAGCATGCTACATTTCCAAAATTGTCTGGTTTGTGTGCCCAGAGTGCAGGGATGCAGCACTGGGAACCACTGCACCATATAGAACCTGGAATTTCTCTATTCGAGCCCAAGCAAGGCAGAGAGCAGGGTATGCCAGAGGCTGGCTCAAGCATCTGATTCGGATATTGGCTGCTTTGTCAACAGTTGTTGTGGCCAAACTGTCTCCAGTAGAGATCTGGCCTTGAACAGCTATTGTGGAACCGCTTCTTTCAATTAGCTCTCCAAAGGGATGCTTCGTCCCACACTGAGAGCCCATTTGTGTGTTTTTAAAGCAGTCTAAACTGTCACTCCCCCAACACTCTCAGTGTAGGAAAAGCCCAGAAATAGCCTAGAGATGCTGTGTGCCTATATTTCAACCCCAAACTTATTTCACTCTATCTTCCAGCCTTGACAGTCTTCCAGATTTATCAAAGGAAAGATGGGACAAAGAAAATCCACTGTTCAAGTGCTTGTAGTGTTCTTATGGATTTAGAAGGCTCCATATAAAATACAGCTTGAATCAATAGCAAAACAATGAATAAATAAATAAATCTCCAAACTTGCAAACCCATCTGAATGTCTGTTTTGCACTAACTTGTAGTCAGTCTCCAGGCTTCTTGTGGCTACAAGGTCTAAATCCTCTTGGTTTAAGCCAATCGAGCATTTTCCTCATTCCTATTTTATGTTTTCTCCATTCATGCTCCTTCCTGTGCCATGGCTTCTACCTTTGTTTTTTAAGGTATTAGCCTTGGTACTCAGTTATAGTCAGGGAAATACCAACACTTTTCATCCACTCAGATCTATGACGAACAGGAATGAAAAAATGCCCACTAGCAACTAGCCGCAATTTCCCATTTACTGTGCACTGCAGCACTGCATTCCTGCCACTGTGTAGCATTCTGTGAGACTCTAAATTAAACTAATTAATGTGATTTAGGATGATGTCTGTTTATCGAGCAGCAGCCACAGTTTGTGTCTTTCATCTGTCTCCAGGAGTCTTCCTTCCAGGTAAGAGCCTCTCTCTTGCACAGAGGACTCTTCTCTGTGCTTTTTGTAGCTGGGGTTTGGTGAGAGGAAGGCAGTTTATTGTTCTCAGCGTGTCTGATGTAAACCTGCCCTAAGAATCTGGGAGGCCCTGGGCGTAAAAGCAGCATGTAAGCAAAGACCTTCTCTTAGTGGTTGCTGGTTGCTAGGGCTCCATAAAAGCTAGTTTCTTTGGGTTAATAGCCTAATAAATTAGATAGGCCAGTTCAGTTTCTTGAGAGCTATTGAACTGAGAGGCCTCCAGGCACATGCTTTATTTGCACCTGTTCAGCTGTGGGTTTTTTTCAGGTATTTTTGGAACAACTGGGAGCTAAAAGTTCCCCTTCAGTTTCCTCTCATCTCCCTAGATGAAAGCTGTGTTTCCGTTAAAAATTGTGTTTCCTTGACCCAGCCCTGCTGATAACAATTCCTCCTTCTGATTCTTCCCTGGAGCTCTTTTTTAACTTTCTTGGGGTGCCTTGGATATTCTTTTTGCTTAACCTTTTAATGCTCTCCCTATTTTGGTTATCCTTTCCTCAATGGGAGTTCACTTTATTTATTTCTGCAGTTTGGGATATACAGCTGTGGTAGGTTGACCCTGGCTGGGTACCAGGTGCCCACCAAAGCCACTCTATCACTCCCCCTCCTCAGCTAGACCGGGGAGAGAAAATATAACAAAAGGCTTGTGGGTCAAGATAAGGACAATTTAATAAAGTGCAAGCAAAGGACGCACACGCAAAACCAAAAGAAAACTAATTATGTTATTCTCTATTTCCCATCAGCAGGCGATGTCTGGCCACTTCCTGGGAAGCAGGGCTTCAGTACGCGTAGTAGTTGTTTCAGAAGACGAGAAATGTCCCCCTCCTTCCATCTTCCTTTTCTTAGCTTTTATAGCTGAGCTGATGTCATATGGTACGGAATATCTGTTTGGTTAGTTTGGGTCAGCTGCCCTGGCTATGTCCCCTCCCAAGATCTTGCCCAGCCCCAGCCTGCTGTTGAGGGGGGCGAAAATGGTGGAGAGACAGCCTTGATGCTGTGCCAGCACTGCTCAGCAATAGCCAAAACACTGGTGTGTGATCAACACCTTTCTAGCTACCAATGCAGAGCACAGCACTACAAGGCCTACTATGGGGAGAATTAACTCCACCTCAGCCAGACCCAATACAACAGCAAAAGTGTCCTGGGAAGTCACAAGGGATTGCCAAGCACTAGGTTATTCTGCTTCATGTGGACTGTCTTCCTTGTCTACGTTCTGTTTTGAAGATCTGCAGGATGAGGAATTAACTCATCTGAAAAGTACTGTGCTCACCAATGCTTCTCCATAAACAGTAGCAACCTGATTAACCCATCTGGTTTCTTGGGGTTATTGCATTAAGTAGAAGCTTGTTATATATGGATTTTTGAGCATCCTGCAAATGAGTATTTCCACTGGAAATCACTATGACAGTACTACACAGGTGACAAGCCAAGAAACTGCTTTCTGTAACCCTTTAAAAATGGAAATGGACGCAAGAACTGCCTTAGTTTGAGAAGCAAGGTGAAGGGAAGCGTGTAAGAGAAGAGCAAGCACAGTGTGATAGTTCCCTAGATTATGCTCTAACATATTCCAGCTCACAGTCTTCCTGAACCACATCATGTCTTTGGTATTTTCTTCTCTGTCCAATCCCTCTCTAATCTCATGTGAATTTACTAGCTTTGTGCATTCTCCTGCAAGGAATTCCCCAGCTCTCCTCCTCTTTCGCAGGGAGTGTTTCTGCCATGCTCACTTTTAACCTGCTACCTGTTCACCAGTTTGAGCTAGTGAACTCTGAGCATTTGTTCCTTGTTTACTTCTTCACAGTTTCACAGGTCTCTGTTGCAGTGCACGCTCAGCTGGACTCCGGATATAAGACTAGTCATTTCAGTTGTTCCTTGTAATAGGAACCATTCTGAAACTGGCTTCAGGCAACTTCTGTAATTGGCTTCATTGTTGGTTTGCTTCTCTGCTATCTTTTCTCAGCTCCTTTTTGATATGGAGAGGCAGACAAGAACAGCACACAGTATTCATGAAGAGGTAAATGTGGTGGCATGGCAGGGTTAACCCTGGTAGGCAGCTCAGCCCCACCCTTGCTTACCTCCCCCCTGGTGGGATGGGGGAAGAGGATCAGAAGAATAAAAGTGAGAAAACTCATGGGTTGAGACAAAGACAGTTTAATAGGTAAAGCAAAAGCCATGCATGCAAGCAAAGCAAAACAAGGAATTCATTCACCACCTCCCATGGACAGGCAGGTGGTCAGCCATCTCCAGGAAAGCAGGGCTCCATCACGCCTAATGGTTACTTGGTAAGACAAACGCCATTGCTCCAAACATCCCCCCCTTCCTGCTTCTTCCGCCAGCTCTATATGCTGAGCACGATGTCATATGGTCTGGAATACCCCTTGGGTCAGTCGGGGTCAGCTGTCCCAGCTGTGTGTCCTCCCAACTCCTTGTGCCCCCCCCAGCCTGCTCGCTGGTGGGGTGGGGTGGGGTGAGAAGCAGAAAAGCCCTTGGCTCTGCGTGAGCACTGGTCAGCAGTAATGGAAACATGTCTGCATTATCAACACTGTTTTCAGCACAAATCCAAAACATAGCACGATACCAGCTACTATGAAGAAAACTAACTCTATCCCAGCCAAAACCAGTACAGTTCTCTTTTACTTTTCTCATAATTCTGAACATTTGATTTGTTTTTTTGGCTTCTGCTCACTATCATGATGATGTTTTCTTTAAATGATTTATTATAAGCTGAAGATCTGAATGTGGTTGGGAGTCAGCTCTGTCAGTCTCAGATTGTTTTTCCCTACTTGCACCCTTCTACATTTATCTGTATTGAATTTCATTGTCAGTGTTTATTAGAAGTTGTATTAAAACAACACGAACAGCTGTTAACTGTTAAACCTGCATGTGTGTGCACCTTTCTGTATCAGAACCTGTCTTTCAGGGTGGAAACTGCTTAATATCAGGTTGAACAGACCGACCTGAAAACTGGAGAGTACTTAGATGAATTGTTCTGAGTTGCATAATAATAACAATAACAATAATAATAATAGTGGCCTCCATGAGTGATTAAGGTGGGAAAAACTGTGGAGAAGAACAACATAGGTACAAGAGCCATTATAGGAGATTTGCGATGCTAGGAATATGGACTTGCCATAGGAGTATGGAGTATATGGCCACGCAGTTTTCTGGAGATCTGGATGCCTTCTACCTTATTAGAAGAAAACATAGCGCTGTTTTTGTGTTGTGGTTTTGGTTCTTTTTCTCTTACTAAATCCTGTCTGTTCATACTCCTTCATTCTGTGACTCGATGTAGATGTGAGGGTGGCTTGTGGCCTGTAGATGGGGGGAATTGCCACAAGGTGTTGCAGTTCTGTGACTAGCACACCTGAATGCATTGAGGCATGTTTTCAGGCTCTGCTAGTTAAGCTAAGCGAACTCTGCAGAAGCATGCACACCTGGGGGACTAGCAGCCTCCCACTTTGTTGGACAATAGCTCCTATAGACATTAAGATGTTAAAAACTGTGTCTATGTGGCTCAGCTTTCCCATATGCCTGAGAATACCTCTGATCATAGCAGAGTGGCACTTGGCCTTGGAAACGCTCACAATAAAATGGAGTTTGTATTACTGACATGGTAACAGCTTGACACTGTACAGACTGACATGATTTGTTGGTAAGTTCTCAGAAGGAGATGTTGCAGATATTGCGCTTAGTCCTACTTATTAACCTGTGTCTCTCATCGACATAATACACGATAAGCAGTTACGGCATTTCATCTTGGCTCCTCTGATACCGTGCAGTCTTTCTACCTCAGTCCACAGTCCTGTGATTTGGGAGTACATGTCGATGAAATGAAAATGCAATGCTGTGGTGGATCTTCAAGCACAAGAACATGCAGTAGTGAGTCTGAACAGAAGGGGAATATGGTGTTGGAGCACATGTCTGACTTGTATGTAGTGCTGCCAATGTGCTGGCTTTCACATGACTATTCAGACAAAAATGATAAATAATTTGGTTTTAAAATGTTAGGTTGCCTTAAACTCACAAAAGGGAAACAATCATAGCTGTCAGGATAGTCCCTAATGCTCTCGTGCTTAGTCACTACTGCACAAGAAAAATCATTAAAGTATGTAATAAAGAGAATAAAAACTGGCCACCTGTGGGTGCCATCTGGTGGTGAATACTCTGATCCTGATCCAGCAAAGCTTTTGAATGCGTGCTTGTTTCTAAAGCATGAACACCCCTCCTAAGTGTGTGGGTGCATTACTAAGTCCCCCATGATGGGGTGGGCATGTTGGAAAAATGAATCCTCATGTAGGTCCTCCAATGGAGATTCTCTGAATATTTGCCCTTCACATGAACTAAGGCTTGTAACAACCCTGAGGAGGACAGAGTACTTCCTGCTCACAGGAAGACAAGAACAAGGCAAGGAGCCCTATTGTAAAGTGCCAGCACACATAGGAATGCATGGAAGTGCTGGAAATCTCAGCACTCAGCTATTTTCATGCTGGTACCTTTGCTACAAATGCGAATTTCTGTTCTTGTGAAAACTCAACATAAAATTTGAAAGCATTTGGGTTGTAATTACACAGATGTGTGCAGAGGGGGCCATGCTCACAGCTGCATTAGCACAGCACTGTGCCTGGGCTCATATGTCCTTCTGCAGCCCATGAGCTCAGGCTTGCACTACACCACCAAGTTGGGTGGGAGGGTTGATCTGCTTGAGGGTGAGAAGGCTCTACAGAGGCATCTGGACAGGCTGGATAGATGGGCCAAGGCCAATTGTATGAGGTTCAACAAGGCTAAGTGCCAGATCCTGCACTTTGGTCACAACAACCCCATGCAACGCTACAAGCTTGGGGAAGAGTGGCTGAAAAGCCGCCTGGCAGAAAAGGACCTGGGGGTGTCGGTCGACAGCTGGCTGAATATGAACCAGCAGTGTGCCCAGGTGGCCAAGAAGGCCAATGGCATCCTGGCCTGTATCAGAAACAGTGTGGCCAGCAGGAGCAGGGAACGGATCGTCCCCCTGTACTCGGCACTGGTGAGACCACACCTTGAGTACTGTGTTCAGTTTTGGGCCCCTCACTACAGGAAAGACATTGAGGCGCTGGAGCGTGTCCAGAGAAGGGCAACGAAGCTGGTGAGGGTCCTGGAGCACAAGTCTTCTGAGGAGCGGCTGAGGGAACTGGGGTTGTTTAGCCTGGAGAAAAGGAGGCTGAGGGGAGACCTTATTGCTGCCTACAACTACCTGAAAGGAGGCTGTAGTGAGGTGCGTGCTGGTCTCTTTTCCCAAATAACAAGTGGTAGGGTGAGAGGAAATGGCCTCAAGTTGTGGCAGGGGAGGTTTAGTTTGGATATTAGGAAAAATTTCTTTACTGAAAGGGTTGTCAGTCGTTGGAACAGGCTGCCCAGGGAAGTGGTTGAGTCATCATACCTGGAGGTATTTAAAAGACGGGTAGACTGGTGCCTAGGAACGTGGTTTAGTGGTGGACTTGGCAGTGTTGGGTTAACAGTTGGACTCGATGATCTTAAGGGTCATTTCCAACCTAGATGATTCTGTGGTTCTGTGACTCTACTATCAGGAAGTCCTGGTTTCGGTCATAGGTAGCAGAGCTCAGGGCTCTCCTTGCCTATCTGTGGAGACCAGAAAATTTAAAGAAATACCTAAATGACTACAGCTAGTCCTCTCCCATCTGTGCTCTGTTGGTAAGGAATGGAGATGATGGGAGATGCTGCTGCCTCTTGTTTCACATCAGCATCCAATTGAGGAGGGACCCTGCTTTCATAAGGCTGCTGACAGAGGAGGCAAGACACTATCCACAGCTCTTTAAGATAACTTACTGGCTTTGCCTGAAGCTACTGTACTATAACTTATGCTGGAAAACCTTAGGGACAATAACCTCCAGCAGAGGGGCAGTAGCCCAGAGGCCAGGGAGGAAGGGGAAGCAGGGTGAGGGGCCGTGCCCACAGTTGGCACATCAGACTGGGAAGGGACCATCTGTCTGGAGTGGTCTGTAGGCTGCTTCCCACCTCCCTCATCCATTGCCTGCAATCTCAAAGGCTGCTGTAAAGTGCTACCACAGGGGCTCTAACGGAGGCTTTACAACAAGGCATGAGATTTCCTACCTCATATAAACCAAGCAGAAAACAGTGCGATAAGATTAAAGCTGAGGAAAAGACTCAGAATTTCCTTTCTTTCTCTACCAACAAAACAAAGTTTTATCTTAATTTCAGCCCTACACGCATGAGTTTAGCATTGAGGCAAACACTTCTCCTGAACTATATTATCTTGGTGCTGTTCAAAATACCCTAAACCAGAAAGTACTAGATATCATTCCCCTACAGAAAGCACAGTGGGGAATAAGCAAATAAAGTTGAAATAGATAAAGATCCGAGTATTGATCTCTGCTTGTGTTGCCTAATAGAGTGTAACTCCAAAGGAATATTGTAGTCACTGATGGAGGAGAAATCAAAAAAATCTGGCTATCACTTTACATGTCTCTGTATTAGAAGGGTCACGTAGGCTAAAGAGTGCTAGGGATTTACTCAAAGTAACAACAGAATTTCATGAGGCATATAGATTTACAGCAGCCTCCAGGACCGTGCTGTAAGAAGCACTTCAGTCTCCTTAGCAGTGACTTCAAATGGGCTAGCATAGCTCCAGTTTTGTTGTGAACCCATGGCAGTTCCCCCACGCTTCTCTGTCTACCTGAAATGTGTCTCATCACAGCTGCCAGGTGTGGGGATTCCCCCAAAATAATCGCACTGAAGTTAACAACAGTTTTTTTCTTATTATTTTTACTGTGAAATTAGTACCAGAGGCCACATGTGAAAGACAGTATTTTTCTAACATGACCAAAATTTTATTTGAAATTCTTTGGGAAGCCCACCTTCACTATGCAATTAATTCATGGTAGTTCCTGGAGTTGCAGCTGTATCTGAGAAATAAGAATAGAAATGACATTTTCTTGACTCAGCAGTGATGGTTATCACTCTCATGGATAAAAGGGTTTTATTACAGCTTTACTTCTGCTCCAATCACAGAACCTGTAGTTATAGGAAGGCAAAATGGATTCCATCTGGCTCATACATTATCAACAATTGTTAACGGAGCTTCGGTTACAAGGACAAATTGCCAAGGCAGAAATGAAGACCTTGAGGACAAATGCAGTTTCATACCTGTAATTTAGAGTGCAGTTTGGCTCACAAAATCTTTGCAATGTGCAATAAATAGGAGCCTTGCCTGACTTTCAGACCAACTTTCAGTTGAAGTTTTCAGAGCCAGCAGCTAGGAAAACATCATTTTGTGCTTGTAAACTGAAAAAATTCGTATCTGAAAGCCCTCTGGACACTTTGAATACACGGTAGCATGATGCAGTTACTTTTCACTGTGCACAAACATCACCCTCATGGTTTACATTATTCATGCAAACAAGATGCTGTAAATGCTGTCTCCTCCAGAGCCTTTTAGAGAGGAGGCTTCAGTTGTGCCTTGGAAACCCTGCAGGCTCTCCTCTTGGATTTGATTTGCAAGGAAATACGAAGAGGGTGCCTCAGCCTTTTGTTGAGTGAAGATATATTCCTACAGCCACTCATAGGAGCCCTGTCAAAGGCACAGGAAACCTGTGTGGGCACAGGGTACTACCTACAGGGATCGGAGTAGCATTTCAGGACCTAAAAATATGTTCAGCTTTACAGCCACAGAGGCTGTCCACAGAACAGTGATGAATGCCTTCTCAGCTTGAGAGGCTTATGGGAAAATTTCACAGGTTTTATAAACTTAAACATGTAAGAAGTGCAGCATGTTGAAGGCATATGTGATCGGTGCGCTACAAGCCAATCATACTGAATTCCTATATATTTATTAATCTGTAATTCACTTAGAGCACTGGAGTGACATCTCTATTACGAAAACTGCACTTTCTAAGTTGATTGTGTGGTGGGAGTGCAAGTGGGGAAGGAGATGGAGCAAACAGGTAAAGGTTAAGGATGATTAAGTTGGAAGACAGGAGTAAATTCCAATACCAGATCTCAGGCAAAGTCCTTTATCAGGCAAATCCTTCTTTGCTGTCCTCTCACTTTTTTTTTTTTTTTTTTTTTTTTTTTTTTTTTGTGCCAATAGCAACACTGTAGTCCTGTCACTTGCTGTAGACCTTAGCAGCCGTATAATCCACAAAACAGCTTCACACCAAGAACTGCAGTCATGGTACCTCCCTCAGTATTTTTCTGAGTGGGAGAAAGCAGTGGGCCTTAAAGACGAAGTGATTACTAAAAAAACATTAGTGCTACTGACTGATGAGGGACCTGAGGAAACACTTTACCAAAAACTTAACTGTAAATTTCTGCTTAAATCCCATTGTTTTAACATGCTTTAAACTAGGAGTGCCCTGAGTGTCTCCCTTCTTCTGGCCCTATGGAACAGTCTGCTGCTCTGGTAGCCCTTTTCTCAGTACTCACAGTCGACATGCACTGCGAGAAAGTGAAGTCTATTTTTTTTCCTAAACTGATACTGAAACATAGGTTATGGAATAACCAACTTGTAAATTGTATTTCATACACCATTGACTAGAAACTCTCATGGCTTCATTGCAATGCAGATCTCTTTTATTAAAAGGCATTCTTTCAGTCCCAATGTGAGATCCTTCCGTATTGTGAGTTATTATATACTAAATATGTGTGCTAATCCAAATGAAACTAACTTCCCTTGAGTATTTTTATAGCCTACAGTCAGTTGAATCTGGGCAGAAGCTACAGAACCTGGATTAATGTAGCCCTCTGTTTTGACTGACATAAATAATTTACTTCTTCTGCTTCAAAACAAAAATATTTATCCTTAAAGACGGGCTGGAAAGGATTGTTTTTAATGAAGCTGCTAGCTTTTTTCTAGTTTCCATTTTAAAAAATAATGATTGAATTTTTGTGAACATTCACTTATGTTCTGTGAAGTGATGGTACACGTTTGTCCCTTACACAGTGTAGTGAGATTTCTGTACCTAATCTAAACCACTAAAATGTTATGGGCATTAAATTTGTGTTAATGAGGTGCTCATGAATGCAAGGAAGAACAGTAGCCTGTCACTTCTTCATGAACTGATCTGACAGTTTTGCTGTTCTTGGGGTATGAAACAAAAAAGCTGTAGAGATGTTGTCATTAGTAAGATTTATAGCAGCAAAGGCTATGGTGATACAGGCCTGTTAGGATTACAATTAGATGTAAAAGATTATCCAAAAGAGTACAATTGCAGGCAATTTATCTAATCAAATATGTAGAAGTCACACTTTGCAGAGACACACTGGGGAAAAGAAATCCTGTTCTCCTGCGGTGTCGTTTACCTATGGTGCTAGTGGTCTTGGTGCTGCTTCTATAGATATAAATATAGGTTGCTTCTCTGTAGCATATTATTTCTCCCCCGTGTTTTTTTTTCACCTTTAGCCTATAAATAAAGTGACTGTGTATATGTTAAGTGTGTGAGAATTAGTTTATGTTGTCACTTGCATTTCAAGATGTTTTAGACTCATGCTTGCCTAGAGTCCTTGACCAAATAAGAGAGTTCTTATTCAAGAAAGTATTTTTTAAGAGTAGTTCTGCAGAGTATTTCTCATCTTGCTTTTGTTCGTAAGGGATGCTTGATGATCAAAATTATGGATTCTAGCACACTGAGTGACAGTCCACTTCCCTGAGAGCTTTTCAGAAAGGAAATGCATTTTACGCGCTAGATGTAGCCCAATCTGACCATCTAATTGTCACTGAATATTGAATATTGAAATAGTTATTGTAATCCAAGATGATTAATTGCTTCTGTGAGTAAACAACTAAAATAACTAAGCTCATGTTAGAAAAAATCACAGGGATTATCTTCTTTATGCTTCATGATTTAGACTAATCAGTTGGGGGAAAAATATCATTCAGTGACATACTGATTCATAATTGGTCCCACTTTGGATAGTTTATTTTTTTCCTTGGAAACACTCAATAATGGCCAATACTGGAAACAATAGTCTATTTAAACTACTGATTTATTTTGATGCGTTTATATATTTTTTTACATGAACTCTATTTAAGAGGAGAACTTCTCATCATGATGATGATGCAAAAAGACAGTTTTTGTGTCCTCTTGTGCAAGGAATGCATATTCTTCGCTGCACGTACATCTGACAGCTATGGATTTACAAATACTGTTTTTGAAATAGCTTTTCTAATAAATAGTTCTATGGATTTATGTATTTTTTTAGATGAAAATAGAAGGAAAAAAAGTGCAGGCATTCTCTAC
>VYZV01007854.1:0-22129 GCA_013401275.1 Pandion haliaetus | reverse complement strand
GGGTCCGACATTTTGGCGCATCCGACATTTTGGCGCGGCGAATTTTCCAGCAACTTCTTAAAGGGGCCGCCTCTGCAGCCCCCCTCCCCTGCCACCAAGGAAAACCGCGCCACACAAACCCATAACACTATGATACGAAGATACACATATATATAGTTTTTCCAAGGTGCTGATAGGGTTTTCATCCATAGAGAGAGTGTTTCTAAGCACAGTCTCAGTGAGATAAACATAGTTTCACATTCTGTTTCTCTTTCCTGATCTGCACTCAGTCCAAAATGGTCATTAGACACATTTCAAATTGCTGCTCATTTTCAACCCTGTTGTTCTGCAGTATTGTTCATTTCATCAGGGTTTAAAACCAAAATTCATTACAGGTTTTTTTTTTTACTTTTCTGATTATTTTTTTGACTGATTGAAAATTATCTGCTAACTCAAGATGTAGTTGGAAAAGATGACATAAAGAGCAGCAACTAGGAAAGATGATCTCCTAGACTTGCTATTTGTGAATAGAGAAGGACTCATGGGTGATGTGATGGTAGGTTGCTGTCTTGGCCACAGTGATCATGAAATGGTCAAGTTTAAAATTTTCAGTGTAATAAGAAAAAAGGAGAGCAGGGTTGCTACCATGGACCTCAGGAGAGCAAACTTAAAGATATTCAGGGAGCTATTTAGCAAAGTAGCCTGGGAATCTGCTTTTGAGGGCTTAGGACTCCACGAGTGCTGGTCAGTCTTTAGAAGCACAGGAGCAGGCAATCCCACTGTGTCGCAAGTCAAGCAAGTGGGGCAGAAGACCAGGTTGGCTGAACAGGGAACTCCTAGTGGAGCTCGAGAGGAAAAAGAAACTGTATGATCTCTGGAAGCAAGGTCAGGCTTTGCAGGAAGAGTACAGAGCTGTGGTACATTTGTGCAGGGAGAAGACACAAAAGGCCAAAGCTGAATTAGAGTTGAAACTGGCCAGTGTTGTTTCAGATAACAAGAAGAGATTTTTTTACGTATGTTAATACCAAAAGGAGGCCTAGAGAAAATATTGGGCAGATAATGGTTGAAGATGGTCATCTGACTAATAGGGATGAAGAAAAAGCAGAGGCATTCAATGTGTTTTTTCCTTCAGTCTTCATAATACTGATAGACCTTGGGCTGGATGGTCCCCTGAGTTGGAGGACCAGGAGTGTGGGAACAGTGACTTTCCATTTGTGGACACTGAAATTAAGGGACCAGCTGTATCAGCTGAATGTTCACAAATCCATGCGGCCTGATGGGATTCATCCCAGAGTACTGAAGGAGCTCATAGATGTTATGGCAGGAGACTGGGGAGGTCTCTGCTGACTGGAAGCTAGCCAAAGTCATTGCAATCTACAAATAGGGTGTGAGGGAAGACACAGGGAACTACAGACCTGTTAGTCTAAACTCAGTTCCTGGAAAAAATATGGACAAGATTATACTGGGTACTATTCAAAGGCATTTAAAGAATAATGCAATCATTAGGCACAGTAAACATGGGTTCACAAAAGGAAAGTCCTGTTTAACTAATTTGATTTCCTTGCATGATAAGGTCACCTGCCTAGTGGATAAAGGGAAGGTGATGGATGTAGTCTTTCTGGATTTTAGTAAGGCTTTTGATACTGTCACTGACAGCATACCTTTGGACAAGTTGTCCAGCTGTGGGATAAGTGGGTTCACAGTGCACTGGGTGAAGAACTGGCTGAAGGACAGATCTCAAAGGTTCATAGTGAATGGGCCTACATCTGGTTGGCGACCAGTCACCAGTGGTGTTCCTCAGGGTTCAATTCTGGGGCCAGTTCTGTTCAATATATTTATCAACAATCTGGATGAAAGAGTTGAATGCACCATTAGCAAGTTTGCTGGTGATACCAAACTGGGAGGTGCTGTTGACTCTCTTGAGGGACAGGAGGCCTTGCAGAGGGGCCTACACAGATTGGAGCATTGGCCTGTGATTAGTGGGATGAAACTTACAAGTCAAAATGCTGGATTCTGCACCTAAGATGGAGTAATGCCGGGCACAAGTATAAACTGGGAGAGAGGTGGCTGGAGAGCAGCCCTGCAGAAAGGGATCTGGGGGTGCTGGCTGACAGCAGGCTCAATAGCAGTCAGCAGTGTGCCCTGGCAGCCAAGAGGGCAAACGGCATCCTGAGGGGGCATCAAACACAGCATAACCAGCTGGTCAAAAGAGGTGATTACCCCGCTGTATTCAGCACTGCTGCGGCCTCACCTTGAATACGGTGTGCAGTTCTGGGCCCCACAATTTAAGAAGAATGTGAAGGTCCTTGAATGCATCCAGAGGAGGGCAACAAAGCTGGTGAATGGGCTGGAAGGCATGTCCAATGAGGAGCAGCTAAGGACTTTGGGCTCATCTAGTTTGGAGAAAAGGAGGCTGAGGGGCGACCTCATTGCTCTCGACAGCTTCCTGAGGAGGGGAAGCAGAGAGGGAGGGGAAGCAGAGAGGGAGGGGAAGCAGAGAGGGAGGTGCTGATCTCTTCTCCCTGGTATCCAGTCATAGGACCCGTGGGAATGGTTCAAAGCTGCACCAGGGGAGGTTCAGACTTGATATTAGGCAGCATTTCTTTACTGAGAGGGTGGTCAAACACTGGAACCAACTTCCTAGAGAGGTGGTCAATGCCCCAAGGCTGTCAGTGTTTAAGAGGCATTTGGACAATACCCTTAATAAACATTCTTTAACTTGGTCAGCCCTGAATTGGTCAGGCAGTTGGACTACATGACTGTTGTAGGTTCTTTCCAACTGAAATAGTCTATGCTATTCTAATAACATTTTTCATTCACTCATGAAAATTCTAAGTTTCCATATTTTGATCAAAATTTCAGAATTTGAAAAATGTACAGCAGCCTTTTTCTATTTAGGTTTTTGCTCTTGCTAAAAATAGTTTGGGTTTGTGTGATTTAGTATCTTTTGCTCTTTATAATCTCATTTTGTTGTTTTGTTATTAACACCATAGACTCCTTTCAAAGGTTATTCTTAAGAATAAATTTGGAACATCCAAATGATGCATCTGATTTTAGGCAAGAAGATCATTATCCCTTTCCTTTTGAAGCACGAATGACAAAGAGTCAGGAGGCTGGGTTAATCACTAAAATCATATAATAGTCAACCCATCTATATTCAGACAAATCCTGTGGGTTTTTAAGCACTTTTGAAGGGGATATGGAAATCATTACTTTGCGAAAGCGGTAGTTATTCCACTCTGGATGTATGCTTTAATAGCAATTCTGTGCAACTTTTTTGATTGTTTAACTCCTTAGAGAAAAAGGCTGTTTACAATTCTCTCCCCAGCATGAAGATGGGCAAATGGTAATGTTCTTTACTGGTTTTAATCATACCTACTTGATTTTCACGGCTGTACATGTTGACTAAAACTACTAAACTAAAATTACATAAATGAAGAGAAATGGAAATGACTTTCTGCAGAAATTAAACCCAGAGTCAGAATATATCCAAGCCTAAGGTTGATAGAAATATGTATTGAAATTTCACAATACAAATAATAACAGAAAAGTAGTAATATCCTGTTCTTTTAAAGTACATGAAGAGGCTGGTGTCCATGAAAACACCCTGTTGTGGGGGTTTTATTGGTTTGGTTTGGTTTGGTTTTTTATCAAGAATGTGCATAGCTAGGTAACTTTCAATTCTTGTGAGAGAAATAGGACATTATGGCTTGGAAAGGGTTGGCAGACAGAAAAATATTTATTTGCTCAGTGGCTGGCAAAGGCTGTGTTTGGTATTCACAACGATTTCAGCAGCACCCCAGTGTAGGTAACCCCAACAGTGACCATCATATAAATGTGTTGAGGTAGTGATGTAAGACGTCTTCAGCGTATCTTAGAGAGCTCTGTAGATCTCTAATAGAACTCGTAGTTTCAGATTTTAATACAAGGTTTTATCTGTTTAACTGTAACTGTAACTTGGATCTACCATATACACTGCATTTGTGAGTACACCAAATAATATCACAGATTGGATTTGTACTAATTTAACCACTGTATTTAGGGACTGCACTGGTACATATGGCTTTCTTCATTCCTCTCTTTCTCATCCATTCCTAATATCAATATGGTTTGCTGCTGTCTCATGGTGCAAAGTGATTGCTCTGCAGTGAAGTTCCTGGATTTGATCTGTGATAGCTGTCTGCACATACCAGCATTGTCAGTTACATAATTGCTCTAATTATTGGCATTGTCTTTGAAAAGAAATGTGTTTTTATTTTCCAATGTGAGCTATTTTATGGAGCTATTTTAGCATAAGCAAGATTTCTTGCTCTAAAAAAAGTCGGGAAAATCTGTGAACACTAGATAAAGAAATTGAAAATATGGGATCATGCAAGCATTTAAAATTAAGTCAAATTAACCCAGACAGAGTGAGTCTGCACTGAAGACTGCATAAGGGAATGTAATTAATTTTCAGATTCATAAGAAGTTCTCCATTATTTTCCTTTTTTAAAAAGGATACAGTCATTTATCCAAATATGAAGAGCCCTATCTAATGGGTTTAGTTCCCTATGAAGAGTGTTTATGCCTTTGTTAATGTAAAAATTAAAACAGGGTAGTAGTTCTAAGAAGCTTCAGGGATGAGGTGGTTAGGGTATATATGATATTTCAGCTGTAAAGCCCTAATTTGCCCTGGATGCTACAATCACCACCTGAAAGCCACTGACTAACTTCATGTCAAAATGGCAGCATTTGTTCAGGGCAACTAACCAGTAACAAAGTTGTTCATGCTTTTTCATATTAAACTACCTCTTTTTCTTTTTTTTCTCCTGTTGCAACCTATGGTTGGTCTCAAAGGGTCATTTTATGAGACTGGTCACTATGGAAATGCTCTATGTTCTATGGAGAACCTGAAAGAGCACAAATTCAGGGGAAAGAGGAAATAATTTGCTGGCAACTTGATGCAGCAGTAAATATAAGTATTTGATTGATAACTTACGCTGAGCTATGATAGCTGACCTATACCACTTTTGTAGCAAAATCAGTGCTGGAAAAAGCTGCAAAGGTAAGATCATATGGATACAAGATTCAAGGGAAAAATACTTCACATGCATCATGGGGAAAGAGGAAATTTTTCATCAGAGATTTGAAGAATGTGTGATGTTTGCATTGTATCAGAAATCCCTGTGTTATATCCATTTATACCTTCTCATGCTTTATACCTTGCCAGCTCAAGATATCATATATTGTCCTAAGCAGCCTCCACAATTCCTCCAGATAAACACCCCTGAGTCCTGCTGCATTGGGTGGTGACCAGAGCTACTACAGAACATACAGTTTGACTCAATATGAAGAGCCAAGCCCCGGGCAGTATTATGAAGAGCTGTGATGGTTTTGGCTGAGATGATAGAGTTAATTTTCTTCACAGTAGCTACTATGGGGCTCTGTTTTTGATTTGTGCTGAAAACAGCTGAACATAGGGATATTTTAGCTATTCCTGAATAGTGCTTACACAGAACCAAGGCCTTTTCTGCTTCTCACCTCACCCCACCGCACCAGCGAGGAGACTGGGGGTGCACAAGAAGCTGGGAGGGGACACAGCTGGGACAGCTGACCCGAACCAACCAAAGGGATATTCCAGAAATCCATATGACATCATGCTCAGCAGATAAAGCTGGGGGAAGAAGGAAGGGGAGGGATGTTTGGAGTGATGGTGTTTGTCTTCCCAAGTACCTGTTAATACATGATGGAGCCCTGCTTTCCTGGAGATGGTTGAACACCTGCCTGCTGATGGGAAGTGGTGAATTAATTCCTTGTTTTGCTTTGCTTGTGTGTGTGGCTTTTGCTTTACCTATTAAACTGTCTTTATCTCAGCCCACAAGTTTTCTCACTTTTACTCTTCTGATTCTCTCCCCCATCCTGTTGCGGAGGAGTGAGTGAGAGGCTCTGTGGGGCTTAGTTACTGCCTGGTGTTAAACCATGAGAAGAGCTCATCTGAATGTAATGAGGTCACTGTGATGGTCAAATCACTGAGACTACAATTTTAAGCCAAAAATTAGAGGTCCATCTTCAAGCACCTTGAAAGTGTCATGAATTTCCTCCAGCCTGTGATGTTTTCTTTCAGAATGAATGAAAAGGAATACAAATACAACCTGGGGGTACTTTGGCTGCTTTGCTAGCAGAGTTTGTAGTCACGACTGACAGCAGCCTGGACCATGTTACTCTATGTAGTCCCTTTGAGCTTGCAACCATAATTCTTCCCAAGGCAGGATCTGGGGTGACAATGTCAGACTACAATCACTGCTGAGACCATTCATCCCTTAAGCAACAAGCTTAAGTCAGGCCTAGTGGATAGTCTCAGATAGCTATATGCTCAAGAAAATAATGACAATCAGCAAGCTTCAAATGCCACATACTAAATAAGAAAATTCCAGATTTAGCCAGGACATGTATGTATCTCAGATCACTTCCCGTTACCCCTCATGAGTCAGTATTACCTTCAAGGTAATTTAACTCACTGTCTTGTCTTCCCTATTGATAAAAAAATAATCTCTCCCTCTGAGACACCTAATGGATGATCCCCTGAAATACATGCCTAAATAATTATCTGTCTAGGAGACTCTTTTATATGGTGAGTCATCATTCACTGTCATTATAAAGGGCTTGTTCTAATTTTGAGACCCTCATTAGAATTAAAATATCAAGCAAAGTATATGCCTCTGACAGCTGGTCCACCAGAATTGCAGCAGTAATTCTGTAAACCAAGGAGAAAACAAAAAGAAGTGTTCTGAAGCCACAAATCTAGAAGAGCCAAAATTTTCAGCACAGAGCAAAGTCAGAGTTCAAGGCACAGAACATTTGAGTTCAACCCTCTTGGAGGAATTTTCTCTTACTAATTGTCTGTAAGCAAAAGAGAAAAATGTTGAGAAAAGCAAAGATGCAAAATATTGTACTCCAGTGCAAACTTCAACAGTACCTCCAGGGAAGGAACAGAATGTAAGTTACTAGATATAAAAAGCAATAGTTTTTCTTTTTTATCATTGTTGTGGAAGAGGAGGTAGGTTTGGGATTACAGAAGCTCTCACTGGATACTTTATTGGTTCCTATGCAGACTAGCATGGAAGAAAAAAGGTGGAAAATAATCTGACAAGAATGTTGAGTGATTTCCAGCTTCCACAGACGGCTGAAGTGAGCTTCTCATACTCCTTCTTCTGTCTTTGTATTTGATTTCTTTTAGAAGACACAAATGTAGCAGGCTAAAATTAGAAAAATATCCCTTGCAACAAGCAAAAACGGAGCTCAGTGTGAGATTAGACTCCAGAAGTCAAATTTGGAGTGGAGTGGACTGGGGGAAAGCAAACTACAAACTCTTGAGGGACTGGAATCTCCATAGAAGAGAACTACTATTTGCACCTAATCCCAGTCATTAGGGAGCAATGCTTGGTTAGTAGAGTTTGTTTAAACCATACATCAAAACAATTCTTTGAAAGAAAATTTGGCTTTTGTCTCAAAAAAATTTTGATCTGGAAATGTATGCTGAAAAGCTTTCAGAGTACAAACGCCAGTCCATAGATGAGAATAATTGTTACTTAGTAGAGTTAGACAAGTCAGGGCTTTTCCTCAGAATATAAGGCAGCAGTGCAGAGGAAGGTTAGGGTACAACTGAAAACATTAAACGTGTAGTTTTCATGCTTACACAGCAATCGTGAAAAAGGAAATACGCCAGCATAGTTCTGAAAGTGACTTTATACTAAATATATGCAAGCTGCATAACCTAGTTTATATTTATGCTGCTGTTCTCATTGACTGGATTAATTGGTTGCACAGAGCTTCACAGGAGCACAGCTGCTTCTGCCAGAGAGGTACCTGTGAGGGCAGGCAGGACATCCCTGCCACTGTGGGGAGAAAAAACACTGGCTCTTTGTCAGAGTGTGTCTTGGCTTTAGATTCAGCTGTAACTCAGATGACATCAGCAGCACATGGTGGTGATTTTCTCCCCAGTTCCCACTGTTGAATCCTGGTGTGAGAAACCCTCCTGCTTCATGTCTATTACAGTAAGTTAGCTGCTATTTCACAAGGGTTTACCCCATGTTCTGTCACCTGCTGACAGTGGATCAAGAAAAACCAAAAAAGAACAACACCTAGCCCCAAAACTATCGCACCTATGTCCCTGTCTCATGTCTCTGTGCAGTACTTTGATTTGAGACTTGGCAGCCCTTGTCTCAGTGTCCCACACCTGTAACTCTCCCTTCACGTTACTTCTCTGTTTACTCTCATATCCTCTTCATCAGCTATAACAATCTTCTTTCCACCTCTAGAAGAGGTTCATGTGTATCAATAGTTAGTTAAAAAGATACAGGAACAACTGCTAAGAAATATATAGCTTGGTTCCTGGAAATTAAAAATACTTATATCTTTTTTGTCTTTACACTTGCTCCTAATGTCTCCCTTCTTCCTCGTTGCATTTAAGCATTCTGTGTGTGACCTCCATACACACAGACACCAAAAAATACATTAAAGGTTTAAGTAAGTACAAGAAATTTGGGGAACCTCCCATGGATATTTAGCACTGCAGCGAATGACTGCCTCCTCTGTATCATATTGCAGATACTGATATAGCTCTACCATGGCTTTGCTCAAAGAAAGAAGCCCCTTTTTAAACTGTGTGATATTTAGGGTTTTTCCATGTATTGCACAGCCTGTACCTGCTCCCAGCTCCATGCACAGCAGCAGCAGCTCAGTGGTTTCCTACCTGCTGTCTGAACAACAAATTCTCACTGTTCCTGACATTTTCCTTCTCATCAAGAAACCTTTTCTCTGCTTTGACCACAGGTAGAGGAAAAGATGGGCCTGTTACTACTGCACTGCAGCTCCAGAAATGGTTAGCTGCCCTACAGAGGGCACCAGGGCTTGGGCACCCACAGAGGGGGAAAATGAGCTGGCACTTTGCTTAGATATCTTGTCTATGCCAAAGCCTGGAAAGATACCCTCGTGGCTGCTGCTGTCAGCAGTGGAAAGGTCAAGGTGTGCAGGGGGGTGGCTGTTCTTGGTGGTTCCCCCATCCCAGTCCTCGTCCCCATCCATCGCAGTCCCTCTGCAATCCCCTGTCGTGGAACTCCCATTTCAGAAACCCACCCAGCCCATCAATCCCATCCTGTGGAAGCAGCCATCAGGCCCTCATCACCAGGCCTGCCATGTTCAGCTTGGCCTGTCCTGCTGAGCTGCTCTGCCATGGGCATGCTGCTGGGGCTCTGGGCTTCCTTCCCACCTTGAAGGGCACCAGCTATACAATGAGTGACTCTGCATGAGGTGCCTTCCCCAAGAAAAGTCATTATGTGACACTACCCTGGCAGCAATTATCATTCCTGATATATCAACACTTGCCTGTTGCATAAACACTCTCCCCTGCATGTTGCATGCAGAACTGCCCCTGCCGTGCCTGGCACCACTGCTGTGATGCTGACCCATGTAGAACACCTGCTGAGGAATTGCTGTGGGTTACTGTACGCTGGCAAGAGCAAAACCACTTGCCTAGGGCTTATCATTTTTTATGTTGTGTTATGAGTGGGGCATCTGCTCTATAGTGGCTGTTCTTCTGTGTCAATTGTCCCAAGCGTAGCAGACTACTTTTTATTTTATACATATCCACACAAGTGTACTATGTATATCTATTATATAATAAAGCAGCCAGTATTAGCTACTTTCTAACAAGATCCTTTGTCTCCTTGTTGCAAAAATTAGGTTTACATGCAGTTTATCAATTAGTATGATCCATCAGACAATGTGTTATTGCTTTAAAGAAGAATACTGTAGTTGTAAGTTTGTCTTGTGTAGTATTTATTTCAATAGCTACATGATGCCACCAGGGTCTTTGAGTCATTTTATGACATTTCTTTTGCTGGGCTCCTTTTGGAGGTTTCTGTAATATCTTAGATTAAAAATAACTCCTAAAATATTTTTATTACAACCTAGACTAACGTGACATCCAGCTATCTCTGATTGTTATTAAAACTGCAAGTTGCCAGCTCTGCTGAAAGGTTTGTGAAGTTTCAGCAACTTCTGAGTTAGTCTGTAATATTTGTGGGTTTATGTGGAAATTGTGCCCAATCAACAATGACTGTGAACGCACAGCTTTGGACAAAATGTGGGTATGTAAGTATATCTGCATTGACATTGAAAAAAAAAAATGTCCACTTTAATCCCTTATAAGGTGAGTTTGATAAAGCTGAAATATACAGCTATAAAAATGATGAGAATATACTTTTTCTTTGAATAGATTAAGAATGAAGATAAACATTATTTTTCTGTATTCTACAGCTGGATTCATTTTCTCCTGTTATACCTCAGCTTTACTCAGTCCTGTCTAGCACAGAAGTGGCAAACAGAGTGCCATCTCGTGGATAAAGAAGACCTGTACTCATAATAAAACGGACTCGGCTTTTCTTCACTGATTTGAATGGAATCACTCACAGCGTACAAATACAACCCAGTATATAGCAAGCACAAATTATTTGGTGGTTTTGACACTCCTTCCCTTCTGATATACAGCAACAACCCCATTGGGAGTCTACCTGGGGGCAAGTAGAAACCAAACATATATTTCCCTGGTGCGTGTTATTTTGAATTATGCTGGTGGTAATATGTAGTAGATATTCACTTGGTTGGTTTATTAATAGAGAACAATTTCACATAGTGGAAAATGTACCATTTTTATCATGGTATGTTAATTATAATATTTTGGATGCCAGTAAAGATCAGTCACAACTTACATTTAGAAAGAGTCTGAATTATTAAGAACATTCTTGTAGCTTATGTTTATTCCAGTTTTGGAATAGAGACATAATCAGTAATGCCTGCCTATTAATAGCCGATAACAAATTTAAGGCATGTCTCTGTGCAATCTGTCCATAAATTATTTTTTAAAAAAGAGATGAATTGCTATACCATGACATTCAATATGCTCTATCTGTAGAATCACAAACACGCACATAGATTTCTCTGTTGCCTCTGAGTATTGGCCAGCTCCAGTAAATGGCTAAATTGTAAACTGAAATCTGATCCTCTGCTCAGATTTTGTCTGTGGTTGCACCATTATCAGTACCATATTGGTTCCATGTCAGATCACAGAATCATAGAATAGTTTGGTTTGGAAGGGATCTTTAAAGGTCATCTAGTCCAACCCCCCTGCAATGAGCAGGTACATCTTCAACTAGATCAGGTTGCTCAGAGCCCCGTCCAACCTGACTTGAATGTTTCTAGGTATGGGGCATCCACCACCTCTCTGGGTAACCTGTGCCAGTGTTTCACCACCCTCACTGTAAAAAATTTCTTCCTTATTAACTAGTCTAAATCTACCCTCTTTTAGTTTACAACCATTACCCCTTGTCCTATTGCTACAGACCCTTGTAAAAAGTCCCTCTCCGTCTTTCTTGTAGGCCCCCTTTAGGTACTGGAAGGCTGCTGTAAGATCTCCCTGGAGCCTTCCCTTCTCCGGACTAAACAACCCCAACCCTCTCAGCCTTTCTTCATAGGAGAGCTGTTCCATCCCTCTGATTATTTTTGTGGCTCTCCTCGTGACCGGCTCCAATACGTCCACAGAGTACTCCAGGTGGGGTCTCACCAGAGCAGAGTAGAGGGGCAGAATCACCTCCCTCGACCTGCTTGCCAGACTTCTTGTGATGTAGCCCAGGATATGGTTAGCTTTCGGGGCTGCGAGCACACATTGCCGACTCATTTCCAGCTTTTCATCCACCAGTACCCCCAAGTCCCTCTCCGCAGGGCTGCACTCAATCCCTTTATTCCCCCAGCTTGTATTTATACCTGGGGGTTACCCTGACCCAGCTGCAGTACCTTGCACTTGGCCTGGTTGAACCTTAGGAGGTTCACATGGGCCCACTTCTCAAGTTTGTCCAGGGCCCTCTGGATGGCATCTTGTCCCTTAGGCATGTCAACTGCACCACTCAGCTTGGTGTCATCTGCAGACTTGCTGAGGGTGCACTTGATCCCACTGTCTATGTCATTAACATATTGAACAGTACTGGTCCCAATACAGACCCCTGAGGGACACCACTCATCACTTATCTCCATCTGGACATTGAGCCATTGATCACTAACTACTCTCTGGGTGCGACCATCCAACCAATTCCTTATCCACTGAATAGTCCATCCATCAAATCCCTCTCTCCAATTTAGAGAGAAGGGTGTTTTGGGGGACCATGTCAAAAGCCTTACAGAAGTCCAGATAAATGACATCTGTAGCTCTTCCCTTGTCCACTGATGCAGCCACTCCATCCTAGAAGGCCATTAGGCTGGTCAGGCAGGACTTGCCCTTGGTGAAGCCATGCTGGCTGTCTCAAATCACCTCCCTGTCCTCCATATGGCTTAGTATAGCTTCTAGGAGGATCTGTTCCATGGTCTTCCCAGGCACAGAGGTGAGGCTGGCAGATCGGTAGTTCCCAGGGTCCTCCTTTCTGCCCTTTTTAAAAATGGGTGCAAGGTTTCCCTTTTTCTAGTCACCAGGGTCTTCACCTGACTGCCATGATTTTTTACATATCATGAAGAGTGGCTTGGCAACTACATCAGCCAATTCCTTCAGGACGCTGGGATCCATCTCATCAGGTCCCATAGACTTATGTATGTTCAAGTTCCTCAGGTGGTCACGAACCTGATCTTCTCTTACAGTGGGAGGGACTTTGTTCCCTTAGACCCCATCTCACGTTCCATCCATGCAAGAGGTGCGGGAAGAGAGGTTGCCAGTGAAGACTAAGGAAAAAAAGTTGTTGAGTACCTCAGCCTTCTCCTCGTCCTTTGTTACCAGTTTGCTAGTCATGTTCATCAAGGTGGGTATGCTTTCTTTGACCTTCCTTTTCTGGCTGACATACCTGTAGAAGCTCTTCTTACTATTCTTTGCGTCCCTTGCCAAGTTCAGCTCCAGCTACGACTTGGCCTTCCTGACGCCATCCCTACACAACCAGGCAGCGTCCCTATACTCCTCCCAGGATACTTGTCCCTGCTTCCACTCCCTGTGCATTTCCTTCTTGCTCTTTAGTTTGACCAGCAGGTCTTGACTCATCCATGCCAGTCTCTTGCCTTCCTTTCCTGATTTCTTACAACTGGGGATCGAGAGCTCTTGTGCTCTATGGAAAGCATCCTTAAAGATCTGTCATCTCTGTTCTGCGCCCTTGTCCCTGAAGGCAGTTTCCCAGGGTGTTGGACTGACTAACTCCTTGAACAGCTGGAATTTTGCTCTCCTAAAATTCAGGGTCATGACTTTACTCTTCACCTGACCCATATCCCTCAGGACTGAAAACTCCACCAGTGCATGATCACTGCAGCCCGGGCTGCCTCCAATCTTGATGTCACCAATCAGCTCACTTGCATTGGTGACCATAGGGTCCAGTATTGCATCCCCTCTGGTAGCGCTGTCTATTACCTGGCTTAAGAAGTTATCCTCAATGCATTCCAGGAGTCTCTTGGATTGCCTACAGGTCACTGTGCTACTCCTCCAGCAGATGTCAGGGTGGCTGAAGTGACCCCCAGCAGCACGAGAACCTGCGAGCCCAATGCCTCCTGTAGCTGGAGTAAGAAGGCTGCGTCAATAGGCTCCCCTTGATCAGGTGGCCTGTAGTAGACACCAACCACAAGGTCCCCTTTGTTGCCTCAGTCTCTACTTCTTACCCATAAGCTTACCCATACCTGCTCATGGCTATTCCTCAGAGACAGCTCTTTGCAATCTATCCATTTCTTGACACAGAGGGCAACCCCTCCACCCCTCCTTCCTTGCCTGTCCCTTCTGAACAGCCTGTAGCCATCGATAGCTGCACTCCAATCATGGGATTCATCCCACGAAGTTTCAGTAATGGCAACTAGGTCATAGCTTCCTAGAAGCACGGTGGCTTCTGACTCCTCCTGTTTGTTGCCCATGCTTGTGCATTGGNTCTCAGAGCAACAGGCTGAGGGCCCTCACTAGCACCCCATCCCTCTAACCTTGGCATGTCATCCCACAGCTTGTCACGGACAAGCCTGATATTATCCCCCTCCCACTTCAAGTCTAGTTTAAAGCTCTGTCAATGAGCCCACTAGGTCATGAGCAAAGAACCTCTTCCCCCTTTGAGGAAGGTGAATCCCAGCCGATGCCAGCAGGCCTGGTGCTGTGTAGGCCATCCCATTATCAAAAAACCCCATAATTATGGTGATGACACCAGCCCTGGAGCCATGTATTAATAGACTGGGTCCATCTGTTTCTTCCAGTGTCGCTGCCTGCAACTGGGAGGATAGAGGGAAAAATAACCTGTGCTCCAGATTCCCTTACCAACCTTCCCAAGGCCCTGACGTCTCTTGTGATTGCCTTTGGACTATGTGTTGCGGCTTCATCACTACCCACATGGAAGAGCAATAATGTTGCGGCTTCATCACTACCCACATGGAAGAGCAATAATGGATAATAGTCCAAGGGCTGTACCAGGCTGAGAAGTTTCCTAGTGATGTCCTTAAGCCGGGCCTCAGGGAGGCAGCAGAGTTCCCTAAAAGGAGGGTCTGTCTGGTGTATTGGACCCTCTGTTCCCCTTAGAAGGGAGTCATCTACAACTATAACCCGTCTTTTCTTTCTCATGGAGGTGGTTCTGATACAGGGCGTAGGCCTTTCTGACCTTGACAACACCTCTGGTGTGGATGGATCATCATCCACATCACCCATTGACTGGCCTTCCACATCCAGAGCCTCATACCTGTTGTACAGAGGCATCTAGGAAGGCAAGGTGTGCAAGAAGGGGGTTTGCCTGACGCCCCGAGCATGGACTTGCCCCCATTCACTCCTTCCCAAAACAAAGATCACCCAAAGGTACAAAACCTATCTAGATCAGGTGTACTTACAGAGTTGTATGCATTTCTCTTGAATTACACCACATGATACGGAGCTTATGTTGGCTCTGAGATTTTATTCTGGGTTCCTGCTGGCTGTGGGAAGACAGGCAACACCTGATCAGGCATAATGCTAAAAAGTGGCATGGATGGTTCATGCCTGAATGGTCAGCATAAGATTTAGTCTAACGGAAATGTCCTGAACTAACTTGAATCAGCAAAGGGAGCTAAACATTTTGCAAGGTGGGAACAGTACTTTACATCCTGTGACTTCAGTGTTTCTGATCTGATACTTGAAGCTCTGAGGCTATACTATCAGATCATGGCAAAAGGAGCATCTTAATGTGCCATTTCACACGCACATCCTCTGGGAACTGGTTTAGGCATCATATTTTCCTGTCACTGTGATGGTGTTCTCCCTCCCACCCTCAACCTGACGTTTATTTCCCGTAACTCAGCTCAAGTGATAACCACCAGTGGTGATCACAATGGATGTGTCTGGTCATGTGGATTCGGGGGAGACAGATAACAACCCAATAGCCAAGGGCTAATTTGAGCAATGTGCCCACATAACCACAGTGCTGGTCAATGTCTGACTGAAGCCAAATTTAGAAGAAACTAACATCTGTAGTTTGTATGTAAGTATGATTATATCATAAAAAGTGGACAGCCCAGGGCCCGCTGAGCTCTCCTGCACAACATCAGGCTGCATGCCAGGATCTCCCCTTGAGTAGAGACACCTCTCAGGGTTACCCCTTGAGGTTCAGAGAATCCTTATCACGTCAGATACTCGGTAAGTGAACTGAGAATACGTGCACTGAAACTTTGAAATCTTAGCTAAGTGATATAAAGGATTGATTGTGCACAGTTAATCCTTTAGACATAAACCATTGGCCATGTCTAGGACTAAGTCTGGATCCAGCTGCACCTAAACTCCCCTATGAGAAGGAGTTTAGAATGCAAGGGGGTCCTTTTTAAACCCCATGACTCAACACGGGCGGCTCCCTGACAGTTTTGTCTGACCCTGTCCTCTATGTAGTAAATAATCAAGTGTACCTTGCCATCGAATCTTGTTAAACCACTGTTGCATTTACTGTCAAGCTTTGTTAAATCGCTGTTTTGTATCAATAAACATATTGCTACGTGTCTCTTCTGAGTGAAGTGTGTGACTCGAACCATGACACGCTCACTTCTGTCCCTTTGCATCAGTTGTGCTAATACAACTATTTGCCCTTTTATAGTAAACCAGACGGCGGGAGTGATCCAGGCTAAAATTCCTCATCTCTCAGTGTGTGTGTGTACACATGTGTACATGCATGCATGCATGCACTTGTTCCAGCCTGGAGTAGGGAGGGTAAGGAAATTGCTACTTTTGAGGTCTACTGGCCCAGCTATGTCATCTAACCACACTCTGAGATGCGAAACAAACCCAATGAATTCATTTGGGCTTCTTTTGGCTTAAACTGTTGTTGAGGGAAGGACAAACAGACTGGCTTGAGAGAAACAAAGGCACTGCAGTTTAGCCCACTGAAATTCTCAGGTTCCTAATGAAACTTTTAATGAATTAATCTCACTACAAAACAAATTGCAGTGTAAACAAAGCAGAGTAGCCTAACTTACTAAACTGATCCAGGTGCTTTGCTCCTAATTTAGAAGGATGTCAAGTGGAAACTGAAAAAGTACTGTGCAGCTTTCCCATGACTTTATGCTGCAAAACATTCACCTGATTCACTGAGGAATGAAATGTTGCACTCACCCTGAGTCGGGCCAGCTCTTCCCTTGGCTAGTGGCAAAGGTATCCTTGCCAGCCTGTTCATGGGGCGTGCTATCTTTACTCTTACAGGGAGGGTGGAATGATTTTATGTTCTCCTATTCTACAGTAAAGACAAGGGCTTGGATCCAAGTCATCCTAAAAAAAAACTAAAATCCCTGTGCCAGGTCAGAAAGCTCTTTCAAGGGCGAATGTCTAACTCAAAACAAGCACTGTGGGGATGGGGGCTGTTTGATTTAGGTATGTAGAACCAGCCAGTTCCCGCTCAAAAACTGACTTCAGCAAAGGCTGCTTTCCCCTGCTCTTCATGGCCAGCCCCAAGGAGCTGCTCTGTTTGCAACTGGCTTGATAGGCAGCCCTTCATCCTCTTCCACATGCCTACTCACCTTCGAGCTCTAGAGTCAGGCCATGCTGCCTTAGCTCCACAGTTACCAGTTCTCTCCCTGGAGCGGACTGTTGTTTATTTGCCAGAAGGTCCCTGCAATTTAAAGTCGATTAGCTGCAGGGCCATCAATCAGAGACAGAACTGTGTTATTCTCTGTCCCAGAGCCCGCCTCTTGACTGAGGACACTCTGCAAGATCTCAGCAAATTGAAGATAAGTAGATTCTTATCAGATGGATCCACAAAAAGTCACCAAACACTGACTGAGGGCTGTACACTTGAAAAATAGTCTGTGGGTATTGTGTTCATGAATGAAACATTACAGATAGAGTTGCAAATAGTAACTTTTCTTCCTTCGTATTAATAGAAGGAGTTTCTGCTTCCATTTGCATCATGTGTATTACATTCTTTCAGATGATCATTAATTTGTTTTTGCTAAGAGCCAAATTTGTGTCAACATACACTCTTAAATCAAACACAGAGCTCTTCTAACATTTCCATATAGCAGCACCCAGGAGCTGTTTAGCAGATTCCTAGTTCCTCCAGACCTGGTAACAATTGATTCTGTATAAGGGACAATATTAATAGTTCCTTGGTGGGTTTCAGAAACCGAGTATACAAAATCATAAGAAAGTTTGTAGGACCTCCTAGACACATGCTGTGTCTAGTCTCACTGATGCAGTTCTGTGAAAAGCAGTGAAGCAGACAAGATCTGTCAACAATTATTCATCAAATGCCTGATTTGTTAAATATTGCATACAGATTGCCTGCTGAATAATAAGAAGTCAATTCTGGAACTTGCTTCAGTGTAATTCAGAGCTCCTCCCGATCAGATATTAATGTCTGGACTTTCAAGTATATTAGACCACGTTATCATTTTAATTTCACTGCTGCCTTCTTACAAGTTCCTATGTAATTAACAATGACTGTGCTATTTGAAAAGCTCTCGCTTTTTTACCCCATGGAGCAGCTTAGAAGTAATGCTAGCTGTCTTAGCAGATCAGTCATTTGTTTTGATAACTCATGTAATTAGTACATTGAAATGCAGCTACTTTATTCCAGATTCAGAATTGTTGAAACATAGTGCACAATGTACAAAAAAAGCTCTTTAGAAAACATTGATGTTTTAAGCATTCCTCAGTTTGTCAGCTGTGGTAGAAGAAATAATGAAAATAGCTAAGGAATGTTCTTGCTTAGTGAAATTACAGACAAAACCACTTTTCTCCAATTAATCAATTCCCCTTCCTTGATGGAACAAAGTATGGGTTTGGTCCAGCTACTATTACATCAGAGACAGCAAAAGCAGAGACTGCAACAGTAGGCAGTGCATATTCCGTCATCAGAATTAATGCATGAGTTAAATAGAGATTAATGTTTTCCAAATCACTGAAGGTGCATTTTCAGAAGAGGCACTTTTAAAAGTCAAAATCTTACTGAAGCATTTTGGGGCAGAAGTTAATGCCCTTAAGTACTTTTCATATATCTATACAGGCAGTTTAGCCTCTTCTTAAACTCTAAACAAGGCTTTGAGATAGAGCTGTGATGATCTCTGACTCACTCGGAGTTTGAGCCCAGTTGCTGATGAATGTTGGCCTGTTGCTCAAGGCCAGAGGAATGGCCCTCCAGGAAGTGTGGAGCATGTGCTCTTGTGAAAAGGCCTAGGTTCCAAAATAGGGGTGGCTGCAGAAAGCAGATTTAGTTACATAAAATGTCACATTAGCATGTTCACTTACTGAGTCCAATCTTTTCAGTGACCTAAATGCACAACTTCACCCCCAGAGATTTTCCAGACCTCCAACTCCAGTTTCTCTAGAAGGCGGGGAATACTGGCACTGGGCTAATGACAATCAAACCTGCAGCAGCTCTGAGGGCTCTTCAGCTGGAAAAGTTAGATATTTGCATTCACTTCAGCTGACTCCCAGAACAATTCCTCCATTTCTCAGAGGTGACAGGATAAACTACTTGCAGATAACACTCTTCCCCCAGCCCTCAGCAGCCTGGCATGTTCTGTTCCATTTTCCCAGGCAATGAGAAGGTGTTTACAAATAGCACAGCTATACATTAGTTGAATCTGTGGTCTGCAATAGCATTGTAGACTCCAATTTTAACTGAGAGATTTTTGTTATTTCAAACTGGTTCTTGTACATATAGTTTCTCTCTTCTCCTCTTAAAGAAACAAACAAAAAAATCCCAACAAACAAACAAACATAACACAAACAATACACCAGGAAGACTTAATGATGATTTAAAGTGGAGTTAGAAGGAGGATGGGAAATGGGTTGCTGCTGCTAAATACCTCCTGCCATCAGGAAGAGCTTATGGCATAGTAGGACACAATCCTGGGCCATGAGTCTGGTTGTTTGATCCTGCACACCAATGGGGAGCAAACCCAGCCCTCTGGAAGCAGGGACAGAGCTTTTGTTTTCTTAGATCTAAGAGTGCAAGTTGGGTTCTCATGTGGTGTTCAAGTGTCAGGTTAAGGGATTCAGTAGCAGATGCAAAACTGGAGCAGTTCTGCCTTAAGCAGGAACAAAATATGCTTCCTCTCCCCATCACCTCCTACCCACCTGGATGCCTTGCACATGGACTCTGTATCATGTATGTGCTGGCTCCATACACTGGCAATGTAAATCCACATGCTGTCTGCTTATTGCCTAATTCAGGTCACGGGGAGTGTCTCAGGGCCACCCCTGTGTGGTGATATGCAGATACCCACTGTGTTTTGCACATAAGTGCAACACTTCAAGGCATTTTCCAGACTGCTGTAATACTATTTCATAGGTACAAGGGCAGGCTAATTTCTGCAGTGTGGGAAACTTATCATTTTTAAGGAGCCATTAAGCAAACAGTAACTCACCAAAGAAATCACTGCTTGCCCTTTCTCAAAACTTGATTTTGCTACCATTCATTGTGGTGAAAATAATTATTTTGAAGGATGCAAAACTAGTCTTTGTGGATATTAATATGGGCTTCCTCTGTGCATCCAAATAGATCTCTGGCAGCTTCACTGAGGCTCTGTAATTGTCTTTGATTAGCCTAGACATAATGATAGGAAGCTGCAACATTGTAATGGAGATGAGAATTTTACTTAACAAATGGTCTTAGTTGCTAGTCTGTATTTGCTGCTTCACTCTTCAGAAAAACAGGCTGGAGAGAATACAAGAAAGGTGTTGAAATAAAATTTAAGACATGGAAGCTCAAAGTACTTCAGAGATGCAGTGAACCATAATGTTCTTCAAACCACAGGCCGTACTCTCTCACTGCACATGTGTTTTGATGGTTCTGATTTACAAATTGTTTGGAAAAAGAGAGGATTAAACTCCCTCTTATTTGTCACTTGAAACCTTGAAAGTAGTTCACAAAGAAAAGTGACGTGATTTTCTAGTCAGACAGACCAGCATAAAGGTAGGTGTGTGTAGCCCTGTAATGGGAACTGTGGCTTGAACAAAGCATTGATAGTCAGGAATTTGAGAACTGAAATGCTTTATCAGATTATACCACCATATCCAGTGTTTATTTATACAAATAAGGCAATTGAAGCAAGAAAACACATACCTAATTCTCATTAATTTAAATTAAATTACACATCTGAATAAATTAAGCAACTAGAAACACTTGCAGATCAGAGTCTTTTCCAAAGATTAAGAGGGTCCTTATTCCTGATTTTAAAATATAGGCTCAAGCTCTGTTCCTCAGTTTTTCCTTCCAACAAGCAGTGATAGGGAGTTAAAAACAGAGAACTGTGATGATTCATAAATTTGTTATAAAGAACATTATCGGCTGAGATGAATGTTACATCATGTGTAGTTTTTATTGTCAAAGCAAGTGGAATTGTTTTCTAAATTTAAAATTCCAGCTATGAATTTTGGCAAATTTTCAAATGTTAATGATTTTGGGGGGAATTCCATGCAAAAGCATCAATGCGTTTTCTGAATTTGGTTTTCTTGCTTGTTCCAATTTATGCTTGTCCATTTGCTTTTTTAATTCTTTTCAGATGCAGAAAGTTTTTAGAATGTATGAAGCGGGCAAAAGGTTCAATCTTCCATTCATACATGGTAGCTCTGTTCTGCTTTGGTCTGGAGAAAGGATCTGAGAACTTCATCTTTAATGTTCTTTATCAAACAACTGCCTAGTGATGCCATCACAATGTAATAGGCCCAAGATAAATGTTTTTGGGTAGGTTTCCTTAGTCTGTTCTCCTGCACTTCACATCTGACATTTCTACCTTAGGATTATCAGCTCTGCTTAGCATTAATTATTGCTGAAAATTAGTTTTTTCAAAAATAACACTTCTTTTAAATATAAGTATCTTGATTAAAAAATAAGTCACCAGGGAAATACAAGAAAATGATTAAATGTTGGGTAGGGATTTTTCATATGATAGAGATGTCACTTCATGAAAGAAATCCAAAGCTGACAGAAGTTGACAGAACAAAGGCCACAAAATTCAGCTGTTAGCCTCTGTGACACATTTAGGGAATATTGATTCTCAACTCCGACTACAATAATAATGGTTTTGGAAAGTTCAAGAATGTCCACATTCTAACACCTATTCAGTAAATCTCTAGATCTGAAATAGTCTTCTTCCATGATGTAGAAAACAAACACATGAACAAAAACATAAATGGAAACTAAGGTGTTAATGAGATACAGCCTTAAGGCCTGCACTAAGCAGGACAATAATGCAAGTGAGCAACTATTTCCAAAAACTGGATAATAAATCGTCAGACTGAGCATTATGAGTTTGACTGCATTGTTTTGTAGGCAGGCTCCTAAATTGCACTTTTTAATGTCCAACCATATTTGGGTACAGGTAGCGAAATGCTGTTAAATGCTTGTAAGCAGCTCCGAAAAAATTAGATGCTAATTTGAAACCTGAAGAACAGCTTCATTCCTACTGACTACTGACCACTGACCTCAGCTGAAACTTGGACCATTGTATGCCTGTATCCAAATTGACCTGCCAGCTATACATCAGTTTTAAAGGGCCAAAGGGAAACAGAAAAATACCTTTTCAGCTTCTATTATATTTCATTGTGCACCTGTCAAAACTAACAAGCTACAACCTGAGGAGGGAAACAATACTTGAATAGCATTTCATGGTCTTAGTTAACTGGTTTTTGTACTTACAATATGAGGTAATGCTGATTTGCACACAG
>VYZV01007853.1:209695-229376 GCA_013401275.1 Pandion haliaetus | reverse complement strand
TACTCTTGAATTATTTGATGTATAACAGTAACAGACGTTCAACCTATTGACTAAGTAATTTCCAAGCTTCTTAGCTAAAGATCACATATTTCTAAATGGTTATAAAACAGTGCTGCAGAATCCAGCTTTGAGCTCCTTAGGGATGGGAAATCACCAGACCACAGGAATTACAGGGCCTGCCCCATGTGACTGCTGACGTGACAGATAAAGAAAAATGCTTTGATGGTAGGAGGGACCCTTTTATCACTAACCTTACCTTGTATTTGCTCTTTGTAGAGAACAGATCTCCCTGGTGCATGTTAAGACAGTCCTATGTACATTGCTGCCAACCCAATTATTTGAAAATCATGAGTNATTTGAAAATCATGAGTGTGTCCTGGCAAAACCATGGGATTGACCTCTGTATTTTGGGGTGTAAAGCAGAGCTGCCTGAATTTCTACTTGGACCCAGAGACCAGGAATTGTTTAAGAGTTCTCTGGAAAATAATGACCTCAGAGTGATCCAAATCAAACTGGGGCTTTGTGGGTGGTAAGGAAAGCAGTGGGAAACAGTTAGGGCACAGACTTCTCACAGGCCACCTGTAGCAGCTGCATGGCATGGCAGAACATGGTTTGTGAAGCTCACTTTCATGCCATAACCACTTGGTTTCTTTATAACCACTTGGTTTCTTTAGAACAACAGCATGCCCATAGGCCACAGGTTAGACATCATTGCTGTGGGAGAATCTCATAATTTTAGAGATGAGAGCAGTCTTTTCAGTTTTTTCAATGAAATGGAAACTTGACTGCAGATAGTGGAATTCTATTCTTCCATATAACCTGGCTCAGGTGTTCCATCAGTTCAGCAAAATCGGTTGGCCACTGGCTGATGAATTGTGTTCTGATTTTACTGACTAATGTCATCCTTTGTGTTACTCTTCTCACAACTGATAATTGTCAAGTTCTTTAATATATTGTAGTTATCTTTAAAAAAATTATTTTGTAAAACTTCTGTCTCATGATTGAACCCACATTCATGACTGCTCCTTATCCACTTGCTGTTTTGAGCATGGACTGTTTTCAGTGAAAATAATTTCCTGCCAAAAATGTTCTGAAATGTTTTTCAGTCTATACTTTAAAAAATTGTTACTTGTTTCCTCCAGATTAAATTGCTCTAAGCTGATCAAGGTTTTTATCTTAAAGGTTCACCTGCTTTAAAAACAGAAAGTATTAAATATCTTTAGAGGTCTGTGGATCATCAAAAACAAAAAATAGGATGGACCATTGGCATTTCCCACTTGCCTTAATTCTAAATGTCTACAAGTACTCAGATACCAAAAGGTTCTAATGCTTTCTTGTCCATTTTTTTGATTGCTTTTAATGATATTATTTACATCCCTTTAAAAATAGAAGTATGACGATTGAATGTTTTGGATCCCTAACTGTTCCTGTATTTTTCTTCTTCTGTTAGAAAGCCAATCAAGACACAATTGCTCAGGGGGAAAAAAAAAAAAAGAAAAGAAAGAAAGAAAAAAGAAAAAGAGAGAGATTACATTCCAAAGCTTTGAATCCAGGTCCCACGGCTGCCAAAACTGTACCATGACTGCATCTAGCACTGGAGTTGACGCAGGAGGAAAGGAGGCTGTTTTTAGAAAGACTGAGTTATTACCCTTGCCCACATTAGGAAAATGAAAAATTGAAACACAACTAAGCCATTGTTTGTGTAATGATATAGAACACTGTTTGGTCTACCACAATACTTAAGCAGAGTTAAATTTATTCATATCTGTTCCAGATACCTCTTCCCTACAACTGAAAATTTCCCTAGTTTCCATGAGATTAAGCAACTTTTCTGTTTGCTTCACTGAAGTACTGGAAACTTTTTTTCAATACAGTTTCCACTCTACATGAGCTTAATTCAAATAACTACTAGCTTATTTTGCATTAGTACAATATGGGGTTGCTCTTTATGTATGCAAGTCTTGCTTCTGTGCATTTTAATAAAGGTCTTTTGAAACTGTAAATTGCAACTGTAGTGTAAATAGTTCATGAAGGAAATTAGTTAAGAAGAGTTATTACACTTAAAATAATGTGTAGTTCTAGCTTTTCAAAACAAACGCTCAACATCACCATTTTATAAGGTCTCACTTCATTAAAATGAGCAATTCCTCTTTTTTATATCATTCGCAAAATTCACACAATAATTTTTACGGAATTTATTAATTAACGTACAATGGGTGAAAGGTAAGCATCAAGTAGATGAAAGAATAATATAAAAAGTCCCTAGCAAGGAAGACAGGATACTGTCCTGAGGTATTCCAAACTTCCTCCTCTACCTGACATCATGAATTTCACCTTGAACTGTTATATAGAAGGTAAAGCATGAGTGAAAAGAGCCATAATCTTTTAACAACTAATGATGATGAAATGAGTAGCTCATTAAAATGTTTTGGAGGAAAGTGCTCCTTTTTGTTGGACTTTGATTACCTCCTTGATTAAGAATACTTTTTTCTACTGCTAGGAAAATGTTTGTTGTTTTTTCTATTTTATAAATATTAACTGATCAGGCTAGTAAAAAATGTTGTTGCATAGCTTTAACTGCTTGCAATTTACCATTCCTCGTACCTTCATATTTCTGTGTTAGGCTGGTGTTTCTTTGAACTTCTGTTAGTTTTCTTTCTTTCTTTGTATGTATATATATAATACATATATGCCCTATATAGCTAATTTCAGATATAGGTACACACACATACCCCTTTATAATGTGCATATGCCTATCTAGATGTCATGTATGCAACATGAGTCTCAGAAGTGTGAAGTCATGTAGACATTTTAGCAAATGCTCATTACTAAGTTGTCTGAAACAGACTAGAGGAACAGGTTGCAGCTTATTCCTTCAGTTTTGTTTTTCTGGTAGTTACAAAGAGACTTCTGAAGTATGGCCTGTGATGCTTTAGGACCACAGGCTTTTCAAGAACACTTCTCTTGCGTCCCAGTTGTACAGAGCTTTCTTAGCTGCACTGAATACAGGCATAGAGACTTTGGGAACAACACTGCCTCTTACAGTTAATAGAGACTCTGCCTGCTGTCCTCCACCCTTGGTCAATGCCTCTCAACATCTCTGCAAATGAAAGGGAGACTTATTTTTTTTCCACTCCCCGTTCGCACGGGCCCAGGCTGCCTCCTGAGGATGAGGGCTGGAGAATCCAGCCTAGGGAGCTTTGACTATCTAAGGGAGAGGTAGCACACTGGAGGGACTAGAGAATGTTAGAAGTGCTTAAACTTTTTCCTTTTTGGGTCACACTAAGCTATGCCAGGGCATTATTCCTATAAAAATTACACTACTGAAAAATCGCTGGCAGGGTTCAGAGTCTAAATTTAGTTTTCTGACCTAAAACTAAGAATGTATGCCTGCATATTTCCTAGCTCATGTGTGCCATCATATCCTGGCCTGGTTTATTGAGCTGCCTCTGGTCTAAGACAATGATGAAGGGTTTTGGAAACTCCTGCTCCTGAATTCTGTTAAGTAGGACACTGCCAATTTCAGTATCAACAAAAAGCACCAGTGGATAAGCATATAGTTTACACCAATGATCAGAAGTCTTGGATTCCGACAACTTCACTGTCAGTGCCAGAAAGTCTCTTTCCCTTTCCCTAGGTCTCTTTCCTTTCCATTTTTCTTGGTTTTGCTTTGGTTTGGGTTGGTTTGGGTTGGGTTTTTTTTGTGTTGGGGACTTTTTTTTTTTTTTTTTTTTTTTTTTAAGGATGTTAATGTGATCCTTATCTCATGGTTGCCACAAAGCTTACAGTGATAGTATTCAAGAGATAAACTTTTAGAAGAGACTTTAGACAAGCATACCTATAGACAAAACTTGTATGTTTCTATGTTCAGATAAAGAAATCAGCAAGTGAGTTTGTAGACCTGGCTAAAGCCTGTACATGGTCAGAATTAAGTGGTTGCTTCCAGAACGGTTTTGTAGCATTTAATCTGCTCCTAATATCTCAATTTAGAATGGTAATTATTTGAAAAGCTATGAATGGATGACCACAGAATCAGAATAAATCCTAAATTGCTTATCCTCAGTTGCAGTCCCATTAAGCACAATGTGGCTTCAATAATCAGTTGCCACATACTGAATTGTTCAATCATGATGAATGTGTTTAATATATTGGCATTTTTAATTAACATTCCATAATTATCTTATTAAATCCTTATTTGAAGATTACATTCAAGTCAGCTTCAGTTTTATTCTTGTATGCTTTCTGTGGCTTCTCTTCTTTAGTTGTAGCTTTCAGATTAGTAGTGCAAGCCTGTATCCAAATATGTTGGCAGTACTCCATTATTCCTTATAACAAGATGTTTGTCAGTCTGATCATACCAGATTTTTTGCAGGCTTTTGGGAAAGCAAGCAGCAAAAGATTATTTGTAGAGTCTAAACAGTGGGTTTATCAGAAAAATTCTGCTACAAGATATAGGACATATAATATCTAACCTTGAAATGACAATCCACGCTAATATTTTTTCTGCTACACAGAGACTGTTACTGGAGTGTGCTTTCAAAATAAATTTATTGAATTTTTGCATCATTTTGTACAATCTTTTATGCCTACAACGTCTTATCCAAAGAGTGTTAGTTATTTATGATTCTACTGAAAGATTACTATTTGAATGGGAAGCTTATTTCTGTTCCATTTAGGTTTTTGCTCTGTGTCACTCATACCTGATCTCCTTCAGTAGCAACAATATTAGTTCTTCCCTCTTCCTCAGGTGGAATAGTGGGGGCACTGGAACAATCTTCTTTTTTTAATATGAATGTACTATGATAGGTATTTATTATCATTCCTATTTATGATGAAGGTAGGAATGAATCTGCATTAGGACCAGAAGATAGTGAGGTTAGGATGAGAAGGGAGGATGCAGTATCATCTCTCCAGGACTTAATTTTTCAGTACAGTACTCACCCCTAAGAATGTTCCTTTAAACAGGTTCTCCCTGTGTACCGAGTTCAGTTTTCAGATGCTGTATATCTTGCCCATCATGCAGCTTCTGGACTAAGACCTTGACCAAGAATTTTATTGAGAATTTATGGGGAGCAAAAGATGGGTTTCACATGGTCTAAGGACTCAGAGCCAATTCCTTCATTTGTCACTGAAAATTCTAGACACAATCTTCTACATGATGAGAATTTTTACTTCTTTCCCATCCTGTGCAAAAAAATTTTGTGGCATTTTTGTGTTGCAAGAAAAATATGATGTGACTTCTATTCCTGCATGCATTGCTGACCAGTTGTGTTATCTTCATCAGAGATAAACTCTTTTTGCCTTCAGTTCTGTATGATTTAAACCAGAATTGTGAAAAAATAGATTGTAGAAAGATTTTCCACCTTTTTACATTAATCTTGATGAAGCACTTTGGCTTCTGTATATGAATCTAAAACAATCAAATAGATTATTTTTTAAATATATTAAGAAATGTGCCAAAGGACCTGCAGGTATATTGGATACTCTGTGCCTATTTAGAAACTACAGTGGTTGGTGTATAGTGAAGTTGAATCTACAGAGGTTGGAATATGTGTGTATGAATTTTTCCCTCTTTGGATTTAACCTACTGAGAAGAAAAAGTGGGAGTGATTTATTCCAGAAGCAGCAATAAGAGCTTTTTATTTCTCTGTTCCCCTTCCTCTGCATCAAAAAAAATCAGCCTATTCTACTTCTTTGTATTAAGCTGGTGGATTTGTTGGAAACCTGATATCCAAAATAGAACTTACATATAGTATTGTCAGTATTTGTGGGTGAATTTTTAATGATTAATTCAAAACCACTTGCTTTTCGTGGTTTCAAAATCCAACAAGATGAATTAGTGGTCTGCTTTGATGAAAATGCCAGAAAAGGAGCAATGAAGGGAGAGGGAAAGAAAAACTGTAAAGACAAATTGCTGTATACTGGTCAAGCTTTTGTTCTGTCCCCTTGTTTCTGAACTGATAGCCTGCTAAGCTTAGTGCATAGCACAGGCTTTTTTTACCTTCAGAAAACAAAGCTGCATTTTAATTTAAATTGCTACTTTAACAAAAATTATGAATTTACAGTATAGGAGTAAGTCTTAGCTGACTTTTGCAGACATTTACTTCTTTTTTTTTTCAAAAAAAACCCGTTTTAATTGTGTTAACAAATGTGCTTGCTTGGTGTTGTATTTAACCAAATCCACATTTCAACATACTGCTGGAAATTCCCACTATTATCATATGCAGATAGCTCAGTCGTTTAGTTTCCTTCAGTTTCTCTGTGTGCTTAAATGTCCATGAGAAACTACGCAAAATAATGTTAGCAAAATTATTTTGTAGTGTATCCTTTGTATCAGCCTTGGCATACAGAATGGAAGAAAAATCACTTTAGCAAGCTCCACTGACTTTGCACAATCTATAGCAGAGGGAAAATTGTGCGGTTAAATTCTTATACACTGTTTCATGAGTGTAAAATTAACTTTATGATAGTTTGTAGTCACTCAATTTGCATTCACTTAGTGGTGTAGATATGAATAATGATATACAAGCAATTGACTTAACGTTCAGGTCTCTGGCAGCATTTTCTGGGTCTTCATTTTCTATGTTTTTCTCAGTCTTTGTGATGATATATTGGCATTTGGAAATTAGGTAGTTACAGGAAATAATAAAAAGAGATAGGAGATTGGGAAGGTGTAGGGAACAGGCATTGTTCTTTGTAACAGGAAATAATAAACAAGGCATAAATTGATTGAACTGATGAACTGATGAGTGGAAATGTATTAAGGATTAAGCAGAAAGAGGCAGTGAGTCTGATGCCACAAAAAAAATAGGTGAGCATGTGAGGATTTGGGGCAGACGCATCAAGGCAAATTCTGCTACGTGAGGAAAGTGGACAAGTACCTCAGGAAAGATACAGAGAGGCAGGATTACTCTAATTCTAGATGCTATAAACCAACCGAAAGCAACTCCACTTACTGTTTGTTCTCAACAAGAATCACAGACCCATATACTCACACAGGCTGACAGGGACCTGGGGAGGTCTCCAGTCCCAGCCCGTACCCAGAGCAGCCTTAGCCACGGGTTCAAACCAGGCTGCTCAGGGCTTCACACAGCTGGGGCATGAAACTCTGCAGGCAGGAGACTTCCCAACTTCCCTAGGCCTGGCTCCACCGCTGGGCTGTCCTCCGGGTGGAAAAGGCTTCTCCTTATCTCCAGGCTGTACCTCTCCTCTTTCATCTTGTGCTGCTGCCTCTCACCCTCCCTCCACACACTGCTGTGAAGAGCCTGGCTGCATCTCTCTCCTCCATCCCCTCCCATCAGTGCCAGGGGTGCTGTTGGGTGCCCCTGAAGCCATCCGTCCTCCTGGCTGAACCAGCCCTGGCCCTGCAGCCTCTCCTTGCAGGGCAAGGGCTCCAGCCCCACTACCTTGGTGGCTTCCTCTCACCTCCAGCCAGTTTCTTGATATCTTTCCTGCATGCAGGGTGATATTCCTGATGTGGTCTGGTGAACACAGTGTAGAGGGGACAATACCTTCCCTGGTTCTTGAGGCTGTCTTGTGCTTACATCCCCAGGCAATGCTGTCTCTGGTTGCTGCCTAGCATGGTGGCCCCTGCTCAGTTCACTGCCTGTCAGGGTCATCCCCAGAGCTGCTCCCTGGCCCCGCTGGCCCCAGCCTGCACCCCGCAGGGTTCTGCCTTACCGGGAAAGATGTTCCTGTTAGTGAATTTCTGTCAAGTGCCCCTGGATGGCAGCCATGCCCTCAAGAATATATGCCATTCAAACAAAATAGTTTTGGAATGTAAATAACAGTGTCCAATATACTCACGTGAACATAACTTTGCTGTCCACAGAAGGTCTAATAGGAACAGGTATGAAAGTATAGGGAGGAATAACAGATAATTAATTGTCTAGTTATAAATTGCTTAAAATCACAAGACTGCATCATGAATTTAGTTAGTCTCACAGTCTGTCATTCTGTGTTCATCAGCAGCTACAAACCAAAGACTTCAGTATATTAGTATTTTAGGAGAGCTGCAATATAAGCAAAAGGAATCACTGGCGGTGGTTCCATACTAACTTACGGGTTGCATGCGGAAATGACAAATACAAATAAGGCAGGGACTCCAGAACTGGGGAGCATACGGTTTAGATAAAGAGATATTTTAATCATGAATATGCATAAGCCCAGGGAACATTACAGTATCATTAACACTAAATATGTATCTTGTTATATTAATGGATCATGAAAAGAATGGCTATATAACAAATGCGCACAGAAACTGGACTTTCTTTTTCATTTCTGTTTCCTTGTTTAGGGCCCAATGGTGGTATCTTTGTTTTGGTTTGGGGGGGGGGTTGCCTTTTTTTACTTGGATTTACTTTAAAATTTGTTGTGAAAAATAAGGCTAAGATTTCTGGGTTTACTTCTGGTATTAAGGTCTTTGATGGTAATTTTTCTACTGCAGAATGTAATCTGTAGGCTAAATCAGAGCATAATAAATTCCAACAAATTGCCTTCTAGAATTAATGCAAAGCATACATTGGGCTGCGAAGGATCACAGAAGTACAGGCACATTCTGAAGCCTTTTATTACTTTTAGCTTTGAGGATAAGCAATGCTGTTTCTCAGTGACAAGAACTACAAGCCACTAGTGAAGATGTGCCATCTCTCTTAATTAGAAGATACAGTGCTGACATCTAAAGTCACATTCCAAATATCAAATTTAAATGTAATTTGATAGTTAATGGTTCATATCTTTCTGTCTTCTGTTCCACACAGATACTCCTATATAGATGTGTGGTCATAGCCTTCTGTCTACTTAGCTATGCATGTTTCTTTGAGATACATAATGTAAATACATGCTTTTAATTGTTCTTAGCTCTTTCATGGATTTTATGGTCTTCATACAGTTAATGTTGGTTATATTACATTTACAAAGAACAGAGTAATTTTAAATTTCCTAAATGGTTAAACTAAGAATTTAAAAGCATAGATATAAATAATCATATTTATATTTGTTCACTTTAAGTATCTTGATAAAGACATAAATTTATATAGCAGTAAATATGTGTTTATACTGATAGACACAAATGTAATATAAAGATAAATATTGCAATTATCTATCCCTAATCTCTGTTGTCAGATAAATTTTAAGTGTACTTATCTTTCAGCTACAGAAAAGAGAATAATACAGAGTTAGAACGTACTAGTGGCTTAATGAAGCAAATTCCAAATTAAAAATTTCCAAAAGCACATGTCTGTTACATTAAGCAATGAATAGATGTCCTGGAACTTACCATTATGGCTTTGAAAATATCCCAATTATTAAAACAAAAACCCAACCAAAAAAACCCGAGATTTTTTTAAAACATGGATTAAGATCTGCAATGGAAAATGACCTGACATATTAGATTAGCCACTTGCAATACTTTTTGCACTCATTAAATGTGGTGGGTTGACCCTGGCTGGATGCCAGGTGACCACCAAACCACTCTGTCATTCTCCCTCCTCAACTGGACAGGGGAGAGAAAATATAACAACAGGCTCACAGGTCGAGATAAGGACAGTTTAATAAAGCAAAAGCAAAGGTTGATCACAAAAGCAAAGGAAAACAAAAGATTTTATTCACTACTTCCCATCAGCAGGCAATGTCTGGCCACTTCCTGGGAAGCAGGGCTTCAGTACTTGTATCAGTTGCTCTGGAAGACAAACGTAAATAATGAATGCCCCCTGCTTCCTCCTCCTTTTACTTAGCTTTCATTGCTGAGCAGATATCGTATGGTATGGAATATCCCTTTGGTCAGTTTGGGTCAGGTGTCCTGACTGTGTCCCCTCCCAAAATCTTGCCCACCCTCAGCCTACTGGTGAGGGGGGCATATGTTGGAGAGACAGCCTTGATGCTGTGCCAGCACTACTCAGCGGTAGCCAAAACACTGGTGTGTTATCAACACCTTTCTAGCTACCAATACAGAGCACAGCACTAGGAGGGCTGCTATGGGGAGAATTAACTCCACCTCAGCCAGACCCAATACATTAACCAACAAAAAATCAGAAGATTATCATTAGCAATAATATTTATGAGCAATCTTTTGCTTTCTTTTTTGCTTTCTTTTTTTTGTAATTTTTATAGATTTAGTTAAGCAGCTTGTGGATCTTTGATATTATTTTATCTGAAAGACATTGCTTATGATTAAAACAAAAGCTTCTGATACCGTCTTCATTGAAGCCTGCAGTAAAATACATTGCCCATTGGCTGGTAAAGGTTACAGAGCACCATCAGGATGACATCATTGCAGTTAAGAGATATGTCTGAGGAAGAGGAATTTGTCCTTGACTTTCACCTGAGTTCTGCAGAAAATAAAGGCTATCTTATTCTCTTGTGAAATTCTGTATAAATGTATGGTTATGAACCTATTGTTCTTAATCATTACATGAATCATAATACTAAAGTATTGTGAATACAGATAGAAATTATCCCCTCTTGATTTTTTTATATTGATATTAGCTAGAAATAGGTTGAAATAAATAAACAGTAAAGAATACCAAGCAATTTTATTATTTACCTCTCTATCAATCATTTCTTCTTCCTTATTTTGTGCCAATTCTTAGGTCCTTCCTCAAAATTTCAAATTATTTGATCCTTTTTTTTCCTCCGTATATGCCTGGACTCTCTTTGTCTGCTCTTTCTTCCCTTTCCCTTCTTAAGATACCGCCTAGTTCTGTGTGATATAAATAAGGTGGGATCTGTGTTAACCGAGTCTTACCATATTCCACATCTGGTTTTTTTTCAACCATATCTGTGTTAAATTTTATTTCCTAAATGCCAATCCTATAGTTCATCCCTGAAAATTCTGTATAACAGCCAAGTAAAGTTAAGGATATTTGAGTATAATCTTCTGTGAGGCTTTTGCATGCCAGAAGTACCTATCACTTCCTTTTGAGCAAACTATCTTCAAATTTAATGCATGAAGATAACAAGGGAGAAAGGTAAAAAGAAATATATGAATTGTATATACCCTCCTTGGCAGGAAACATCATCCTGTAATTCATTTTATAAGCCTCTCAGGACTCATCAAAATTCTATTTAACTTGTTCGCTCTGCTGGTTTTAGTGCAAGGTTATTCCAAAGTCTTATTGCTTTAATAGTTAGAAATATTATTTCCAACTTTGCTTATGTTGTGTTTTACATTAATCTTACAAAAGAAATCTGATAAGACTACCCTGCCAGATTTTTTTTTTTTAATATATTTTTTAAACTTCTTGATGTTGTGTGATGGATGGATAGCTTTCTGCCTTCTGACTTGAGTGCCTTAAACTACTGACTTCTTCCTTACATGGTCACTTTCCTTTCCATGTCATGAGCCCGGTATCCAATTTTAACTTTGTCCTTATATTCCATGTTACCTTTCTTCATGGGATAAAAAATCTTTACATGATTTCCCAGCTGTATGTAAACATTCTTTCACCTCAATTCTCTCCTCACTGCAATCAGGACTATCCCCTTTTTTTTTTTTCTTTTTTTACATTGCCTATTTCACTGTATTTATTCACATAATATTTATTAGTTATAGGCTGAAGAACCTCTTTAAATATTGTTCACAAAGTCTAACGGGAAGGGCACAACTGTCTATTTTTTTCATGAGACTATTTTCTATTACAAGTTCTATAATTTCTCTATCTAAATTACCAGATTTAAAATAGCACTTCCTCTTACAGGTTTAGTGACTCATTGGTAAAGAACTCTCTGAGCTGCTACATCCAGAAATCTCAGTATCCTGTTTTTGGTAACTATCCATATTTGGAAAGACAGCCTCCCATAGTGACACAACTCCTATTAATATCAGTTCCTCCAGTAACATTGCAGAACTCCATATCCAGAACAAATCCCTTATTGCCCCTACCTGAGAACATTTTGATCTGAGCTAAAGTCTTTTTTAAGATGCTATGTCCCTTCTTATTCTTTTACATGCTATCATGACCAAGTGATGGTATGGGTCAATAATCTTAACCAATTTGAATAAATTTTAGCAAAATGAAGTGTCCAGGGTAAGATTTGTAGATGACAGTGACCTGAAAGTGGGAGAAGGCAGTTGGATATCATTGATATATCGTGTACACACCTTTGCTTTTGTTCTTGTCTTTGCAGCATGTATAATACTTTTCAGCAGCTATATTCTAGTCATAATTGCAGGTCCCCACGGTAGGAACCTCCAATTTCAGGGATTCCTCCACCCTTAAAAGTCTGTTTTTCTTGTGCATCAGAAATTATATCCTGTCTGTTGTGCTGCCTGGCATCCTTGCTCAAGTGCATGTTTCCTCCTTCCACATCCAGGCTACAGTCTTATGTGGTCGTATGACTTCTGCTCCCACCCATATTGGTACACTTTTATTCTTTGTTATCCTTTGTCCATTATTGTGTTACCATTTGCCTATTTCCTTTATCCTCCTCTGTACCACAGCCAGGTGAAGAACATATGTGTCAAATGTCCCACATCATGATAGAGTTTATCCCTAGATCTGATGGATGATTTGCCTTGTGATGAGGACCAAAATAACATGACCAACACTATATATCACTCCAGCACACAGATTTTATCTCTACAGTGGAAATGCTTGGCTTAATGGAAGGAGCAGAAATCAGAAAGCAGGAAAAGATCCTAAAGACTTGTTTCAACCTCTGAAGTCATATTGCAAACACAAGATTATGTTGATCCAGTTCTGCATAACTATGGTTGTTTTAGGATAAACAATGCAATGAAATCAACCTTGTTCATGTTGTTCACAGTGCTTATTACAATAATTTGTCAGGTTCACAGTGTTTATTACAATAATATGTCAGGTGATTTTATAAATAAAAGAGTGAACAGCACAACATTCATGACTGAAGTGTCCATTCAAGTGCTTAATTTCTTAAAGAATAACGCCTATCAATTGCCATCTGCAATGTTCAATAGGCTTTTTCAGAAAATACAAAACATGTCACAAGATCAAAAAGTACAGGTTCTGCTGTGTAGAAGACATTGTCTTTACAACTTTATCAATAGTATATGCATTTTCCTAATGAGTAGCTTTATACATAAAATGATGGAAGATATTTAACATTAAAGATTCAATGGAGAAGCAAGTTTTGGGGGTTGCAGAAGCATGCTTGAAAGAAGTTTTAGAGTAATCTTTAAAATAAAAGAAAATTATAATTTTTTTCAAAGTTTCAAAACTATATAATGACAAGTCCATTAACAACAGGTATAATTTAAAAAGATTATATGACACTAGTTTTGTTTTAAACTTTAATTTTCTTATCTTCATTGGGGGTTTTTGTTTGTTTTATATATATATATATATAAATACTTTGTGAATACAGTCTGTGCAAAGTCTGACTCCCAGATACCAGATTTACTGTCTGCTTGTTGCTGTTGCATATCCAGGAAGGGCTACAAGTGAAAATCTCACTGCAGGAATCTTTTTCCCTTTCCTCCTCTCTTGAGAACTACAATGTCATAACTGACTGTGTGAAATGATGTATGGTGTGAATTGCCCTCTGAGCTGCAGAGGAGCCGAATGCTTTAGAGACATATAACTGGATAATAATGTAGATTAATGAAGATAGATGCAATAAAAAAGACTGCTGTTAATAGAAGTATTTTAAAAATGTGCCATCAAACTGAGAAATTAATAGTCTTAATATTAAAAAAAAAAAAAAGAAAAGAAAAAATTGAGAAATGCTGAGAAGCAGCTGCCTTAGGAAATTATTTTTTTAAAACACTAATGACCAAGAAACTGGATATTGGACAGGGAGGTTCTATGTTAGGTTATCTTATCACTTCCACTTCCACAGCAGGAAATTAAATTCTTTAAATTCAATTCAGCATATTGTCAAATGTTTTACCCAGCCTCGTTTTAAATGGCTTAAGCAATGGATATGGGAAATTCCTTGATATTTTTCTGGCTGATTTATGTGGAACTTAAGCACAAATGATGAAATTCAAAACCTGGTCGATGCCCTGAAGGAATACCTGGATAAGGAGCAATGAATACTGTGTAAGGGTGCCTAATGATAAGGCTGATGATAAAGGAGTGTGAACATGCAAATGCATGAAATTAGACCCCTCAGTAATGAATTTAAAAGCCAGCCGAGAATGCTATTATATTTGCAACCAGCAGTTCAGAATGCAGCCCAGATAAAGGAGTCTTGGTGGAACTTGAATCCTTTGTCTTGGGGAACACACGCATGCTTACGCAGTTGTGTCCTCAGCTTGTAGAAAAAAAGAATCGGTCCTTGAATGTGCTTTTGTGAAGAAACCACAGAATGAAAACTTCATAGATCCACCTGCTTTTATGGACCAGAATAATCACAGGATAAGTGAAGAAAAAAAGTGACATTTATTCTACATATGTAATTGTAATGGATTTGTGTGGCAAGCTTTTGGCAGTGGGGTGCTACAGGGGTGGCTTCTGTGAGAAGCTGCTAGAAGATTCCCCTATGTATGACAGAGCCAAAGCCAGCCGGCTCCAAGACAGACCCACTGCTGGCCAAGGCTGGGCCCATCAGTGACAGTGGTAGCACCTCTATGATAACATATTTACGAAGGGGAAAAAAACTGCTGCACAACAGCAGCCAGAGAGAGGAGTGAGAACGTGTAAGAGAAACATCCCTGCAGACACCAAAGTCAGTGAAGAAGGAGAGGGAGGAGGTGCTCCAGGTGCCAGAGCAGACATTCCCCTGCAGCCCATGGGGAAGACCATGGTGAGGCAGGCTGTCCCACTGCAGCCCATGGCGGTCTACCGTGGAGCAGATATCCACCTGCAGCCCATGGAGGACCCCATAATGGCACAGATGGATGCCTGAAGGAGGCACAGGCTCCTGGCAGGACCTGTGGAGAGAGGACCCTACACTAGAGCAGGTTTGCTGGCAGGACTTGTGACCCCATGGGGGACCCATGCTGGAGCAGTCTGTGCTGAAGGACTGCACCCCATGGAAGGGACCCATGCTGGAGCAGTTCATGAGTAATTGTAGCCTGTGGGAAGGACTCACATTGGAGAAGTTAATGGAGGACTGTCTCCCATGGGAAGGACCCTACACTGGAGCAGGGGAAGAGTGTGAGGAGTCCTGCCCCTGAGGAGGAAGGAGCAGCAGAGACAACGTGTGATGAACAGACCCCAACCCCCATTCCCCATCCCCCTGTGCTGCTGGGAGGGAGGAGGTAGAGAAAATCGGGAGTGAAGTTAAGCCCAGGAAGAAGGGAGGAGTGGGGAAAAGGTGTTTTAAGATTTAGGTTTTATTTCTCATTTTCCTACTCTGATTTGATTGGTAATAACTTAAACTAATTTCCCCAAGCTGAGTTTGTCTTGCCCTTGACAGTAATTGGTGCATGATCTCTCCCTGCCCTCATCTTGACCCACAAGACTTTCATTATATTCCCCCCTCCCCCATCCACCTTGGGGGGGGGGGGGGGGAGATAGAGCAGCTTTGGTGGGCACCTGGCATCCAGCCAGGGTCAACCCACCACACCAATATATGACCTTGTATGGAAAGACCATATCAAAAACATTAACAGTGCTTTTCTTTGTGCCCTATCTTATTCTCTGTGAAAAGGACAAGAGGAATCTCTCCCATAGTGAGTTCTCGCTAGTAGTGAATTTTCCATTTTCAGACTCTGAGAGAACATTGATTCCAGTGGAGCCAGCTGGCAAGATTACCTCTAGCACAAATACATTAGCCACCTAACTATACTGTGGCCTTTCATTTATGAGCAGATTTTCCAGAAGAATTGCTTGAAGATAACAGGAATGGGTCTAACTGGGTTGAGATCTAAAGGTTCCTTTAATTTAGCAGACCAAAGTAGCGTGTCCCAGAACTTTCACATTCTGCATCATCTATAAATTTGTAATTCTTGAAAAAGACCATTTATATGTGCACAGATATGATCTGCTTAACTCTTGTAAAATAACAGTGTCATAAAAGTGTACCAACATTTTTTGTTGGAATGGGACCATGACATTATCTGCAGAAAAGGTATTTTACATATTTATTTATTCAGATTTAGATTTTTTTTTTCCCCTCTACAATAAAGATAACCAGATACCTTTTTTTTTCCTCCTGCATTTGCCTTTGCAGTCTTTTTTTTGTGTAAGTACTCTTAGACAGGCTGATTTATTTTTTACTTGTACAAGACATTAAAGACTAGCTAGTATGAAATGTCTTCATCATTTTTTTTTGCCCCAAAATGCATGATAAGTGGAGGAGAAAGTTATTAGAAGTATATTGTCGTGGTTTAACCCCAGCCAGCAACTAAGCACCATGCAGCCGCTCACCCACTCCCCCCCCACACCCGGTGGGATGGGGGAGAAAATCGGGAAAAGAACTAAAACTCGTGGGTTGAGATAAGAACGGTTTAATAGAACAGAAAAGAAGAAACTAATAATGATAATGATAACACTAATGAAATGACAACAGTAATAATAAAAGGGTTGGAATATACAAGTGATGCACAACACAATTGCTCACCACCCGCCGACCGACGCACCCGGAAGTCCCCGAGTGGCGATGCGCCCACCCCTAGTTCCTAAAACGTCATATGGTATGGAATACTCCGTTGGTCACTTTGGGTCAGCTGCCCTGACTGTGTTCCCTCCCAGCTTCTTGTGCCCCTGCAGCTTTCTTGCTGGCTGGGCATCAAAGGCTGAAAAACTTTGACTTTAGATTGAACATTACTTAGCAACAACTGAAAACATCAGTGTGTTATCAACATTCTTCTCATACCTAGCTCAAAAACATAGCACTGTACCAGCTACTAGGAAGACAATTAACTCTATCCCAGCTGAAACCAGGACATATACACAGTTGGGTCTTACCCAGAAGTATCATCATATATATCTTGACTGAGCCTAGCTACCAGGTTCCATACCAAATAGCTCACTGCTATTTCACCTAGAGTACTGGATGCTCATTGAACCTCTTTCTCCTACCATCTCAGTTCTTTTCTCAAGAAATACATTTTTCATTTTCTTTGGATCATGGCATTGGAAAATCCCATTTGCAACCTCTGGATGGCATCTGGAAATAGCATCTTCCCCATAAGCATCTTAATCACCATTCTTCAACTTTTAATTTTCTCCATAGTTGTTTTGACTATTATTTTTTCATGTGTTCTTCCAGAAAAGTCCATTTGGTTTAGCTTGATGTAATCATCAGGAATCTACACAGTAAATAGAGGTAGTTTGAATAGTATCCTTGCTCTTTAAAGACACAACACACCAAATTTCTCATTAGCAAAATTACATTGGACTGTGGCATCTGTGGGTGTCATTGTCTGTAGAAGTAAATTTTGATGACTTAAGTTTTGTGCTTAGGAATAAAAATACATAGATAAAATATTAGGCTTACTTATAGGTAGGAAAAGATGATACTATGAACCATCCAAGGATTTCTGCTCTGCAGCATTTGCAAGATGTCTGATTTTAAATGGATTTCATAAATCACTTACATGAACTATTCTTGCAAGGTGTCTCTTACAGTGAAATTTAACAATGATATAGGAAAAAAAGGAATCCATCATCTGGCTGAAATGAAATAAAAGCTCAGGTTGAATGTAGAAAGTACTTCACATTTTTTTGGAGGGATAAAACAATGTGTCTTCCAGGAATGTTGCCCCCATTTTTGATTTATCACATTTTTGTCCTTTACATATTAAACATGCTAGGCCAAATTTGTTCCTAATATAGCTCTGCTAACATCAGCTGAATTTACAGTGCTAGTTTAATGTGTTATTTCTTACAACTTTACCTAATTTAGTAAGTCTAAATTTTACGTGGTTATTTTGCTGTGTACTTATATGCAACAACTATCTCCCTTCTCCAGCATTACCTTTCTTTCACTTCAGAAAAGAACACATAAGAAAGGAAAATTTCCTATGAATCCATCCAAACGTATCTTTTTTCAGGAACATCCCGTTTCTCCATGTTTTATCAAATCAGTTATCAGCTGACGCACCAATCTAAACAACACCAAATATGACTTTAAAAATCTGAAAAGTTAGTCTTCATGTGCAGGGAGAAGATTTATGTAGAGGCCTTAGGAGGTGAAGATACATCAATCTTTCTTAAAAGCACCCTCTTTTATTTAACTGGAGTTCATCTGAGTTCCTTATTCCATCAGGGTGCATTAGCTAAGACTCTTAGTGTTGTTTTCCCATGTCTTCCTGTCATTAATGTTTTGGGCATCTTGACCACTGATTGCTGTTCAGTTTCATAAGGAACCCCTCAGTTCCTACTTTGTCCTTCAGGTGAAATTCTCTGAATTTCTCTGGATGTAATTTATCTGAAAAAACAAACAACCCACCCTATTACCAAATAACTTCAGAATTTAGTTGTAATTTGTAAAAGTTGATTAATTATTTGTTCTTTTGGCCATGTTTCCTTCCTCTTTTTACGGCATAATGTGATTTCTGCAAACTTTAGAGAATATTACCTTCTTTTTCTTTCTCTTCTCTTTCTTTGATTTATTTTGCTAACATTAATTTTATTTGGATAGGCTACCTTGTCCTTCTGGCTTTGTTTCGGATTTGTTTTCTTTGTCTGCATCTACACAGCACAGAATATTTGTTCCTAATATTTTTGCAAGTGTTGTTGTAGGCTTTATTTGGAACCCATTCACAACTATGTGTTTATACTGTTCACAGAAACACAGCTGATAAACTATCAGTTGACCTATCCCATTTTCTAATGAGTTAGCAAGAGTCTTGATTACTGCATTAACTTACATGGTGAAGAAATAAAATGGCATGCAAGTAATACTCCCAGGAACTTTGCAAGGTTGATGTATTTTATATTTTTATTTTTATATAGCTATAAATAATTTGCAGGTTGTTTGCGGAAAGGTCATATCCAACTGCTAGACGTGCTTAAAATGGAACTGTTGAAACAGATTATGATATATTGCAGAAGCCAGTTTGAAATCCAGCTCCAAGTAAGGAGAAAGAGAATTGTCACAGTTTGAACACCACATGCTATGCTTAATATTTTATTGCATTTATATTCAAAACCTTGCTTAAAAATATGTCAGTTTCCATGAAAACTGGTTATTTCATATGACTTTTTTTGGTATGTCTGCCTTCAAGCTTATCGTCCTTGCTCTTCACCTAGCACATGCTGATGATGGGAATATTCTTTCTGAACAAATAACAAATCAACAGCCTGTGATATAATGCAGCAGTTGAGATACTCTCTCTGCTACTGAAACCCCAAGGATGTGATAGTTCCTTTTTGTGGGGTACCATTGCCTTTGGCTTTGGTCATACATGAGTTCACTGCTTTTCCTACCACCCACATGTACTTCAGCCACCAATTCAGTTGCTGAAAGGAGTTCTGTGGCAGACAGAAATTTTGAATGAGTTTTTCTTCATTTTCTGACTTAAGAGAGTCAGAACTATTTTTCTATGATAACGAAGGCTACCTGTGGCTGTCACAGAAAGGCAAAACTTTATCTTTTTAAATTTTTAAGCAGTGATACAGAGGTGGTGTAGGTTTTTTTATTTATTTCACAAGTTGCTTGTAAAAATGTATAAATGTACATTATGGAATCAGTTTAAAGAACTTCTACATGTTGGCTTTGGCTTCTAAGCATGGTAAAACAACTGTACATTTTTCAGTTTATAAATCTCTGTTCCCAAATCGGTGTGTTCATTCTCAAAGTTGCATGGCAA
>VYZV01007853.1:180769-194739 GCA_013401275.1 Pandion haliaetus | reverse complement strand
AAAAAAAAAGAGCTCCCACTTCTACTACTTAATAGACCTTAATAGACTCTAGAGAAACAGCTGGGTTTTGGTGTCTCCCCTTTGCACTGTGTTACAAGTTTGTTCCACAGCAAAGCCTGTAGTGATCAGTGAGATTAAATTTTACAGATCAAGAACAGATAGAATAAAGAATGTTTAACCCAAGTGTTCTGAGTTTTCCTGTTCCCGGGTTAATTTTCTAAGAAAGCAGATATGTAGCAGAAAAAGACCCAATTGCTGTCCTTACTCAAGGGAAGTCTACAGGTCGGGCTGAAATGTTACTAGTCACCAGAGAAACTACACAAGGAAGTGCTAGTATGAACTATCACTACCATAGGAAGAGGATGGGCCAATATTCAGCCCTCATTCAATTTCAAGGGACTCACCAAGACACAAAGGATACTAGAAACCAAACTGCAATCAACTTCACTGAGAATTAATAGGGTGCTCCTTGCTCTGGGACCGAGATATCTGAAGACCAGTATGTCTTCATATTGCCTATATTCCTTTAGGAAAGTGAAGAATCAGATGACAGTGTTAAGAGAGTTAGAACATATGTAAAGTATATGTATTATTTTCTGCACAGTATGAGCATATCTCTTTGCACTGGACATTATTTCTGGTGTGGACATGCACCATATAGGTATTCATATAATTGCAACTTTAATAAGCACTAACCAAATTAAATAGTGTTTAACAGTTCAGCCTGGGTGATGTGTTGATGCATGAAAGAGAAATGACTGCCTTTCTGCTAATCCATTTGCAGCCAGAAAAAGGGCAAACCTTTCGTCCTCTCGTTCCAGTGTTGCAGGCTGAATGAGAAACATCAGTCCTCTGCTGAAGTGGGAGAGTGATTTTATGTTCTTCCTCATCAAGTCCTTAACCTTGTTGAGACAAAAGCTGTAATGACAGCAGAGCATAATGTGGGTTTTTGTTGAAACTACAATTCCCAGCAGAATTAAGGTGGAAGTATAGTTAAACTCTTCACTCAGACACCTTAGTATTTACAGCTATCAGATTAGAAGAATATTTTACCAAGTGTTACAAATATTATGGGAGAGTTCCATCAATGGCAGATGACTGCTAGGATTAGTAAATAATGACTTTATTTGAATGTGAATCTTAAATGACAGCATTAAAATGTTTGAGTGTAGTTTAGTTCCCTTATTTGGTGCTGTGGTTCTTTGCCTTCCTGACCAAACTGTCTGCTAGGCCTAATGCATGACGTGTCTGGCCTTGTAGCAGACAGTCATGGTATGAGCTGCATTTGTGGCTGATGTTTTATTTCTAGGCAGATACTCGGATGACTGGCATTTTCTGAACACCAGAGAGAGGAGTTCTTCCTTTTCAACCACACTATATTGCTTATGCTACTCATCCCTCCTGCCTTTCAAGGTCTGTCATCATTACTGCTAATAGTGGTTGCAGAGAATTTCAAAGCCTGTTGTTATGGGTTTGTGTGGCACGGTTTTCTTTGGTGGCAGGGGAGGGAGGCTGCAGAGGCGGCCCCTTTAAGAAGTTGCTGGAACAATTCGACGCCCCAAAATGTCGGACGCGCGCACCAAAATGTCAGACTCGCCTCTAGGCGGGGAGTGACAGTGGTAACGCCTCTGGGAGAACATATTTAAGAAGGGAACCGGTAGTGTGAGGGTTGGGAAAACCTGAGAGGAACATCTCTGCCGATACTGGAGTCACTGAAGAAGGAGGGGGAGGAGGGGGCGCCTGAGGAGGTTGATGGCCCTGCAGCCCGTGGTGAGAAGGCAGGCTGTCCCGCTGCAGCCCATGGAGGTGAATGGTGGAGCGGAGGCTCCCGAAGATGGCTGTAACTCCATGGTAAAAACCACGCTGAAGCAGTGTGTGACTGGAGAGCAGCCCGCGGAAAGGACCTGCGCCAGGGGATTTCGGGAAGAACTGAAGCCCGCGGAAAGGACCTGCCCCAGGGAAGTTTGTGAGGAACTGCAGCCCGCAGAAAGGAACCACGTTGGAGAAGTTGGTGAAGGACTGTCTCCCATGGGAGGGACCCCACGGTGGAGCAGGGAACGAGTGAGGAATCTTCCCCCTGAGGAAAGAAGCGGCAACGACGATGTGTGGCGAGCTGACTCAACCCCCATTCCCTGTTCCCCTGCACCGCCGGGGGGAGGAGGTAGGAAGCATCGGGAGTGGAACTGAGCCGGGAAGGTGGGAGGGGTGGGGGGAGGTGTTCTGATGTTTAGTTTCCCTTCCTAATACCCTTGTGTTTTGTTTTTGTTTTGATTTGTAGTAAATTAAATTGATTTTGTTTCTTCCCCAAGTTGAGCATGTCTTTTGCCCATGACCATAAGTGGGGAGTGATCCCTCCCAGTCCTTGTCTCGACCCACGAGCCTGCCTTTGTATTTTCTCCTCATCCCAACGTGGCCAGGCGAGGGGGTGGGGGGTGAGTGAGCAGCTTCGTGGTGCTTTGTTACCGGCTGAGCTGACCTGAAACCACGACACCTGTCCATGTTAGTAGGGCCATTGGCAGAGAGGTCAGAGCACTCCTTTGAAACGAATACAATACTCCTTAGCCCACTGACTCATAAACATCTGGTGGTGAGAGGAGGGTCAAGATCTTTAAGAGAAATCCAGTATACTAATGATTACCATCAAGATAAGTCCTACATATTGTCAGGCAACACGATTATCATCATAAATCTTGTACTGCATTTTTGCAGTGTGATACTATAGGCCTTCTAAATACTCTCGTCACATCCTGACAATTAAATTACCTGAAGTACAGTATTAATACAGTCATTATATTCTGTGAAAGCTATAGACAGACAGTTCTTTCAGTTATGCGTCAGTAATTTCCTAGAAGTTAGAAATGAACGTTCTGAGTATGACTGGCTCCAGCCAGTAGCACATTGCTTAACACCATTTGTTTGACCTTGTTTTAGTTTCATTGTCTGCCACTATTGCTGTGGGTTCTTGGTTGGGGAACCAAATGCAGTTAGCCCTTTTCTGATTTGAAGCAATCCTGGATTTTCTCTTTCACCTTTATACTAATTTTATTCATAAGGAATAAAGTTGTTAAGTATGTGTTGGGAGAGCCTTGCCTTCCTCTCCCATTCACCCAGTTATTCCTAACAGCATTTGGTTTTGAGCAGAAATTACCTGTTTTCTGAATCGACTTATTTTCCTCAGGTGAAATTTACTCTGTCCTGACTGACAACTGAAGGAATACTACCTGCCCACTTGGGCATGAACTCACCCATGGAAGCACTGACCTAAGCGTAGGTTGCTGAGATCCTACTGTTCATGCTGCACTGTCAGCTGATGTCCTGCTCTCTCCCTGGCCACCACAGGGCTCTCCTGAGCCCACGGTAAGCTGATTCAGGCAGCTGGAGTGTTGTTGCAGGATCATAAAAGTGCCAGCACCAGCACAAGGGAAGGCGGCATGCTTTCATAAAATGCAGTGCATAGGACTTATTCACAGTTCTCCAGTGAAAGTCCATTGGCCATTTGTTTGACAAGTTTGATAAGTTGGTGAGACTTCACAAGTTGTGTTACTATGAAGGCAACTTAGAATTACATTTAAAGGAAAACAAAAAGATTACAGATACTTCTGCCCTAAGAAGAGGATTTAACTTTCTGCTAAATGAAATTATTCTTTCATGTATGTTAATTGTTTCCCTATAAGTAATTTTTTTGCTGCCTTTCATCAGATAGTGCTAGACAAATTTTATAAACTGGTGCCAAAGATCAAATCAATAAATACTTCTTTTCTTAAATATTTGTGCTGATAGAAATTGTTACATTTAAGAGTTTTTGTTTTCTTTTTAAATTTAGTCTAATATCTCAACTATTAGTTTTGTATAAATATATGATATGAGTTCTGAGGAGAATTTAATGTCTGTGCCATATGTTTCAAAACTGAAAATACAGTTTGCCAATTATATGCAGTACTTAAGGGGTTTTGTCAAATAGGAGTGTATTCAAATCTCAAGGATAGCCTGGCCATTGACTGATACATCCTGATGGATAAATTAAACTTCTGCTAATTATGGTTTAAAACCCCTGTAATTATAGAGCACCAACTTAATGTGATTTTTGAAAAAGATACCTTAACTGTGCTTGAAAAGCAGGACAAATGTGTGTTCTACACACATTGTATGTCTTTCATTTTATACTCTGTCCCTACAGCAAGATCCTACAGAAGAAACAGCTGTGTGTCTGATTACCTGTTCATTGTGAGAATGGTGTGAACCACATTTCTACCTGTTTGTCTTTACTCCTGAACTGAGCTGACCAGATGATATTTGCAACTCAGTCAAACCCAACAAACAATACTTTCATGCTTCAAAGAAAGAAACAAACAAAGCAGGCCAACATTAAATTCCCCATTAAAATGTGTAGTCTGTAACAAAGGCTACCTTGTTCACAGCATTAGTAGCATCCTCCATGAGGGAGAAAAGTGGGGCTGAGATATGCCTGAGTCATAGAGCTGATTTTAGCTGTTCTCTCACTCAATAAAAGACAACCCTTAATACAGATTGCCAGCCTACAACAAAAATCAACGGTTGATACAATTTAAAAAAATTAAACAAATAGCATTTTGTAAACTCCGTTCTTATGGGTATACTTTCTTTAGTGCTCATGTCACATTGAACTTTTCCAAAGCCTAGGTGAAACAGATTTCATTGTTCAGTTGTTGAATTTGGGGGTAGTTGTTCTGATTATGGGCTAAATTAAGTTTAGCACTTCAGAGATGAGGAGAGCTTTGGATAAACAAGTGTATAATTTACCAGAGGGATTCACCATGCAGGAGAGCAGGTGATGTTATTGCCATGTGGCCTTTCCTTGTTGATAGGGCTGGAAATTTCCTGTTGTCACTGGAGGGTGCAAAGGAACACTTGAGGGACCAAGAGACTGTGAGAGACTGGCAAACATTTTGTCTCAAACAACCAAGCAGGTAGCCACAAGCAGCCGAAACAGGACATGCCCTGCAGAGGTGGAGTAGTGAACTGTTTCTGGGAGGCTTTCTAGCGGTTGTGCCTCAAAGAGGATTTCTGGCAATTGTCTTTATGGGAAGTCTTCTAGCAGTTGCACTTCAGATATTTTGTCACAGGTTCTGAGTTTTGCCACACACCCTTACCACGGCAGTTGTGTAAACAAGTTAAGTGGGATAAGGGGGCATCAGCGACAACCCCCCACCCCATTCCCTCCTCAAGCACTTTCGAGAAAAACCTTCAATGCATGTGCGAAGGCCAGGCATGCACCCACCACCTGAGGAATCCAGACAGTTTACTACCGAGACTCTTTCCTCGATGGATCCAAGGGTGGTAATACTTGCCTCTCCTTTTTTCTCTTTCTTCTCTCTCTCTCTCTTTTTTCTTCCTTCTACACTGTTGTTAGGAATAGTTTGCTATGGCTGTTAGGTGTCAAGATTTTTATTCAAAATACCTGCTATGCCAAATTTAGCCACACTTGTGTTATAAGTCAACATTAAATAAAACATATTTCAAGCATTTAGGAGCCATTGTCATGACTTCTGCCTTGGGATTCACCAGGTAAAACGAAGTGTTGAAATTTTCCCTGTCCGTCCTCAGTCATGGTCATGACTCCTGTGTGTGGCAACAGACTATCTAAAAGACCATCTTCCCCAAGCCCACCAAGTGAGAGGGGACAGAATGTCTTCAGATATGTCTGCTGGATGGATGTGATGAATAATAATCATTAGCATACAGCCTTTCATCTGTACACCTCAGAGGACTTCACAGTGGTTGATGGAGCCATGAAGTGTCTTACCCTTTATCACATGGTGAACCGGTCACAAATTTGGGAGAAAAAAACAGCATCATTTTCAGCTAGCTAGTCCATACTGTTTGTGTCACTCTCCGGTGTGTCGTAGTTGAATCCTTCCTCAAAACAATGCTGCACATTTTTGTAGTCTGTGCTAGCCTATAAGCCACTTTTATTTTTCTCTCCTGGAGACTCAGTCAATAGATATTGGGATAATGTCAGTGGTTAGCAGGAGAACATTTCTTGTGTGTTCTTTGAGCAGTGAAGAACAGAAGCTTCACCTACTTACCACAATTTATCCACCAGATTTTGTCAAGTGTAATCGTTTTACATTTGTAGTGATTTCTTCATGACAAAGAATAAAGAGCTTGAAATGTAAAGGGATTTGACACAAATATGTCTGCAGTTAATATACATCAGTTTTTGAGCATTAGCAACAACATATGCCTCTGACAAGTGAGGCCCTGGAGCTACTGGAAAGAAATCCTTCAATTTCTGCAGTTGCAGGTTATGGGTTATATAATTAATCCAGGCATACAGCAGCAACAGGCTGGCTTCATCATACTTTGACAGTATAGCATGCTATTAGGTATTTCTTCCTTTAAAAGCAAGCATTTTTCCTCTTCTTTTCCATCTTTTTTCCCCTCCTTTTCTGTCTTCAGACACTGACTAAATGTTGAACAACATCCAAAACATCTTTTCCTCCCTCTTCTCCCATTAGATCTGTCCCTTGTCACAGCCAGGAGTGAGATTTTGATTTTCGAATAGACAGATTTTTCTCATGACTGAGATTGTACATATGCGCGTGAGAAATGCCTCAATTGCATTTCCCATCTATCAACAGTTTCCTTGATTTGTGGCTGCATCACCATTTTAAGCAGAGCTGAAAGCGTTGGAAGTTTAGACATCATGTGTCACAGTGATGATATGCTGCAATGGGGAATATAATTCATATGGTGATGCATCCTGCTTTATTATTAGGGTTCACTCTAATGCTACAGGCGTTCATTCAAATGTTCCCTCATTGTTAATCAAGACTCCCAGCTAGAGGTTGCCATTGGGTTTTGTATTTTTCTGCTAGAATTTTCACTTTCTGCTGAGAGCAGCATGGATTACTGTTACCCCAAGAATTAAGATTTGCACAGAGCATGATTTTATTTCAGTGCTACAACATACACTATGACTCTTGAATGCTGAAGAGAATTTTATTTCCTATCACAAGTGATGGGAACTGAAGTGTACTCCGCATGAGATCTGACACTGCTCTTCATTATGTGCAATTCTGTTAAATCCATGGAGATCTGGGGGCATCCACCAAATTTTAGTGCCAGTTCTCTCTAGGTAGCCCTATTAACACATGCCTGCTGTGATTTTTCCACTTCTTTCATAACATTTGCACCATACACTGCTATTTCTCTATTTGCAGAAGATGGAAGAGGAGAGGACAAGATTTGTTGGCTACGTTTATTTGGTGTTCTCATTCTATGCAGTGTTACAATGAGAAATGTGAATTGAAATGGGTACAGTTTTTTTCTTTTCTGGTCAGCAAGTCAGTAGGCTTTTGACCCCCACCTAGGAGCAGGACTGGTCTCCAAATGCACCATAGAGCTTGTGTAAGTTTTCATTAGTCATCTTAATAACTCTAGATTTAATGTAATTCCATGGACAGGACTTAGAACAGAATCCTTCTCCTGCTGCTGTTAGGCAATTGGCAGAACACGGTGGTGTTACGGCATGACTCTCCTCCTGTCTTGGCACCTTCCACACGTGATTAGCAGAGTGCCTGCACAACCTTTCAGATATTTTCACTAAGCAGCCTCACAAACAAGAAAGATTTAACACCTTACTGCTCACTTTTCCATTTGTTACCACACAACTTCTACCATTCTGCATCTAAACAGCTGCTTGGGAATTTGATTTTTGTTTGCTTTGACTACCCTTTACCGGGTTATTACCATTCCTGTCAGGTTGCTCAATAACAGCTGGTCATTTAGAAAACTCTACAGCTTGTGGTAGCAGGAAGAGAGGTAAGACAAGACCTTTACTTCCTTACCTACCTGGTATTTTTAGAAAGCCTTGAACATCAAGGGGGGAATTCAGCACTTGACTAATACTGCAGGAATCTTCCCCAAATCCGTTCTGAGTTCCCTGATGGAGGAAATGGGATGATTTGGATTGCCTTTCTGGTATAGGAGTAGGGCCTCACTATCACATTTTTAGATCATGTTTTCAATTGGTCTAGACAGGATTGGATAGTCCAGACCTCGCCGAGAACTGTGTAGGTCACTCGCCAAGCAGTCCTTAATAGGAGACAGGCCTCCATGGTCCAACTGCCTACAATCCTGTTCAAAGAGTGATTAGTTCCCACAGTTTTGCTCAACTGATGCCTGTCTCTCCACATGGCACTCACTTGCAGTTTTTTTGTTTTACCTGATTGCCACAGACATCAGAGAGCCATTTCATATTTTTGTGTGTGACCAAGTGCAGAACTGCAGTATTTTCTTCCAAGTAGCAGTGAAACAAAGAGTCAGTAAAACTCTTTAAAGGAACTTCCTAAACAGCTGTTCTTTACTTGCAGACAAAATATAAAAGAAAGATCTGTGGAAAAGTTACAAAATACTTTACAGAAAACTGTCTCTTCAAGAGTTCTTTTCTGCTCCCCAGATACTTCCTTGTTTATCTTCTTACTTAGCCTTCTTCTCTGCTTTCTTCTGTCAAAAGATGGGAATAAAGTTTTCTTGACAAAAATTCCAGCTTGCCTCTATCAGTTGACTCCCCTCAGTGACTTCATAAGAGTAGTTTCCACTCATTGTAATTATGAAAAAAAATGAAATTTTGGTTGGATTCAGACATGCACCAGCATTTGCCTGACTCAGTAGGCCATTAGTAACATCATTTTTTTTCCTTGTGAGAAAGAAAGTAGAGTAATTGGACAGCTCTACATAGTATAACTGAATTGGTAAAATCTTGTCAATGTAAGAGGTCCTGTTAGTTGTAATGTTGGCAGGAGCTGAATGTGATATTTTTTAGGACTGTGGGAAAATAACAATTCCACAGATATCCTTTTCCCATTCAGAGCCTGCTGTTTGTCATCTCTTGTGTAATACTGGCATTTTAATGATATCCATCCTCCAAGAGAGTAAAATCAATGGGACACATATATTAGCCTAGTTATCTTGTAGCAGTATTAGGTGGGATGACTCAGTCATAAGAGTTTCAAAAATCAAATGTAGTAGCTGAATTAGCAAATATAATAAGCAAGCTAAACTTTGTTCTTATATTTAATTTCAAAATAAAAGCATAATTACAGCAAGCAAGTGGGACATCTATATTCTCTGTTAAGAAGACTTTCAAAGCATATCTGAGAAGACTTAAAATTAATGAAAAAGTGAAACAAAAGAAATAAATGCATTTTATTCCCTTGCTCTTTCCTCTTTTCCTCAATTTCTGAAGTGCTGCACTGAATAAAGGGAAGCATACAAATTTAAAATTTATTGACTCAGAGGAGCATTGTCCAACTATTTGATGGTAAGATAAACAGCCCTTTTCCTGTGTTGTCTCTTCAGATCCATCTAAGACAAATTCTTCAGTGAGTTTAATGAAAGTTTTGCTTTCAGTAGAGGTGCATTATACTGTCCTCCTTTTCTCCTTGCTTCACCACCACATTCCCCCACTTTTTGATTGCCAGAAAGAGGAAGAAAGACTACTCCTGATGGGACACAGATTTGTTGGAACGGAATATGTTGCAATTAGAGCCGGATGGTACAGTTAGAATTAAATAAACAGATATCATATAGAAAATTTCTGCTGTGCCCTCTGTCACTGGCAAAGAGCACCATCCGGAAAATGGTGACTCTCAGGCTGCAGGGTAGAGGGCAGGTAAAGAAATCTGTTACTGGCCACCACTGGAAATTATGTCTGACTGATGTTTACAGTCTCTTTATGCAAATTTCAGACTGTGTGTTCATAAGAAGATAAAGGGAAGGTTACCTGGTCTTCAAATTTCTAAACAACTGCTGTAGAAACAGGAAAGATAGTTTCTACTCTGTGTCCATAAGACAAGAAGTAGTGGGTTTAAATTATATCAAGGACGATTCAGGGTACATATCAAGGAAAAAAATCATTCCAATAGGGACAGAGAAATAGTTGATACATCTGGCGAGTCTGTGAAATCTGTATAACAGTATGTCTTTATGAGTATATGTCATGGTTTAATCCCAGCCAGCCACTAAGCACCACGTAGCCATTTGCTCACTCCCCCTCTGCCAGTGCAATGGGGGAAAGAATCAGGAAAAAAGAAGCAAAACTCAAGGGTTGAGATAAAGGCAGTTTAACAGGACAGAAAAGGAAGGGGGAAAATAATAATAGAATATACAAAAGAAGTGATGCACAATACAATTGCTCACTACCTGCGGACTGACACCCAGCCAATCCCCAAGCCATGGTGTCCCCCCACCAAATCCTTCCATTTTCTATATTGGGCATGGTATAATATGGTATGGAATAGCCCTTTGGCTCATTTGGGTCAGCTGTCCTGGCTGTGTCCCCTCCCAGTTTCTTCTGCACTCCCAGCCTCCACTGGCAGGGCAGTATGAAAAGCTGAAAAGTCCTTAGCTTAGTATAAACGCTGCATAGCAACAACTAAAACATCAGTGTGTTATAACGTTATTCTCATCCTAAATCCCAAACACAGCACTATATAGCTACTAAGAAGAAAACTAAGTTTCTTCCAGCTGAAACCAGGACAAGATCCACCCCGTATTCTACACCATCGATGTCATGTCCAGGTCCCACACTTTCTGATACATTTTCAATTAATCACTATGACTTTTTCTGTCTTTTGATATGTATACACACAGATATAATTCCCACAGTCTATGGACCTTTAAAATGTCCATTGAGTTAATTCAATCCCCGACTTAGGGCTCCATCTGTCATAACAGTCTTGGCAGGAGGGATGACGCAAAGTCCACTCAGTCAGCAGAGCAGGACCAGGCTTCAGTGCAGTGTGGTGAGTAGGTGACCTTGGACGCAGCAGGAGGATGGTGTGTAGTGTTGGATTGTTGCATGCTGAAGTCAGTTCTGGTCCCATCACTACTGCGCTTCTCTCAGTTTTATCAAAGTTCATTCTTGCTTAATCTAAGTGATTCCTACTGTAATACCATTGATGTAGCATATAACAATTATAGTAATGATAACATACAGTGGCAGGGTTATATAACAACTATCACCATACAATTTAATTCATTGGCTATCCTCACCTAAAATCAAATCCCCCTGAGGCACACATTGGACTTGCCCATCCTTTTGCATCACCCACCAAGTGCACCCAGGTCCTTGAGCAAAAGCCATCCCATGAATGGGTTTACCTCTGCCTGAGGCAGAAGTAACCCAGACTGTCTTCCCTAACATATTTTTTATGTGCACTACAGGGCCTTTATCCCCTTGTATGGCACGTAAAAGTTCCAGCTGGGCAGGGCCAGCCTGACTGGTAGATCCTCTGGTGTTGACGAACGAGGTGGCTTTCGCTAAACGTGTATCCCAGTGTTTGAAGGTTCCACACCCCCCCATTGCTCTCAAGGTAGTCTTTAACAGTCCACTGTTTTGTTTGATTTTCCCAGAGGCTGGTGCATGATGAGGGGTGTGATATACTCGCTCAATGCCACGGTCTTTGGCCCAGGTGTCTATGAGGTTGTTTTGGAAATGAGTCCCATTGTCTGACTCAACTCTTTCTGGGGAGACGTGTGCTGGCAGTGGCATGGGGCACGGGTTATGTTTCCAGCCATCCGGTGGTTGCTTCCACCATTGTAAGCCATGGCACTTGCCTTGGCAGGTTTGTGGGAGTGTGATATAATCAGTCTGCCAGGCCTTCCCACATTAATATTTCAACCCTCGCCCTCCATGCCACAGAGGCTTTAACTGCTTGGCTGGCTTAATTGCAGCACATGTTTCACATTCATGGATAACTTGTGCAACGGTGTCCATGGTCAAGCCCACCCCTCGATCGTGAGTCCATCTATATGTTGCATCTCTGCGCTGATGGCCTGAGGGGTCATGGTCCTACCAAGCCATAAACAGTTCACCCTTGTGTTGCCAGTCCAGATCCACCTAAGCCACTTCAACCTTGGCAGCCTGATCCACCTGCTGCTTGTTCTGATGTTCTTCAGTGGCCCAACTGTTGGGTACGTGAGTATCTACATGACGTACTTTTACAACAGGATCCTCTAGCTGGGACACAGTATCTTGCCACAGTGCTGCAGCCCAGAAGGGTTTACCTCTGCGCTGCCAGTTGTTCTGCTTCCATTGCAGTAACCACCCCCACAGGGCATTTGCCACCATGCATGAGTCAGTATAGAGGTAGAGCACTGGCCACTTTTCTCATTCAGCAATTTCTAAAGCCTCTGTCATCTCTGCAAACTAACTTGATTCACCTTCTTCAGCAGTTTCTGCGACTTGTCATATAGGACTCCATACAGCAGCCTTCCATCTCCAGTGCCTTCCCACAATGCAACAGGACCCATCCGTAAACAGGACATATTGCCTCTCATTTTCTGACAGTTTGTTATACAGTGGGGCCTCTTCAGCACACGTCATCTCCTCCTCTGGTGGCATTCCAAAATCTTTTGGAAATCTTTTGGCCAGTCCGAGATCAATTTCAAAATGCCTGGGCGACTGGGGTTTCCCATTCGACTTTGTTGCTTGATCAGTGCAACCACTTACTCCATGTGGCATCAGTTGCATGATGTGTAGAGGAGACCCTCCCTTTGAACATCCAGCCCAGTACCGGCAGTCAGGGTGCCTTATAAGAGTAGTTGTGTTTCAGCAACAACCACTTCTGAGGCAGCTCAAACTCCTTCATATGCTGTCAATATCTCTTTTTCAGTTGGAGTATAGCAGGCCTTGGATCCTCGATATCCCCGACTCCAAAATCCCAGGGGTTGTCCTCTGCTCTCCCCCAGTCTTTTTGCCAGGAACTCCAGGTAGGGCCATTCTCCCCAGCTTCTGTATGGAGCACATTTTTAACTGGCGCAGGGGCTACTGCATGAACAACTTCCTGCTTAATTTGTTCAAAGGCTTGTTTTTGCTCAGGGCCCCATTTAAAATTGTTCTTCTTCCTGGTCACTTGATAGAGAGGGCTTACAATCAGACTGTAATTTGGAATATGCATTCTCCAAAACTCCACAACACCTAAGAAAGCTTGTGTTTTCTTTTTGTTAGTCAGTGATGACACAGCTGCTATTTTCTTGGTTACATACTTTGGGATCTGACGATGTCCATCTTACCATTTTATTCCTAAAAAACTGGATCTCCTGTGCAGGTCCCTTGACCTTACTTTGTTTTATGGCAAAACCAGGTTTCAGGAGGATTTGAATTATTTTCTTCCTTTTCTCAAAACCTTCTTCTTCTGCTGTGTTGCCTCATTCGATGATGTCATCAATTCATTGCAGGTGTTCTGGAGCTTCACCCTGTTCCAGTGCAGTCTCGATTAGTCCATGGCAAATGGTGGGGCTGTGTTTCCACCCCTGTGGCAGTCAATTCCAGGTTTACTGTATGCCCCTCCAAGTAAAAGCAAATAGTGGCTGGTACTCTGAGGGATTGAGAAAAACGCATTAGTGATGTCAATCGTGACATACCATTTGGCTGCCTTTAACTCCAGTTTGTATTGAAATTCTAGCATGTCTGGCATGGCAGCACTTAGCGGCGGTGTGTCTTTATTCAGGCCATGATAGTCAACTGTTAGTCTCCACTCTCTATTAGACTTTCCCACTGGTCGTATAAGAAAATTAAAGGGTCAGCAAATTTTGCTGATCGCTCCTCGGCTCTCCAGTCAACAAACAACTTATGGATGAGTATCAGGGAGTCTCGGTTGCTGCAATATTGCCGCTGGTGCATCTTTGTGGTAGCAAGGTGTCGTGGTTTCGGTTTCAGCTCAGTCAGTAACAAAGCACCACAAAGCATCTCACTCACCCCCCACCCCCGCACCTGGCCACGTTGGGATGAGCAGAAAATACAAAGGCAGGCTCGTGGGTCAAGACAAGGACTGGGAGAGATCACTCCTCTCTTATGGTCATGGGCAAAAGACAGGCTCAACTTGGGGAAGAAACAAAATCCATTTAATTTACTACAGATCAAAACAAAAACAAAACACAAGGGTATTAGGAAGGGAAACTAAACATCAGAACACCTCTCCCCA
>VYZV01007853.1:146612-168923 GCA_013401275.1 Pandion haliaetus | reverse complement strand
ATTCTCAAGGTAGTTAGAGCATTACATCACTTTTCCTGTGGAAAGGCAAAATTCCACTTTTATTACTTTTTACGGTCTCTAATGCAGCTCTAGGACTTATATTTGCACAATTGTTCATACCTTTTAGAAATGCCATTGTAACTGCATATTGATTATATAAACAAAGGAATTTTTTTTGTTTGATTCGTGAATTTATTTCTTGTAAAGTAAGCCCTTGTCACTTAGTTGCCAAAACTTCCAGGCACTGGAGCAGGAGAGAGGATACTGTAAAGTCTGCAAGATTTAGAAACTTAATTTCTTGAGAGAAAGAAAATGGGAAATTATTATCTCTAACTTGAAATATCCATTGGTCAGGATACAATATTCCTACTGGAAGACTTAGTAAGGATTTTTCTCTGAAGGTTTTTCAGTAGAACTGGCTGAAAAATGAGAAAGCTGTTTCAAAATACGTAAGAACCCTAATGTTTTACACTAAATCTAAGTTTTACATGGCAAAACCTTAGCAGCAGAACCTCAAAGCCTCAAACCATCAAATTCAAGGGTGTAACTTATGATAAACTGTAAATTTTGTCTGCCCAGGTGTATAAGCATACTAACAAACTACATGTGATAAGGAGAGACTTGTATTATCTAGTTCAATTTTCAGCATTCTTTCATCACCATTCTTTGTCTTTAGCTGTGCTTCCAATTTCAGGCTGTGTATACAATACCATTTTCCTATTATCTCTAAGTTTGAGAAATAAACATTTGAAATAAACAGTTTTGCTTCCTCAAAACTTCTATAGTATCTGTTGTTCATTGCCACAGTACTGACCAGATGTTAATCTCTGGAAATACTGGTAAATGAAACCTTTAAAATTACTATTACACTATATTTCACAGATATTTTTAAAAGTATGAATTACATAAGATAATAGAGGGCTCTAAGGGCTGCAGCTTGACAAATTTCCTACCCTGCTTATTTTCCGGTGTAAAAAAGACACACAGATGACAGTATACTGCATCTGTAAATCTTTATATCTAGCGTATAAGTCATTTAACTACTGAAGTATCAATGAATAAGATATATTGCGCTTCCTTATTTTAGCAATGTTACCTGCCTGAATTGCAAGGCAGGAAAGCACGTCCATAATTATTTATAGTTTCAAATTGCAAATAGAAGCATAGCAAATAGCCTGAAAGCTTGGTCCATGAAAGATTAAAAAAACCCACACAAGAGCAAAAAGAAGACAGTGGAGGATAATGGATAGCCAGCACTTCTGAAAATTCGGTCACAATTCTAGATGGTCCAAGATACAGGTTTACAGGTATAAATTTATATATCCATCTTTGAAAGCCTCAGTGTACAGGTACAAGTTATGACTGTTGCTTGAGGTGCTTTAGCTATCAGCTGTAACCTGGGCTCCTCCCTATTAGTGTTCATGGAAATGTGGGCATGTGCTTGCCGTGATTTAGTGATCACAGCTTTCATCATATTTTCTCTAGTTTTTTTACATCAATTTAAAATTAATTAATTTTTAAGGAATTAAATAAGTCAAATTGAAAAGGTTCAGTGTGAAGGTTTAGGACGTCTCACATTTATCTAATAGTGAGGTGGGAAGATCAACACGTCAAAACACATTTGACAAAATCTAGCATTAGCAAAGTTTGTGAACTCTGCTGCTAATGAATGCTGTCTTTGATTCTCATTATATGAATTTTTAAATCTCGGACAAGGATCTTCTGGTGCCTTGAAATAGGAAAAATAATTCTGCATGTTTTTCAGATTGTAATCTTTTTCTCTGGGCTTCAACATCTAACTGAGACCTCAGAAATAAAAAGATTTTCTGCAGGAACCACTTTCTTCTCTGTAATAGCTGGAGGCACAACACAATCTTCCTATATGGAGGGTATAACCATATCACTCTGAGTTGTAGATTCTGGGGCAACAAAGCATGTTTTCATGTCTGATTGAAATACTGAGATAATTCTCTGAACTTGCAGTTTAAAGTCCATATCAATTAAGTTCAAAGATTATTATAATATATACCTGGCTGAGATTGAATAACAGCTCTCATGATATGTTTTCAGTGAGAGCTCTTTAACCTGTCCAGAGACCAGTTACAAGATTAGCACTGTTTAGGAGGAGAAAAAAAAAGCTAAGTACAGTATAGCATTGCTTTTAAAGCAGAGCTGCTATGCACCCACAGCTTGAGTATGTCTTTTGTTTTGCAGTGTCTCATTTTGAACTTGAAATTAAATGATCTTGTTTTTTTCCTAGGCCAGGAAAAAAAAATCGATGCAGTTCATGGAGTAAAATGCTTGTTACCTTAATTAGTTTATGTAATTTAGGCATTTACATCCTTCACTTCATATTCTGTTGAGAATAAATTCTGAAAGAAATACACAAAAGTTGATTTATATGACAGTGCAATATTGTTGAAATATTTCTTACATTTCAAGACATACAGAATAGAGACGGGAATGAAGCGTCACACGTACTACAGATTCCAGAAACATGAGAGATTAAACTTGACCCCTTTTCTTCTCAGAACTGAAAAGCTTTTATGCAGATTTGTCTGTGTTTTCATTATTGCATCCTGAATAAGATAAAAAATCTTAGGAAAAAAGCCTATTCATTATCATTTTGTCAAGAAATACTTCAACATTTTTGATGAATAAACTTACAGAATTTAATGCAAAAGGTTAGTTCAGTAGTTTAGCAAACGCAGCAATTATGTTTTGCGGGGTATTGAAACTCTGAATTCTGTACAGTTCTAGGCCGTCTGAAATAAGGGAATGACTATTCTCAGTATCTTGGGATATACATGGGCTTACATATGCTACAAGTCAGTATTGTATTACTTCCAAAGGCAGTGCACATTGCAGAACTGCATTTCACTTGCTGGTGTTAAGAAGAAAACTGTATTTTTCAAATGTCACACGTGATGATGACAAATAGTAGGAGGGAGATGCTAAGTGTAGTAAGAGAATGCAATTTATCCCTGGTCTCAACTAGGTACTTCCGAGAACATTAAATTTGGTCTTTTGTACGAAAAAAAAAAACCCTAAACCCAAAACAAACCCCAGAAATATCAGCCAAGGTGGACCATTTCTGAGCTTGTCTATTATATGATGTTTTTCTGTATGCATTTTAGCTGGAAGCTATGGTAGAATAAAGGTTAGCTCTTGGAATTTGAAGCTCATGAAATTATTTCCTACATAACAAGGAGACCAGCATGCCTCCTGAACATAATCATATGGATTCTGGGAAAGTGTTTAATGGGATGATATATTCTCACCCTGATGTGTTCTTCTAGTCTCTCTGTTGCTTTTCCTAGCTGACACATTTTGTTCAGTTTGGACAGACACAGATACTTTCACATGCATCTGTGGGCTTCTGTCATGCTTGGACTGCAACAGCTTGCTGCTCTTCAGGCTGGGACCAATCTGAGTGGCATGACAGAAAAATCAGAACTTCTTTTTCAGGCCACACAATACCTGCTCATGTCCCTTCATTTCCTCCTAGTTCTGTTTCCATTCCCTATTGCACAAATTTTGCCTTCAATGGCCTAAAGAAGATGCTGAAGAAGTAAGTTTTAAGTGTTACATTTTTAAGATCTAGATTAACAGTTAATATTAGCACATGGTTTGTGCAGCTTAAGTGCTCTGTTCAAAAGGTATACACCTTTTGAACAGAGTCGGAGGCCCAATGGCCTTAGAGACACATTGTGGAGGAGCCCATGGGAAGGGAACATTTACTAATTGGTAGGCAACAAATTTCTATGTTGGATGGTTCTGGTTTGACCATTAGAAAAATCAGATAGCAATTCTGCTCAAAAACTCTGTTTTGTGCAAGTTATTCCTGCATTTATATGTTTCTTTGGTCTAGCTTTACTGTACTAATTCTGACACATTTCTCTTATTCTCAGGAAAAATCATTTGACTAGAATCTTGTATGCTTTAGGTTTGCAACCTACATTTATGGAAAGATCCAGTTTAAAAAAAATGACCTTATTTGTCCGCGCAAAATAGCCAGAATTCAGGAAAGGCCCTTGGAAATGTTATTTTTCATATTTGTAAACTGATTTTTCACACTTTGTTGCCTCTTATGCTCACTAACTATTAAATGAAATATTTTTCCTGAACATAAATTAGTCTGAAAAGTTCTAAATCTTGATCTTCAAAAGCATAGGTATCATATGCCAATCTGGTATCCTTGCTGAGGGCAGAGGAAGCTGTTTTTATTCACCACTTTGAGCATCCAGTTCATAGAAAATAAAGTCATCTGCTAACTGAGCATTGCAGTCAGGAACATACTTAAAACTGATGTTCCTGATGCTAAGATTTGGTCTTTCTACCATCTGGCTCTGGGAAGTAGTCCACAAATAGGTGGAGTTTCTCTCTGGGAATTTCTCTTTGCTGTAAGCCTAAATTGTAAGAAAAGAACCTTCACCATAATCGATCTCATTTGAGAAGCTTTTCTATTTTTCTATGATACTACCTCCCTTTATATAGTACAACCGTATTTTTCTTAACGTTTTATAGACAACAGCAGTATTCTGTCTGTATGTAAGTCCAGTAGGTATAGATTAAAAGTTTGTGCTTTCCTACTATTTTTATATAATAGCATTGAATTTAAAGGAAGTTTGTTTTCAGAGGCTTTGATAAATTGAAATCTGCTTATTTTTTAACGTTTCTTAACGGGTTTGGTGCAACTGATCCAGATGGACACTAAGGGGTGCTGTTTCATATTCTTTTTGTGCAAACTGCCTGTCACCTGCACATACATGTACATGCATGCAGCTGCACTCTATGCTAAACTAGCATCTGGAGAAGTTTATCTCCAGGTTTAAAAAGACAACATGAAGTACAACCAGGTAAACTTTTGGGATCTGATATGTAAAACCTGATTAGCACAGAGTGAGGAAAATCATTGTTGCTTTCAGCTGTGCAACAAACAGAGTCATGGTAGTGGTAAAGATACTCAGCAAATAAAAAAAGGCTAAATAGAGCTCTGGTACAGCATGATGAAGAGGATGCACTCACACTAGAAATCAAAAACTGCCTGCATATAATGACAGGGCAAGAGTATTTGAAATTAGGATCAGCAATCTAAATTCACTTTAAAAACAGCCAACTAAACAGACCATGGAGGAAAGCTTTGATCAACAATACCTAAAACCTATGTAGAATCAGGACTGTGAAAATATATGTCAGCTTGTGGTGGAGTAAGTGATTGGTGTGGTTGTAACTAACATAACTTAAGTAGTCTTAAAAAACTTCAGCTAACTATAAAAGATTATCCCATCATGTACATTAAGTACTTTTGTTAAACTGTGGAAGAAAAGTATATGGACAAATTTTGTCAGAAATAATATGACAATATCTTTTTTTTGAAAAATAGCATGGCCAAATTTTTTTTGTGTTTTGCACAGCTTCAACAGTAGTTCAGGTAAATGCATAAACCTATGATTAGTCAGGTGAGATAAACTACAGTACAGGAATTTAGTATGAAAGTCAGGTATTGGATACTTTTTAGTCAAAACAGGACATACTTTGTGTTTCCTATTTATGTGCTAAAGCTCAAAAAGGCACATGTTTTCCCTATTTTGACGTTCTTTACATTAAGCACATTCCCTAGCTAACAATACATCATGGGGCTTTGGCTTCACCCAAAGTGAGTCAAATTTTGTTCTGCAGAACTGTTCTTAGTTTAGAATTTACCACCTCTCTGAAAAGTGAATGCTGGTGTACATGTGTGTAGTAATTGATCATCAGAGCATTCTTACTGTCTCCTCCTTTTCCACCCCTTCAGGAAATCCTGGCCCTGATTCTAAAACTGACAGTGAATCACAATTACATATAGCTTTTCCAGCTTGCATCTGACTTGGAATTCTCTAACCAAAATAAATATGTCTTGCCACTCCTTTGAACTTAAATAACCGTTCATGTGATTAACTCAGAATTTCAAATTGACATCTACTTTCTATACCACTTTTAAAAAGGAAAAATTGTGCATTTGTACGAAGGAATGATTTAATAAGATACTGAGGCCCAGTCTGATGACCTCACAGCTCCAGTCTGCTTCTGCTCTTGTATTTTATCTCTCCCACAAAGTTTAGCAGTGATGAGCATGGGACTTCCAGCCAAAGGAAACAAAGCTTCTGAAGGCATTCTGTACTGCAGGTATGCTCGTCAAATTGCCACATATGATAAGCTGGACAGTAAAGAAGAAAGTAGGTCTTACCAGCCAGTAATTGTGGCCAGAGGGAAGAGTGATTTCACTGACAGTTTCAGAGGTGACTAGTGCCTGACTAGATATTCAGGTTTTGGTTGCTCAACTTTAAGACAATGGCTTTTGTGTTTGGACTTACATTTTCTCCTCAAGGAGTCTGGCTTTACTATCTGCGAATCCTGTTTCATTCAGGCATCTTAAGTAGTGCTCTCAAAAACATTAGTGAAGTTAGAAAAACATTAGCAGAAAAATGTGTATTCTAGTTGCTGTTCATCTTTTAATGCCAACTGAAAATCCATATTTGAAGAAAGGAACGGGATATTGGGAAGACGAAGATGACATTGTGAAGGATGAACTGGAAAAAACAGTTAGTAAGCATATAATTTAGGATGAGGGGTTATTCACGAAGATATTACATGAATAAAAATTTGCCAAGTACAGACTGGAAACATGCATATAAATGCTACCTCTGTAGGGCAGAAACAAATAAATAAACTATACAGTTTGCAGTTTTCCTAGAGTTTAATTCCCTACCTATGGAATATACTCTTGCAACTTTCTTTTACAGCCCTGTTCATACTGATATTTCAGCATTCTTTTAGAAAAGATTAGGAATGTCTTCTGCTGCAGTAGTCATCATGGGACAAGATATCTTATATTAACCAGAATTCCATGCTCATTTAATGAAAGATGAAAACTATGTTGAACCTGTGTTAACAGCTCTGTACCTGAATGCACCTAGATGGTGCGTGCCCTGGCGGTAACTGGTGGCATCCAGAAAAGTTGGATGTATTAGCAAATAAGCATTGCACAATTCTCAATTCTTTCATTCAGCAGCAGTCAAAAAGAATGACAGCAGTATGTTCATTGACGGGTCTCCACCATGTTCACACAATCACAGAACCACACAGTGGCTGAAGCTGGCAGGCACCTCTGGAGGTCTCCTAATCCCACCACTGCTCAAGCTGCAGCTGGTTGCTCAGGGCCATGTCCAGGCTGGTTTCAGTATCTCCACAGAGGGGGACTCCACAGCCTCTCTGGGCAACTTGTGCCAGTGTTTGATCACACTCACAACAGAAATGGTTTGGGCTTTTTTTTCTCCCTTTTGTTTAAATGGAATTTCCAGTATCTCATTTGTGCCCATTGCCTGCTGTTCTGTTCCTGTTGGCCCATTTCTCCAGCCTGTCCAGGTCCCTCTGGATGGCAGCAAATCTATCTAGTGTATCAACCACTTCTCCCAGTTTTGTATCACCTGCAAACTTGCTGAGTGCACTCCGGCCCACCATCTAGGTCATTCAGGAAGATATGAAATACTGTTGGCCCCAGTATCAACGCCTGAGGTACTGCACTGCAGACTCCAGACACTAGTTGACTTTGTGGTGCTGATCACAACCCTTTGAGCCCAGCAATGTAGTAGTTTTCAGTTCACCTCACTGTCCACTTATCTAGCTGATAGTTCACCATTTTTTTCTATGAGGATCTTCCCGGAGAAAAGCGTGACTGAACTGAAGGGAGGCTTCATGCTGCTGGTACTGATGTGTTTTGCTTTAGGCTTGATAAGATTGTGCTATATATCAAGTATTTTAGCACCATCTTCTTAAACATGGAAGCTAGAAACAATTACTTGTAATTTAAACTCTGAATCTCCTAATACAGCAATGCAATTTCTGTACTATCCAAGAAATTGACATTCCCATGTTCTTTGATATGGAAAATATGTAAAACATGACCAGTTAAGTTTGGAAAAATTTTCAATTTCCAACAAAGTTAAGATATAAAAGCTCTTGGTCCTTCTTAACCACTTGTTTCATCAACACTTGTTAATTTTCTATTCTTAAATTATTGGACTGAAACAGCAAGCCAACAGAAGAGTAAGAAAACTCACACTGAAAAGGAAAAAGCGGTATTTTAAAACAGATGTTTATGGAAGCCGCAGTGCCTGTAGGCTCCAGATATATCTTCAACAAAGAAATCTGGCCTACAGTGCCGTTTATCACATGGCACAAGGGAATATGCTTAAAGTATGAGTTGTTCGGCAACCATTGAGATGAAGAGAGGATTCCATGTATGGCAAATAACTTCCAGGATACAGACTGAATAGACATAACAATCCATACTCTGCCTTACTTTTCACATGCAAAGATGTTTTGCATAGCTGTCTTAGGTTTCAATGAACACTGTAAAAATATTATTTTCAAGATGTAGAAGTATATGTAAACCTTCTATCTTGTTTGTTATGTAGGTGCTAGAAGAGGAGGTCATCCATGCTTAAAATGCTTCCCTCTGTTACCTGATGGTTACTTTACTTTGTCCCACCTGTTAGTCACTGGGCCCGACTCTCCCGTGGACAGATGAGCCATTTCAGATGCCTGCCTTCTCTTCACCAAGGCCAAGCACTGGCATGATCTAATTGCCAGTCTGGTTGCTTTCTTGTTGCCTTTGGAAAGCTATGCTCTCGCTGTGGCTTTTGTGGTTGTTTCCATCAGGCAGTGTGGTCCTTCACAGAGGCATAAGCATGCCAGACCAGCCTTTCTGAAACAGTGCCAGCCCTCTTACTTGGGAGGTGAAGCCAAATGTTATACATTTAAAACTGTTATGCTTTGCTTGTCCACCTAGCTCCTGTCTCCTAAAGTCATTACTTGTGGTTTTACTTCACTGTTAAAATACTCTTCAGTTTATTCCCTCTTAGGTCTAGCTATTTTCAACTATGTTTAGCAAGCTGTGCATAGGTAAAATGGAGACATTCTGCTGTTCTACTTAAGACCTTTTATTTTTTATTCTTTTTCTGTCCTAAGGAAGCAGAATGTGTTTCTTATTAAATGTGAAACTCTGTTTAAATAATATTTAGGATCTGCCTTAAATCAACTAAAGCCAGGCTACTTAAACTTATTTTGACATTCTATCTCTAGCAAGTGACTGTACACCATAGTGGACAACGAAAGCTAAACAGTGCTGGTTAAGATTTCTTCGTATGTTAAATTAACGTTCCTTTCAAGTTTTTTATGCTAATTTGCATACAGTGTCTCCCTAATAAGGTACACATCTCAACAATGAGTGATCAGGGAAGGCATGGCTTTCCCAACATCAAAAATGGTCGTGTGAGACCTAGTCCTGCCTCTCAGCACCTATGCTCGAAATCCACCCGAAGTGCAGTTCTCACTTACATGGCTTGCTCTATCAAGAGATACTTAGACTCATTGTTAAATACCTAGTCAGTTAAAGGTCTTGTTCTTGCTATTCAAGATTCACAGTCATAAAGGCTATGTCATGTTCTCACATGACAGGTATAAAATACTCTTGGTCAGGAAAGGAAAACTCAGTCTTTCTCCATTTTCTCCTCAGTCTTTCTGCTCAGCTTGCAATAATTGTCAGTCAGACTGCAGTGAGACATTTCTGTTAATTGACAGCAAGCCACAGAAAGATAGATTTATACTGGTCTCATACAGCATGCTAGTTATTCAGCACAAATATACTACTTTAGTTTAACTCCAAATACAGTTACTAATGTAATCTTGATTGTCAAGACTGAAGTATTGAAACAGCTATAGCAGAAGCAATACCTTCAAGTACAATGAATCAACATTATTTTTTGTAATACTTTGAAAATATTTTATCTCAGCAAGTCTGGTTGTAGGACAAGAAATGAAATGGCTTACAATCTTCTAAAATCTTCTGGTTATCTTAATAAGGAAATCTGAGATGAACGAATAATTTATCATATTTATGTAATAGGTCAAGCAGAATAATTTATTTCATTTTGTCTTTTGAATGCTTATGTAATGGATATTTTGTTTTGTTTTCTTGGCGTTTTTTCTCACAATTCACATGTTGAATAAAAGGGAACAGGCTTTTCTGATGCTATACTAAGTGTGACACGGTTGGGTAATACCAAAGAGTGTCATGATTCATTATCTGACTTTCTTGGTCATAAAGAACTCTTGCAGAAAAATCTGTGTACCAGCAGCACTCTTAGATATTTCATAACATTTGGGCTTAGATTAATTTCTTTTTTTAATTACCATTGTCTTTCTTATTCTAACACCTAAAAAATATTCACCTACAGTATCTAGATATACCCATATATTCCAGGTACTCTTTTAGTAAACTACCACGATAAATGAAAAGTTACTGAGACACTCAGTGGACACAGAAGCAAAGAGTATTGAAAGTGTCAAGAAAAAGTTAGCATAGTGTGTTGATAAAATCCATTATATGGGATTTATGTTTCACCATTGGAGAATTACACAGAGGTCCGGTATCAAGCTAGCAAGGTCACTGTTCCTGCACTTCTATCAGCATTAAATAATTTCAAATAAGAGAAATGGATGAAGATTAGCCTGTGACTAGGACTGCTGTTAAACTAGCGGTGAACGGAAAAGCAAAAAAAGAAAGTACTAAATTCACATCAAATAATTGTTATTGAAAAAAAAAATGGTGGACAAATCTGGTGCACAGGATGCCATCAGTGCTATATAAGTCAAGACTTAGATGTAGTTTGCTCATTTCATCTTACATTTAATGATTGATAAATTTATGCTTAAAAGGAAGCTAGATTCTTGAATCCTTCTGGAATTGGGCCTGGAATTGTTTTTCTTGTTTTGAAATATGGACAAAGAGAAAAATCATAGACATTTTAAAAGATAAATATTTTTCTAACTATTAGAATTACGTGACTTTTGAAAACTCCAGAATAGTATTATGTTATAAGGAGTTTATTTTTACTTGGAAGTTTGATTTATACGGGGAATTTATTCTATTTTTTCATAGCAAAATAAAAATAGTAAAGTATTTATTATAAAACACATTTTGTTATTGTTCAGCAAAGGTTTTGTTCAGAAGCTGAGACATTACAACCTCAAGTCTGTAATTTCTGTCCTTTTTAGCTTCCTCCCTAAGTTTTTGGCCCTCGCCTGTCTCTAATTCAATTCAGAAACTTGAGAGATCTAGAAATTGTGTGAGACTTCTAGGCCGGTTTTTATATAATGAAATCTCTCTAATTCAATGAGTTTGTGAGAGACTGACCCTTCCAATGATGTCACAATTACACAGATAACAAAGGAAAGCAAGACAGTAATAAACTGTAAACTAAAAAGGTATGCTTTTTTTAACCTAGGAAAAGTAATAAGTTGTCAGGTTTGTGATAAAATCTGCTGTGTTGGAAAATTTTGCTACATTTAGCGTGATAATGGGATCCACTGTGAACTGAATACTGGCTAAGTAGTACGTCAGATGTATCAGCGATGGCCACAGTTTTGAAAGATAGCAGCAACAAATAGGTGATAGGAACTATGAGAGCAACACAGGTTAAGAGAAAGTGTCCATTATACAAATAAAAAAATTAACATTCTGGAAGAGGATGCCTCAGGCCATTCACATTTTACAGATTTATAGACTATGTATTACAAGAAGAAAAAGGAAATAGTCCCAACAGCTGATGTATGAAGTACGGCTTTCTTATCAGCTCACATTTCCTCAGTTTTGTTCTTTCCACAGCTACACATTCAAATCAATGAAAATTTGTTCCTCTAACAAATTAATTTCTACTGCTTTTAGGCAGCAACAGGAGAGAGAAATACAGGGCTGAGATGCAGTTTGCCTACCAATAACTCCTTAAAACATAACAAAGAAATGTGGTAATGCATAGCCCTACTCCCTAGTAACTTTAGCCCAGCTAAACTCTAGAGAACAACCATTATGAACTAAGTGAGCTGGAAGTTATCATCAAATTAATTTTACATGTATGTAAAAAAAGGCATTATTCATCCTACATTTCCTTTTGAGCATGGGACTGGCTGGTTTCTTCTAAGCTAAATGCTTTTTCTGTACCTATGACCTAATCTATGAAGCTTGTAAATGACTTGGTTTAGGATACATGCTGCTGTTAATGTTAATGGCACTTTGAAATCATTAAGATAATAAGTTAAGAATGTCAAGATCAGAAAAAATTAATGATGCTATTTCAGCATAGTGTTATTTTATAGTGAACAGTTAAAACTATAGGAGAAAGTTTGCTTTGAACATACAGATCTCACTTTGATTAATGTTGTCACATAACATTTGCCTATTCTCAAAGAAGAAAAAAAAACTTTGAACTGACAGACAAAGGATAAAGGATAAAGATAAAGGATTTACCATTATGTTTACTTTTATTAAGGAAATTCTATTTCAAAGAGCTAAAGGGCTTAGTTATATTGGTTGCATACCTTTTGGAGGAAATGTGTAACACTTCTCTAGTCAGTCTTCTACACTGTCTATTTGAGCAATCAGATTGTTTGATTTATTGAGTTACTCTTCATTTTTCCTAGTTTTCATACGGTTGAATTGGTATTTTAAAAGAAAATATTCTTTTCAAATTTACAGCCTGGAATAAAGCTAACAAGTGTTTTCAACTTTATTAATATTTCTCCTCCTGACACCTGGATTGAAGGCCTTCCGTTCAGTGAATCTTTACACTGTCCTCCCGTTTTCTCTTCCTTCTCTCTTAGTATCAGAACTGTTTTTTACTGATCTTGTACATGAGGAAAAAGGAGGAGAAGGTGGTAGCTGCTGAGCTGTAATACACTAATTCAAAAGCATTTTTTTAATCATAATGGGTACTTTTGATTATCAAGCATCTGCACAGTGTTTAAATTGCTAGTCTGTATTAGTTTGTATTAAGCTTTTATTGTGTGTGTGGGAAGTAAGTGAAAGCTAGGTTGTGTCACTGTGCTTAGGTGATCTGGTGTACCTCTGAAAAGGCAAGGGCTTTATTTTTAAACTCAGTGTAACCTTGTAACCAGTGGAGTATTTGTGCCCATTCCAACTTTAAGGAGTCCTCTTTGCTGTCTTACACTCTTATGGAACTATATTCTGAGCACAGAGCACTCATCTTAAGGACACTTGCTTATACATGGAAGTTTACATAATTTTATATACTTTTATAAGGCAGTTGTATATCTATCAAACCCAGCTGGATGTTAAGCACTTACATTGTGATGTTCAATGAAAAACCTTACTGGAGATTAGGAAAGTACTTCAATAATAAAAATAATATAGAGCATATTATACTCCATGGCAATATGCCCTATTCAAGTGGTTAGCATCCTTGTGGCTAAGATGTTTTTTTCCCAGGGCTATCTACAATCCTCTTTGAATGTGTTTCTCGTCTTATCCATGTGGTGATGCTTTTGTAGATACATAACTTGCAAGAACATCAATGCCAAATGTGCTCTTTATTGCATTCATATCAAAGGGCAACCACAAGTTTGAGAAGTCAGACCATTTGCACAAGTCATTTTGGGATCTACTGTATAGTCTTTCATACACAGTTTGGGTAAGATAGATAAGATTCTAAGAAAGAGAGGGTCTGGCACTGGGGGTGGTGTTTCAGTACTAATCAGGTGTATTTAAGCCTGTTGGATCCTCCAGGGTGTGAAAAGTAGATGGAAAATTACCAGAGGACAGTGATGCCTCTCTGAGGCCAATGTTTGGATTATAGTCAAGACTGTTTTAAAACCACAGTAAGTGTTACAGTCTGTAAAGACAAAAAAGTTGCATAAACACTTATGTTCTTCATTAATCAAATAGCGCCTCCATGTCTGCAGTCCACCAGCCTTTATTCCCGATGAGAACTTACTTCATGGTCGGTTGTATTGGAGGCTTCTATGGATCGCCAGATGCCTTATTCCTCAAAGAGCCTGCATTTGCTCATTTATGTGGCCAGGAGGAAGGAAGGCAACACACCTGTCTGTAATGAAGGCTAGTTTTGCCTGTAAATAGACTTTTTGATGTCAGTCATCAGTATCTTCCAAACTACTATAATTTTTTGTGGTGACCATACTGGACCACCTCGGCCTCCTCTGTATGATGGATGCAGATCCCTCCATATTTCCCAATTTTAGAAGCTCTATTATTTTAAGCCACCCTACTAACCCTGTCCTCCTTTGACTTTGAGTTTACTTCTGTAGTTTCCAGCTTCCTTTAAGTGACTGGAAGCTCTGTCCTCTGCCTTCCAAGACTCAACTCATGTGTTTTCCTAGCTTTCAGGTTTTCCATGCTTCAATACAGAGTAATTTCAAAGACACAGGATAATGAGATGTCTAATGAGTATTTGCCTTTCACATAGGTTTTGTAATTCAGCTGTGTGTGTTTGGCTACTTAATTTGTAATGAGTTCACTAATCAGTCTCCATGAGTGCTCTAATCATATTAATATTTATTACTTTTTTCTTACAAGAATGCTAAGGGTATCAGGTTCCCATTGTCAAAAGCCCTACAAACTTTCAAAATGACTGCAGACTATTTTCTTCCTTTAAATTGTAATATGAGATTTACCCTTACAATTATAGCAATATGTGGATTGAGTTAACCTAGATTACTTTTAGAATTGCAACATTTGCATATTAAAACACTATTTAAAGGTCTGTTAAGGAAGGGTTGGAATTCTTATATTTCAAGCCTTTTGAGTAACATATTAGATTTGATATTAGAAACAGCAATATGCAAGATAATCTCACTCATTCTTATTTGATAAATTCTAAACTATGCCTGAATTATTTTCCTGTATAACATGACTTGTAAAGAACAAATGATAGCAGTGCACAAAGATTTTATTGTTGCTTCTTTGGGATCACTGCACAGTCAGCTCATGACTTGACTCTTGGGAGTTCTTGTGGGCTTTTCCAACTCATGCTGTGCCACCATGTGCCTCTTTGTAATATTTATTTTTGGTATTTTTTACTCTTGCATAATGAACCTGCCAAAGAAAATCTGACCCACTGCTCTATGTGGTTGCCTAACTGCCATGAATTAGTGTCAGTAGCTTCTCCAGGGAGAGCTATCTAACTCTGATAAACTTGAAACATTAGCTCAGAACACATGCTTCTGATCTCATCCAGTGTGAGCTTTCTGTTATCTCATATCCCAGGTGCTCCTCAGTCTCTTGCATCCTGAGCTGAGCTGTAAGAATTTTGAGTGTAGCTCTCATGTAAGCCTTCCATCAGGTGTGTTTTCACAACCTTCTGGGTAATCCTAGGTCTCGGGCATTCCTGTAGGACTTTGCTTTTCTTCAGTTTATTGTGTGCTGTAAACTGGCAGGTCACTGAACACAGTTTCAAGCGTGTCCTCTGGAAGGCAGCTCTTCATTGTCATTGATCCTTAGAGGCCTCAAAAGCTCAGAAGACAGGTTTGTAAAGTGAGTGAATAAACTTCGTATTGCTATATGCCTAGCTTCTTATTAGAAATGTACATGACATCAGTGAAAGCAACATCAGGGAATTTTAAAAGCACAGTTTTTCCATGCTTAAGTGCGTGACTTGCAAAATCTCAGTCTCTTTAAACCCAGAGGTGTTCCTATTTAGAAGCCAAATTTGCACTCCCACCCCAAACCCAAACATTCAAGGTTAAAAATACTTTTCTCAAGGCATTGAAAGTCTCTACGCCATCTGAATGAATGTATTATCTAATTAAAAGGACAATGGTAACTGTAGCAGGGCACTGGGGAAATAGTATTACATAGACAGCATTATTTCAGTGTAGATGTAGTAATGTATTTTTTTCCTTTTCCAGAAGGCACAAAAACATTTTAAAATTTTGGTGAATTTTTCAGTCCTTTTTCTGCCTAAAAGCTGAGGAATACTGGGAGGAAGATGGAGAACTTTATTTGAATAATGACATCTCTCTGTTAACTTACTACTTTTATTCCAACCTGCCTGAGTAACATAATTCATGTTTGCAACTTTACCACTATGATCTGCCCATGTTCCTGGGAAAGCCTGTCAGTTTCCTGGCATCTTATGTGTGTTTCACAGAACAGCTTACCTGGGTAGGAGGGTGTGGGTGGCACAAAGCTGTCCAGCCTGGTGCCTCAAGGCATGCCCTGGTCCACGGGCAGCAGCTGTTTTCTAGGTAGTTCATTTGCAATGTGCAAAGTCAAGTCTCTTGCAACTGCTTACCGAGAACCAACCAGGCCACCAGGTGACCTGCCTTTCTCTAGCATTTTATTCTCTGCCCTTGGTAAAGTCTTTTCTGCCTAGGAAGGTTAATTCTTGCATCTAGGCCAGGGTCCTGTCATCTGTAGAGTCAGACTACTTGGAACAGGGTCACAGGGGCCTGTCAACAGCAGCTACATGCCAGGCAAGATATCATAACTAAAATCCTGTCTTGTAGGTGCAGATGACAGGAGCATAATTATGTTTGACAAGCTAGTAAAAGAGGAGGGAGGCAAGCCACAGAACACTACTTTCCCTTCTCTTAGAGCTTTATGCACCCCCCCCCACTGCTGCTAACGCGCTCTGTTAACTAATCATTTTAGGTTGCCAACATAATGGGAGCCCTGGGTAATTAGTCTGCATCAGATGTAAGAAGCCGCTTCTTGGTAATGTATTAGTCATTTCAAAATGCTTTAATGAGGAATCAGAAAAAAAATGACAAGCAAACTCTCTGATATATTTCAGAGGTATTCAGGCCCCTGTGAGAACAATACCTCTATTCATGCCTCGGCACTGTTGGGAATTCATTTTTCCTTCGAGAAAGTGGCCTGACCAGAAACAAAAAGGAGAGAGGCAATGTGCTCTTCCCTAAGCCATGATTTCTGCAACTATTAGAGTGAATGACTGGCAATGTTCATTGACTATATTAGGAGAGAAAGGCCGAATACTTCACAAAGTATTCTGCATGCAGGCTTTCCTCTGGAAATCTTCCTTGCCTTGATGTAATGCATGCAGGAATCAGGCAAATCTGGCAGCTTGATTTCTTCTGATACCTACATTTTCATATGTAGGGCAGTAAGCTTATGAGGACTGTGTAACATTTGATTTATTGGGAAAGTGTGCATAAAACAGGATCATCTAGCCGCCCATTCTGTGAAGGAAACGGCAGTCAAATGAAACAAGCTAAATAATATCATAGCATGCTATGGGGATAAGGGTTGGCTGTTTTCCCAGCTCTGTGTTAGCTTGTTCAACTCTAATGGGTATAGGTAAAGGCAATCATTGCTTGATGGAATAGGGCATGATAAATAGAACTGTGAGTAGATTGGCATTAATTAATTAGAATGGTAGCCATTTTCCAAATTAGGAGTTGTGACTTGCTGATAAAAAATTCTGGGAGTGTTACAACACTTTGTTTCAGTGTATGTGATTATTGAACAATGGAAGTGCAATTTTCATCTTCAGCCAGTTGTACCCATGTACAGACCTATTTCAGTTTACAACCGATCAGATTCAAAGAGTAGTAAGCTGTATAAACACCATCTCTCTGAATAAGGGTGTAGACAAGGCTCTCAAAATTTGGGTTGGGCTTCTTTCAAAACCTAGGCTTTCTAAACCTTTCCCAGAACTTGAAATAAGATGAACTGTTACCACAAACCAAAGTAGGAAACTCCACTGAGAGATAATTTCCTCTTTTTCTTTGTCTTTTATTATGCAACTCCACTATATATTTAGCTCATTCTATTTTCACATGCTTTCTGTTACATCCCTATCTTGTGACTTGAGAAACTCCTTTGCAAGTAGCAGAGACATTAAGAGTATGCTTTATTGCTTAGAGTTATGTCTCTTCTGGATGTTACTTCCCAGCTTTGCAAACCAAGGAAGTTAACAGAGTTATTAAAAGCTATAGCTATGTCTTCCCCAGAATTTTGTCAAAGTGATCCAACGAAGTATTTAAGCAGTTATGACCAGAAGTAAGTGTTCAAATGCTTTGGCAAGTGTAGATAAAAAATGTGCCCCTTCTTGAACTGAATCTTCTCCTGGACACAGAAAACTTGCCTGAGAAAATAAGTGTTAATAAGAAAGCTTCTTAGAATGCATGTATTCTCTAAACAGATTTAAATCAGCAGCTACAAATAACCAAAATTATATTACTGAATACCAAATAATTCAGTTAGTTTTAATAAATTGTATGGAGAATACTAGAATCTTTTTCTTGTGACACAGCAAGCACTGCAGGATCAACAGAATAAAACTTACTTGGTGTGAACCTGAATGTGCTTCCTTAGAGAAATGAAGCATGAGTGTGGCTTTTGTGATACACGCTAGCAGTGATGTGGTTTGATTGCACAAATATGTTCCTAATAAAAAGGAAAGAAAATGGAAGCAGCAGGGACAGGTGACACAGGAGGAATACAGAGGCACCCGTTGGGCATGCAGGGATGGGGCTAGAAAAGCCAAATCCCACATGGAGTTGGATCTAGTGAGGGAAGTAAAGAACAATAAGAAAGGTTTCTACAAGTACATCAGCTGCAAAAAGAAGAGTAAGAAAAATTGGACTTGGTGCTGAATAGGGCAGGGGCCCACCAGGGCCCCCGAGAAGGGCAAGGTACTCGGTGCCTTCTTCACTTCAGTCTTTACACTAGCTTCCAGGAGCCCCCCAGCCCCTGATACCACTGTGAAAGTCCAGAGCAAGGAAGATTTACACTCACTGGAGGAGGATCAGGTTAGGAAATATTTAAACAAACTGGACACAACCAGGCCCATTGGGCCTGATGGGATGCACCCATAAGTGCTGAAGGAGCTGGGCCATATAATTGCAAAGCTACTCTCGGTTATCTTTGAGCGGTCATAGCAATTGAGGCAGCAAATGTCATTCTTGTCTTGAAGAAGTGCAAGTAGGAGAGTCTGGAAAACTAGAGGCAGGTCAGCCTTATCTCAGTGCCTGAGAAGGTGATGGAGCAAATAATCCTGGAAATTTCCTAAGACATGAAGGATAAGAAGATGACTGGGAGTAGACATGGATTTTAAAAGGGGGAAGTCATGCCTGACCATATGATGAAACAACTGACTCAGTGGATGAGGGGAGAACAATGGATGTTGTTAGGTCAACTTTAGTAATGCTTTGCACACTGTCTCTTATTTACAAGCTGATGAAATAAGTCCTAGATAATTGGTCAGTTAGGTGGAACAGACCAAGGACTGGTTGAACTGCAGTGCAGTACCTCAGGCGTGGATACTGGGGCCAACAGTATTTCATATCTTCCTGAATGACCTAGATGGTGGGCCGGAGTGCACTCAGCAAGTTTGCAGGTGATACAAAATTGGGAGAAGTGGTTGATACACTAGATAGATTTGCTGCCATCCAGAGGGACCTGGACAGGCTGGAGAAATGGGCCAACAGGAACTTGAAGAAGTTCAACAAAAAGGAAGTAGCAAGCCATTCTGCTGAGGAACAATAAGCCCATGCACCAGCACAGCCTGCAGCTGACCAGCGAGAAAATAGTACCTCAGAAAATGCCCTGGTGATCTTGGTTGACACAATGTCGACCATAAGCCAGTCATGTGGCCCTGTGGCAAAGAATGCTAACCAACAGCCTCCTGGGCTGCATTAGGCAGTTTTTAACCTAAAGAAGAGAAGGCTCAGAGGGACTTTACATGTGTTTGTTAATATCATATGGCAGAGAGGGGCGTGGAGAGAAGACAGAGGCAGACTCTTCTCGGTGGTGCCCAGCTGCGGAAAGCCCAAACCATTTCCATTGTGTGATCAAACACTGGCACAGGTTGCCCAGAGAGGCTGTGGAGTCTCCCTCTGTGGAGATACTGAAACCAGCCTGGTCATGGCCCTGAGCAACCAGCTGCATCCGACCCTGCTTGAGCAGAGGTGGGACAGGCCATTCTCCAGAGATGCTGACCAGCCTCAGCCACCTTGTAGTTCTGTGATTCCATGATTTGGTGAGAATACTGATATATTCCACTCAGTACACTGAAAACCTGTGGGATGTAAAATACCTTTGGTGGCCTTTAAGTTGGACTGATATTGTATTGCAACATGAAATAAGAAAGCCTTCAGTCATTTAATTGTAATGGATGTTATGCTTCTGCATATGCAACATTAAGTATTATTACTGGACAGAAACCATAGTAGAGCAAGCATTAAAATGTTATGTAATTTTTACAAACCAAAATGCCATACTGCCTGTGTCTGCATGTATTGAATTAGATTTGTAGAGTGGTTTACTCACCCATTACAACACATGGTACAGAGCAGAGCACGGCTGTAGTGGCTTTGTTTCTGCAATTTCAAGGTGTCTGCATGGTGCTGTGGTGGTGGAAGTTACAGCAGAGTGAGAACTGACAGAACCAACTTCCAGTTCTAGTACCAGGGCTGAAAAATAAGGAAAGGCAAGGGTTTTTTTAATAACAACAAAAGTGCAGAGGAATAGGCCAATTTCTATGTCAAATAGCATTTTTGTGATGAAGAATCAGAATTTATATATAATTCATCTTGCTTACTTTCTGTCATGGGACTTTGGAATTTTCAAAAAAGGCAAGTGTGTAAGCCTGTATATAAAGAAATAGTAAATGTGCATTTAAATTCTCATTCAGCATTACTTCAGTAGAATCCAGTAGATTCCCAGGGTGATCCTTTCCTTTTGATAGCCTTATTTCATGTGCAGTTTCATAGTTTTTTTTTTTTAACTCGTCTTTTATGTTTTGGTATTTATTTAGGATCTGAAGCAATATTCACTTTGCTGTTATAACTTAAATAAATCAGTATTTAACAGATTCTTGACTTTTTCCATGCATATCATTACTTTCTTGCTTTCTTACTGAAAAATACAGATGTTGCTGGTTTACTCAACAGTACTTTCTGAGATGTGAAGCTTCCAAGCATCTTTTTCGGCACTGCAGTGAATCAGTTCTTTCCTAGAGTATGTCTCTAACTATTTGGGTATTGTATAGGACCCTGAATGTTAACATTTAAATTGCACTATCTAAAATATGTGCCACTATTAATTTAAAGCATTCTCACCTCAGCCTATGTGAGACATCCCATTCTGCAGATCCCCAAAAGGCACAGAAGGACTTGTAAACCAGATCTAAAAGAAGACATGGGATTCTCTTGCCTTAAACAGAATCTTAAATTACAGAGCTGCACTGCCTACCCTTTACATGAAAGATCCATCTGGGATCCAAAATTATGAGTTTACCAAGCAAGGGGATAGGCATCCCCCTAGCCTAAAGCCTTAAAATTAACATGTTTAGAATATCAATTACTAACCACATACAATGACAAAAGGGTATGTCTTCAATGTTGCCTCCATGACAGGCTGCTATGAGAAACTCCCACCCATTCAAGAGAGTTTATATATCCTATTCTTAAAGGCAAGTGCCTATGGCCACCTTTTAGGGAGCTGAGAAAAGCCCAGGCTTTTTCTTTTGTAACTGGAAAACTCAAAGGAATTTGAGCCTCTGTTGCCTGCCACCTGAATGAACATTATAAATATTGAAGTGTCACTCTATTCAGAGTGGAGACACAACTTCTGTTGTGCTTCAGTGCAAAAAAATGGAGATAGGACTCCTTAGCACTAGTTTAGTACAGAGGGAGGCTGGAGTCTTCCTCCAAGGAACACTTCAATTTTTTTCTGTAATGACTTGAGTATTTAAAAGTCTGGATAGTTTAAGGGGAGTCACTGAGCTCCTACGTTGCAAGGTTGTTGTGCTGTATGGTATGCTCAGTGCCTGTCTTCCCAGCAGCAATTTCTGTCCACACACACAGTTGGCTTCAGACCCATTCCTTCTGCCAGTGTGGGGATGTCTTGCTGATACCAATATGGTCCTCGTGCAGCAGAGGTAATCATACTTGACTTCAGACAACCTTCTCATCTCATGACTCCACTGGCAGTTTTCATTTTAAAGCAGGAGAAGACACTGAGCACAGACCGGTAATTTTAACCCCTCCCTTTGTACTGAATTTGATGACATTCATAGGGAACCCTTGTTTTTTCCAGTTTCTTTTAAATGAACACACACTGATTCTCCAGTGTAAGGAATTTTGCCCTTCTTGATGTTTCTTTTTCTCCTGTTCTTTAAGAAATATGGTTAGTGATGATGGCTTGCAGAGATGTAGGTGTTGCAAGAGGGAGAAATGAAGGAAGAAGCAAGGAAAGAGGGAGAGAGAGGGGACAGCAGTTCATCTAGGATCACAGAGCAATTTTAATCCAAAGGTAAGAAGAAAAATGTGGCACCATTCCCATTAAACATTGTTATGGGTTTGTGTGGCGCAGTTTTCCTTGGTGGCAGGGGAGGGGGGCTGCAGAGGCGGCCCCTTTAAGAAGCTGCTGGTAAATTCGCCGCCCCAAAATGTCGGACGCACCAAAATGTCGGACCCGCCTCTAGGAGG
>VYZV01007853.1:128369-143823 GCA_013401275.1 Pandion haliaetus | reverse complement strand
CGGGTCCGACATTTTGGCGCGCGCGTCCGACATTTTGGGGCGGCAAATTCTTTATCTTTATCCGACATTTTCTAGGCGGCGACTTCTTCCAGCAACTTCTTAAAGGGGCCGCCTCTGCAGCCCCCCTCCCCTGCCACCAAGGAAAACCACGCCACACAAACCCATAACAACTAGAAAGGTAAATTGCTCTAAACATAGAGAATAAATAAATGTCTCTGTGTTATATCTCTCTATCGACCTGAAAACTTCTTAAATATTTTGGAAACACATTAGCATAAATTCTGTGCTATGTATAAGTAAAATGGTTGGCCAAAGGCTTTACTGACAATAGGAAGTTTGCCTTCGCTTGCACTGCATATAAATATGGAATTGTATTTGTTTATTGCAAAGAGTGTAATTTCTCAACATGTGTATTCTTTGACCTTTTATTTTATACTCAGTAATGTTGTATTTACTTAACAATTAACTAACTAAATAAAATTTTGTCATTTAACCCCAGCTGGTAGCTCAGCACCATGCAGCTACTCACTCACACCCACACACACAGTGGGATGGGGGAGAGAATCAGGAAAAAAAAAGTAAAAGTCATGGGTTGAGATAAGAACAGTTTAATAGAACAAAAAGGAAGAAACTAGTAATGACAATAATAACAATAATAAAATGACAATAATAATAATAAAAGGATTCGAATATACAAAACAAGTGATGCACAATGCAGTTGCTCACCACTCCCAGACTGATGCCCAGCTAGTTCCCGAGCAGCGATCCCCCCAGTTTATATATTGGGCATGGTATGGAATACCCCTTTGGCCAGTTTGGGTCAGCTGCCCTGGCTGTGCCCCCTCCCAACCTCTTGTGGCCCTCCAGCCTTCTTGCTGTCTGGGCATCAGAAGCTGAAAAATCCTTGACTTATTCTAAACATTCCTTGGCAACAAGTGAAAACATCAGTGTGTTATCAACGTTCTTCTCACACTGAAACCAAAACATAGCACTATACCAGCTACTAGAAAGAAAATAACTCTATGCCAGCTGAAACCAGGACAAAATGTAATCCCCACTTCTACTGATGTGCATAGGGGCTGGTTTTGCTCATTTTGCTGGGATTAAATCAGACATTATCTGTTGCATAGGAAGAAAATTTGAAGTTTTATCTTAGTGAAAGATGTTGTTCTTTGAAGATCTTTAAACAGACTTTTACAAAACTAAAAAAATGAAAGCCCATGAATATGGCTATCCTCAGACTACTAGTGTCTGAACATTATTCTAGGGAACTTGTACTTTGAAGACAGATAAAACATCTCTTTTTAAAAAGTAGAAGGGTATTGAAAAGCCAAAAATTGCTTTAATTAAGCAGATAAATTATTGGAGTAATTTTTTTCAAATTACTAAAGAGATTACTTCAGTGAACCATTTCTTATGTACTGTGATGCACTGCATGAAAATAGCAATTAAATAATTGTATTTAGAGTTTGTGGGATATTCTGCACTTCAGAAATCCATGAAGAATGTGTATTCACACACTGGTGATGGGTTTTCTCCAAGCAGTTAAAGGAATATGAGAGAAAATGTCATTCTGAAGATCTAATGGTTTCAGAATTCCTGTGGATTCACAATACTCTCTGTGCTCACTTGTCATTAATGCTTCATAATAGCTATGTATGCTCAGTAAAGTAACCAAGTTTAAATTGCTTGCTGTGACTTGTTGGAACAACAGCAGCTGCAAAATCCACTGAATCGCATAAGACCTATAGCATAGATGTTGGGCAGAATCCTTATAGTCCTTCAGTAATGCCGTATGCTTTTGTACATTTGCTCAAGGACTGTTTCAGTGAATTACAAAATACTTGTTACCAGAAACAATCAGAACAAGCTTGATTTTGTTACTTTGATAGTTACAAAATTATGCATTAAAAATGAAGCGATAAGTTAAAAGGCATCTGAAGATTTTCTTTCCAGTAACTTAGATTATCTCGATCTATGTTATGTGTGCACTTACACTGTGAGGTACCAAACTCAGTTCCTGTTGAATTGTTTGAAATACAAAAAGCAATATAAAACTCTTAAAATTTTAAAACAGAGGATTTGCTGTTTGTTAAGTTTGTAAAATTCTACTTAAAATGCTTCTGTTATTTAGAGAAAGTGGTGTTATTTCAAGAGCTGCATGCTGCCAATTATGCAAGTTTCTGCATGCTCATATAATTTCATTTTAAAATATTTATTTCCTGATAATGACTCAATGGTAAAACAGGAAGTAAAAAAAGCAACTTTTAAAAACAATCTTAATAAAGTTCTGCACAGCATTCTGCCTATAGCATGCCATGCTACTGTGTATATACACACATGCAATATCTGTTACTTCGTGCTTATTCACAAACACAGTCTAAGCAAACAATTATTTGCCTTTTTAAGGTGTTTTGCTGAAAACTGTAATAACTCAGAAATTAATCAGTAACAGTGGGTAGTGATATGACTTAACATTGCTGCAAATCTGTAATCATAAATTAAATAAACGCATCTAGTTTGTTTTTACAGTCCTATTCATTTATAAACATGCATACAGAGCCATCTGTCTCTGTCAGCTGCTATGAGGCCTTCTTCTATCAATAAAAACCCCTAAATTTGTTAATACCATTCATGTCTGTACTAAATCAGGTTGTATGAGGGATTTGGGTTTTCGATTTGAACCACCTGAAAGTTGGCTGTAAGTTCTTTCAAATGAGAACGGAGTGTTCTCATTTGAAAAATGCAAACCGTAAGTCAAAATAAGCTGCATTTGGGGCTTTTGGGGTTTTTTTGTTTTATCAGGTTTCAGATGTTAACTCCTGTATGAAGTCCTTTTATATGCTTTGATTTAAGTAATTGTAATGTCCAATCAGATACAGTCTTTCCATTTTTTTAAAACTACCTCTGCATATTCCTGGTGTAGCAAGTTTGGCCAAATGCTTCATGAGAGGTTTTTTTCACTGACATTTCTGTGGCATTCACTGACAAAGGATTTGATGCTTTGCAGTGCCCTGTTCAGAGAGAGTGCTGCACTACTGTTGACTTTACATAAAGGTGAATACTGAGACAAAGTGAAATAAGTGATTTACCAAAGGTTGCATGGACAGGAAGAGAACAGAACCCTGATGTCAGGATTCTCAGCCCCATTCTTTAAGTGTACCTCTATGTTACTCCTATAAATGATCTATGCCTAACATAATATAACAAGGAATCCTCTGTGCTTCAGTTTAGCTGAAGGAGAAAAGAAGAGAGACTGCTGGAAGACAGAAGCTGGTGTTGTCAAGAGTTTGAAAAATGCAATTCTTTTTGATTAGGCTTGTGAGTAATGATCAGCTCTTTTCTGAGTAAGAATATATCAAATGTGGAAAGGATATCCATCCTGTGTATGCAATTTTCTTCATAAACCTGGTTTTCAAAAAATAATTTTTATATGTTGTTCTTCAAAATTTAATGTGCAATTGGTTACCATTAGTGTTCCACACCTTAATTTTCATATTCTTTTGAGTCTGTTCTTTGTTGGTTTTAACTAAGAAAATAAAAGGCTTGGAATTACTTTTTCAGAAGTTAACAGCCTCAAAGATTGTCTTGACAATTTACCACAGAACAGTATAAATAAATGTCCTTTTGAAGACTGGGAAATCAATTAACAGCTAAGTGAATTATAACAAAATGTAATTCTGTGGTACATTCCTTCCATGAAGCACTCAATGTCGAATTTCTTATAAATACACTGAAGACAGTATCAGCATGGCTTTAAATCTCAAGCAGGGTAATAATTAAGACTTGTGACAGTATGTACAAAGAAGTCTAGAAGCCCATGCATCTTTGTTATTTAGGAATTTGATTTTGGAGTAAGCTATTCTAAACAGCCCTATAAAGTGCAGTTCAGCCAAAATTAGCATATATCTGGATTACTATGCTAATTTTTTTGAGACCTAGAAGCCTAAACTGAGGCTGGACAACTAGGGCATTAAGGCCATAAACAATGAGTTTGTACTCAGCTAGGTGTTTTGTATAATGGATCTGACACCCATATCAATTTAGAAATTGAGAAGAAATTATGAGATTTATTCCAACCAAGACATCTGTAGTAAGCTAGCAACTAGGAGTTACTGTGGAGTTAATGGTTAAAGGGAACAACTACAAATTAATGTAACTTTTTTTTTACAAAAATTCTTTCCTTTGTTAGCTCTTGGCCTAAAGCAGTTATCTCTGGCTAGAGAGCTATGTTATGTTCGCAATGTGAGGGTATTTACTGCATAAGAAATAATTGCTTGCTCATGCTGTGAGGCACTTTTTGGTAATGTACCCCCTACTATCACAGAAGAGGTGAGATGAATAGAGTACGTGTTTAGTTTTATGCTTATTCACAATGGTATAGCCTGTGAATTTTATTCATGGGACTCATTTTACCATTAAATTTCATAGCAACTTTAAATTTCCTAACCCCATATTTTAATAGCCAGGTTTAACCCAAGCGTACTGTATAAGGTGCTAGAAATGTTTCACAACATTAGTGGAGGAAGAAATCCAGGATGTCTTAACTCAGTTTTTCCTTTCGTATATTTTCCTCTTACACTGTATGTTATAGGGTAAGACAAATGGCTTGAATCTGGTACCCTTTGTCCGAGCTCTTGATTTTCCTCCCCTTCTCTCCCTTATTTTGTATTTTATTGTCCCCTGGGTAACTGAGAAAAGGGCAGGCTGTAATACTGAGAGTGAGAAGGAGAAGAGAGAATGGGAAATTCTTGCTCCTGTAGGTGTGGAGTAAATATAGGGATGACAGTTATTATGAAAATTTAGAAGGGAAATATGATCTGGACTAGCTCTTTGGAAAATACTGCTGTAACTTTGAAGAAAGTCCCCTTTTCCTTAGCCTCCTTGTTTTCTCTTCTCTTCCGATTGTTCTTCATTTCTAGCCCATGAACCATTCCTGAGAAATCCCAAGAGCAGCCCAGTGTGCTCCCCTCACACTTTTGCTGTTCTAAACCACTTATTGCCCATCGTAGTGGTATTTGACTGCCTGACAGAATCACAGGCATCATTAATAATTGCCATCATCAAAATAGTTTCTTTTCCACACTTCGTCTGTTCAGTGTTTCCTCATCTTGTAGAGTGTACACTCAGGGGAAAGACTTGCTTTCCAACAGATCCTCAGCTGTTCTGGATGGCTGAGCAGGCCCTGAGAACTTCCAATAAATTTTTAAGTAGTCAAGTAGCATTGAATACACAGTAAATTAAAAAGAAAAGTTACCAAATGGTTTATTTCTGCCATTTTCTTTAATTATTTCCATATCTTCATCTGAAATATGAATTATAATCAGTAGTTGTACAGAACACTGCAATTTCTATGATAAAAATACGTCTTTTTCTCTTCCAAATTCTTTCAAGTCTTTGCCTTCTTCAGCTTCCAAATCATGAACTTTCACTCAGTACCTACAAAATGGAGCTGCCTATCACTTTGTAAACAAAATATGATCTTTTTTTCCATCTTTTATTAAATATTATGATTTTCTTCTCTATTGAGCAAATGCCACTATGCTGAATATATGGCATGGCACTGCTAGTCTGAAGTGAGCCCTGAAGGAAGAACTGTTGTGTAGAAGGAAAGAAAGAAACGTGAGATTCCTCACACTTCCTACCACTGGAGAAAACAACAGAAGCACAATAGAAAAGGAAAGGTGGAAGAAAATTTATTTCCTCATAGACTTCCTCCTTGCTGCCGCTTCTGTTACGGTACAGGAAAGACAGGTAAAAAAACAGATCACACGCATAACATGCAGAGATCATTTAAGATTTTAAATCTGAATAGTGTGGGCTTGAATTATCATGAAGAGCACAAAAATAGATTAAGGATGAGAGAATAGAATAGAATGGCATTGTCCAACAGGCTTGATTTAAAGAATGATCTTTGTATGCCCCCAGTTTGGTCCTTCTTAGCACATTTGTCCCTGGGCTGAGTATGGCTCCAACAGAGAAATTCAGAATGGAGCGTTCATTCTCAGCTGACAGCAACACAGGGCAGAGTAGTGGCAATGTTAGGTAAAAAACCTGCTCAACAAAGGCATTTTCTGGTCATGCTCACACCATAAACCATGCTTTACTCCCTGTTGCCAAGTTTATTACGCAGTTAAATATTTTGGCTTCTGGAACTCAGGCTTCATAATTGTGAAACTGAAAAAGTATACTTTTCACCCATTAAATTTGCACACATATGCTGCTGGAAAGGAAAACACTTGAGAAGCATTTGGGCTTTACCCAAACTTATTAGCAATAGGTGAGATGTAAACTTATTTTTTTAAAATTGGATTGTTCGGAAAAGTTAAAGAATTGAGGGAAGGGAAACAGCAAGATAGTTGCAGCTTAAATTGAGCGTAATAGATCCTGGACTGTACGTTTCATGCTCTGAATAAAATAGAAATCATTGAGCTGTGAGTCAGCACTTTCATGTCAACGTCCTGGTGCCTGTATAAGCTGTTTGAACATGATTCTTGTGGGTTATGGAGGCATCAGAATCCTAAATTATATTACAGCATTATAATTTATACCTGCTTTTTGTTCATTTTCTCTGTATACAGTTACATAATTTATTTCTTTTACTTCAACTGTGCTGTAAAATGTAAAGCAAACAAATCATTTGGCAATATGATTCTTCTACTGCATTGGACACTGACTGCAAACGACAACCATTTCAAAATCTTCTAATGCAAGCATGACTATCATCAGCTTTAGATGTGATGCAAGAAAATTTGTATATGTACTTAACTTCAACACAGAGGAGTTCTAACATAGGTGAAATAATAGATAGCACAGTAACTGTAATGTAGCTGTGAACCAATGTCAGATATCCAGTTCTTGCAGCAAACTAGTGGGACAATTCAGCCATATTAATGGACATACAGCACCACTGATGTCTATTCCCTCCTTATTTTGTGCTTACAATTCCTGTTGCAAGTGATTAGACATGCATCTGTTGACAGGAGGATGCAGTGCCATTACCTATGGCAGAGCAATTATTTCTGCAAGTTCCCCAGAAATGTTAGTCAATATTTCCTTTGCATGTTTGCTTATAGATTTCAGGAACATACAAATGTGTTTATGGCAATACTGCATATCTTTTAATAGAGATGAAATATTTCTTTTTCATACTTGAATATGAAAGGACAAAGCCTTCTCCCTGCCTCTAGAAATACTGGGATGGAAGGCAGGAGCTGTGGTATCAAAGGGCTGTAATATTCCTACTCTCCTTGGAAAGCCCTTGGTAAATGACAATGCCAGCTTAATGAGCTACAAGCAAGTACGCACAGAGAGACACATTCAGTTCTGCCATTATTTACAAGAAATGTGCCCAGTTGTCCCCTTTGTAGAAATCACATATCTCTGAGTATGCACTTCACATCCAGGACCACTGATTAAAGTTTTAAGAAACATAGAGAAAAATGTATATCTACAGATGTTGAACAGTGAAACCAGAGAGGGAAATAGGGAAATAGTCTTGCTCTACACAGTATTGCAAGAGTTGCATTAGTGTAGTTTTGACCATCTGCTTCATACCTGCAAATAAAGGCTGTAAAAAATACTGTAGACTCTTTTGACTATTATAATTCTTGATAGTATCTTGCATCTAGAAAAAAGTTATTTTTTCTTTTACCTTAGAACAAGATCAGTATAAAACTATTTTTCAGCTAGCCATTTTGAAGTAGCCATGGGACCTGCTTTCAGTTGTACTTGACTACAGTTCACAGTTCTCCCCACACACACACCTTCAGCTGTTAGAATTGGACCTTTATACATGGTTGCACCTGAAATAATTTTACCAATGCTACAGCAGGACAAAAGGCTTAGTTAAATCACAGTAGCTGCTGGGTGTTTCCTTACATTACAGCTATTAACAGGGGTATTTAATAACAGTATTGGGGTGTATCTGTGTGTCTTGTAGTAAAAGACAATAGACTCCAGCTACCAAAATATGTCAAGTGCTAATGACACTTTCTATTTGCATAATACAGATAATATATAATATAAAGCACAAGGAGCACAGTGTATCTCTCCTGTAACGAAAGGCTGAGAGATCTGGGACTGTTCATCTGGAAAAAAGTGGTCTCAGGGACAAGAGGCAAAGGGTGCAGACTGAAACATGGGAGGTTCCCTCTGAACATCAGGAAACCCTTTTTTACTGTGAGAGTGACTGTGAGGGTGACTGAGCACTGGCACAGGTTGCCCAGGGAGGTTGTGGAGTCTCTATCCTGGAGCAACCAGCTCTAGGTGAACCTGCTTGAACAGGAGACTTGAACAAGATGACCTCCAGAGGTCCCCTGCAACACTAGCCATACTGTGAAATTGTTTATGATCAGTTACAGCTTTCATGGGAGATAGAATTAAAATCTTTTTATAGATGTATTTTGAATTGATCACTACTAGGTGGAGGAAGAAGGAAATGCAAAGGTAAAATTAACTGCAGAGCCTCTGTAGCTGTCCTCCGTAACAGGTTTGTGACAAAACCAACTTCCTTTACAAGACATTTTAGTTCATTAGATGTATAAAATATGCAACTAAATAGTACTAAATCAGATGGCATTGTGCTAAAGTTGAGTGTCAGTAGCCCCAGCATCACCTGGAGCCCACAGGAAAGTTGAACTGAAATGAAAATAAGATTAAAGATTAAAGATTTCATATCTCATAATACTTTTACTATATTAGTTGCCTAGACAGAAGGGGAGGGTATAGTAGCATCAACTTGCAATAGTATCGCTTGTAATTTTGTTTTTTATAAGACACTGGCAAACAGCCCAACAAAATATTGATGTAAAATCTGATCTGCCAGCACTGTGGAATTTCTTCTGTGTTGGAATTGAGATGGGAGGTTTGAAAGTGTTTGGCAGCTGTTGTAAATTCAGGAGCTGGAGGCAAGGAACAATTCTTCTAGAAGTTGATGTATTGTATAGCTTTACAAACTGTGCTATCTTCTGCATATGCATGCATGTATGACCAGTATCTTTTCCTCACTGGTTCAGACACACATTCCTTTCATTCTGCTACCTTAAGTCAATAAAATCCACTTTTCTTCTGCTAATTTTTAATGAGACTTTGCAGGGATGACATTTCATATCACAAAATAAAATGATCCAGTAATAAACAAAATTGTACTGTTAAATCCAATTATTCACCACTTCTCCCAAAGAAGTGCACTAGCACAGAGAGATTTGCCATATGTTGTAGTCATTAGCACCTTTAGTCTCTAGCAAATCACTGGAATACACAACTTAAAAAGCGTGGGATGCATCTCTGCAGTACTCTGCCAACAGCTTCCTTTTCAGCAAGAGGGACAGTTAGCTGATATGGTTCATCTGATCTAAACTGTTATGTTGTCATGTGGAAGAATGACTTCTGAAGCAAAGAGTTCTCAAAATGTGCAACTTCTAAAGTTGTAAATCTTGTATCCTCACTTGCTGGAGGCAGTGCTTAGCCTTCAGAAGTGTATGACGTGTTGTCTGCAAGAGCCACTCCATAAGACACAATTTCCAAGAGCATTGAACTCTGCATTTATTTAAAAGGACTCTAAAAAAAAAGATTTCATACAGAAGAAGTTCAGTCATCCAGCAGCACTTGAAGAGACTTCCCCAAAATTAAAACAAGTCACTTGTTTCCATTAAATCCAATCCATACTGCCTGACAGCAGGTAGCATCTGTACAGGCTAGGAGTATTAATCATTACCTATATAACATACTAGATACGAGAAACTAGTAGACCTGAGTGAAGTCCAGCACAACTGTCCTACAGCTTTTTCTAGTGTAAAGGGAGGTTTGAGGTGGGGCATCACATGGTAATACTATCCATGTTCAGAAAAAAAGTTTAGCAATCACTTCCTTATGGAAAATGGGAACATTGCGTTCCCAGAAAGGGACATGAGATTTACATCCAGGCACTAACAAGATATCAACTATCATGTATTTCTTCAGTCACCTAAAAATCCTTGTTTTGTGATGCTGCCTGGAGGGGTATTTACCTCTCTAGAAACTTGTCTAGTGCTAGCTGCTAAAAACTTGATTTAGCCTGAGCAGTTTTCAGGTCTATTGTTCAGAAAAAAACATCTGTTACTTGAAGGGTTTATCAGCAGACCCTTTATGTAGATGAGGTTTGCGCTAAAACTCTGCTTTGATTTCTGAAGAAGCATCAATTAAAATTTCAATTTTAATAATATAGGAGGGAAACTACTAATCTTTAATAACCACCTGCTTAGTGGGATTGTATGCCTACAGTCAGTGAAACCATCACTAAACTGTGGAAATCTTTGCAGACAAAAAGCAAAAGGATTCCCCTCTTTGTTACGCTTCCCCTCTCCCCCTCCATTTTTTCTGGAGTTCATTTACACTGGAAACACTACAGCTGATCTGGGTGGCAACAAGTGATGTCTGTACATTCAGTAAAGTCTTACAATGTGCTATGAATTACCAGCAAGAATTGTAATGCCTGAACAATGAATTCTTAAAGATACGCATTTCATTGCCTGGGGTTCTGTACAAAAAGTATGTTGATCAATAATTTCAGTGCAGAAAGGCAGTACTTTAATTTTTCTGATAATAGCTAAGTATATTCAGCTTGTAAGCATAAAAAATCAAAGTTAAATGAATTGCATTATGTCACACTGACAAATAAATGTTAAATCAGTCTGTATACTGTCTCCATTGTATCACCAATTAAATGTGGACTCTGTCCTGCTTGTCTGAAATATCAGTAGTATATTCTTTTTCTCTTTTGCTTAGGTTTTTTCTTTTGTACAAAACTAGGTTTCCTATTTAGCTCCATCTGCCACAGCTTGGTCCCAAAATGGTTATTGTAAAAACTGTGCGGACTCCCCAGCAAACTCATTATAAATGACTGAAGTCTAGAAAGGTATTTTATAGGATGTAACCAGCGTCACTGACATACAGAAGATAGTTGGAGATCAGTGGGAAAATAGGAGATATAAATAAGAGAGACAGAAAACAAAAAAAAAGGAGGGATTTTTTTTCTGAGAGGTGGTCCATCTGTGCTTCATTTTATACACTTGATATATTTGCTTGAAGTTTTAGCTGTCTCTATAAAGTGTTGTTCCTGAAATTGAAAAGATGATGGTCTATCTAAGAGACTGGGGGAAGTTTTGCACTATGTTCTTGATTACGCTATCCACTTTTTATCCTGCGTAGTTCAAATAAGATGCAAGCCATGTGTTAGATTCTTCATTCAGCAAATCATTGATTGATCTTCAGAATTTTCTATGAAAATTTGAATTTAAATGTGTTTTATTGTACTAGCTGGACTTTATTGATAGACTGGTTGGATAATTTATTTTGTTTTTAAATAATAGTATTTACTTGAGATAATACAGTAAAGCCACTAACTTTTTATCAGAATCTGTTTAATTTAGAAGTTTTAGTGATATCATAGATATTGCTTTTAGCATCTTATTCAGTGATTTGCACCTATAATTGAATAGAGTGCAAGTGCAGTTCTTGATTTGTTTGACTTCCTTTAAATGGTGGTACTGTCAAAGATGAAAGTATTTTAATATATTTGGAGGCCATAGTAAAGTGATTGATGCAAACGTTTGCTCTGGGCTGATGAGCTGCCTGCTTAGATCTACAGAATATATCACAACAGTTCTACCCTCAAAGAAATGTGCTCTGTGTTAACAAAGTTGGCAAATACAGGAGGGTAGAGAAGTTGTCACTGCTGCCATAGCATAAGATGTTCACTATGTTACTTTCAACCTTGTGAGTGATTTTAATGTCCAGTGTTGAAGAGCTCTGCCAATACTAAAAACTCTGCCTAAGATGGGACAACTTCTTACTAATTATGTTGATCATTCTGTAATAACAGTAACTGTAGATAAGAAACCTTATTTTGTTGCTAAAAGGTAGGTTATATGCTTCTGAATTTGTCAGCAGGTCTGTTTATTTTTGTTGCACTGTCGGGTTTGATTGATAGTTTCTTGGGATTGAAGTTTGATTTTGCAAACTATGTATTTTTCAAACGGTGCTATTTTAAACTTCACCAAGATTTTGTTTCAGAAGGACATCATGAAACTTAGCAATTTATATGAAAATATCTCCACAGGCTCCAATCTGACAGCTAAACACTTCACAAAGCCAAATACTTTGAGCCTTTTCTGGTTTTGACTGATTTCAAAGCATCAGGGAAGAAAAGCTTTTCGGTGGTATTTTGGTTTTAGCAGGGAGCCTAAGGAATACATTTAAAGACTTAAATTTTATTTTAAGAAGTCATTTAGTGCTATGTGTAAAAAGGTTGTGCTTTTTTCTAGATTTTTAATCAAGCAATGCACTCTTGCAGCAAGAAAGGCCAACAGCCTCCCGGGCATCATTAGTGGAATGTTGCCAGCAGGGCGATGGAGATGATCCTTCCCCTGTACTCAGCCCTGGTGAGAGACATCAGTGTACTGGATCTGTTCCTGGGCTCCTCAATGCAGGAGAGACATGGATATACTGGAGCAAGTTCAGCAGATGGTGAGATGATAGCACATGGGCACAAACTGAAACACATTAAATTCCATCTGAATATAGGAAAACATTTTTTTCCCATGAGGGTGGTTGACCACTGGCACAGGCTGTCCAGAGAGGTTGTGGAGTCTCCACCTGTGGAGATTCTCAAACCCAGCCAGAAAAAATGCTGATCAATCTGTTCTAGCTGACCTGCTTGCTCAGAGGCTGCAAGGCTGCACTAGATGGTCTCAGGAGGTCCCTTCCAACCTCAACAATTCTATGATTCTGTGATCCTCCCATATGAATCCTATGGTCTAAACCATTATTACAGCACGTTTTCAAATTAGTGACTGAAGCTATGCACCTAAATCTTCATCTAAGTACTGTAAGAAAGTTTAATGAATATTATAATTCTCAGCACTTCTGACATTTAGGCTAGCTATTACAATTTTCTTGATACATCTTGTCCTGCTTTAACATTCAGATTCAATCAGAAGTGTAACCTAGCTTATTATCTTTATATGAAGGAAGGTATGCCGGTATGCATGCACTATATTCCCATGTAGGCCACATGGTATAAGACATCTGCAAACCTGCAGAACGGTGGCCATGGTGGGGATTAGACTGGTATAACTACTTCAAAAAAAATCTCTTAACTGTAGGTCTAACAGCACTCCTGTTTTAAAAATTATTTTAAGAATCTGAGTGTTGCACATAGTGTTGGGCAGCTAAATGTGGATTTTATTTGCCAGAGCATAGTGCTTGAAAAGTTGCTTGCACTCACTGAGATTACCTTGTAATGAAGAGAATTAATGTTTTGCCATTGTTTTTAGCTGTGTTAAGCAACCAAATTCTCAGATGCCTGTCTCCAAACTGTTATCCAAACAATCAATGGATTTTTGATTTAACAGGTATAGAATGGCCACTACAGTTTTCACGTTAGACTCTGACCTGGCATGACATGCAGCACCAGAGCATTTTCAAGAGTCTAGTAGAGTTTAAACACATTTCTAGTATCTGTCTGTGGGAAGCCTTCACAGCAATACTCCAAGTTCTCTCTCTTGTGTATGTCAGCATGTTTTGCTGTTGCAGCAGCATGCCTTTTATTCCAAAGCTGTTCTGTAATATTATTTTTTTTTGCCTCTCACCCTATCCAAAACTACGACCTGAAGAAGTGTTCCACAGTAAAGAAACATGAACAAAGTCTTCAGGATTTTTGAAGAAGTTTGTTTGGCTTAATCTTTGAACAAAACTTGGGTGTTATTTCCCTTTTACCCAAGATACTTTGTGGGTGGTTAAGCATGTTTTATAGGAAAGTACCAAAGCTTTCTAGATGCTTAACATAGCTAGTTGTACATGAATATCCTTTGTCTGATCTGTAGTTTCTTCAGCTTAAGCATCTTATAGCACGACTTTACAATTTCATGCACCATGGCTCAAACCAACTGGGATGATTATTGAAATGTTAGTTTTTATCTTGAATCAGGAGTGAGTTAACAATTTCCTTACATCCCTTACTTCACCTGCATCCTTTCCTTACCTACATTCACATCTTGTAGGTGAGTTTATGGCTCTTAGCACATAAAGTAATATATACTCTTGCACTGAATGACAGGGTCAATTGTTATTGGATAGGTGTCGCGTCCCAAAGTTGGAGCGACTCAGGTTCGTGGATTTCCTTTGTCAGAATTAAGGTGAAACGACACCAGGGGAGTTCAAACAACAATCAATATTTATTCAACCTAGCTAACCTTGCCCAAGTACAAGTGAATTTATCAATATGAACCTTGCATCATGTCTTTTAGCCACTGTTTGAAAAGAGAAGAGAGGTGTAGAAAAGGAAGTAGGAAAAAGGAACATGAAACTGTGTCAGAAGGGGATCCCTCCTGTTGAGTCACGAGGTTCAGAGTAGTCCCCCTTGCTTTCTGAACTCCTTCTCAGAGAGGAGCCCAGGGGCCGCTAGATCCACTCCTGGTGTCAGACTTGGTCAACGGTTTATGTTTCAAAGGATGGGGTGTGTAGGGACTTGTGGAAAAGAGAGAGGGGAAAGAGCAAGAAAGAGAGAAAAGACAGAAAGAAAGACAGAAAGAAAAGGAAAAGAGAGAAGAAAAGGAAGTCACCAGTCCTGGGTCCAGTGTTGGTCCAGCCAGCGTAGAGATCCAGTTCTGGAGGGCACGCGCCAAGCATTCATTCTTCCTTCTTTTATAGTGTGTTAGTCGGTGGTCTCGACATGTGCAGTTCACATTCCTGGGCTTCTCTGGAATCAGTCAGTGAGCTTGGGGGGGGGTTCATTGGGAAGTTGCCTCTCTTTACTTGCTGGCATGACGGCTTAAGATAGAAGCACAGTCCCATCCTCTGCAGAGCCCTCTCTTCCGGGCGCATACACTGTGCTCCTTCTCATGGTCACTTAAGATAAGGAATTGCAGCCTTGGCTTCCATGCGCATACGCTGTGGTCATTTAAGATAAGGAATCGCAGCCTTGGCTTCCAGGTGCATACGCTGTGGTCACTTAAGATAAGGAACTGCAGCCTTGGAGAAGTGCGGTCCCACCCTCCGCGGGGCCCTCTTCTCCGGCCACATTGTCCTGTTCACACAACTCAGCGTTTTTACAGAGGCATCTTTTCCACCAAAGTTCTTTAATGAATGTTTGAGACATTGAATATAATTTGTCAGGCCATCACAATAGGGGTAAGCAATTAGGCTATAAAACTGTCCTTTGTTCACTGTTCCATGGGCGACCCTGTGAAGGAGTTAGTTCAGTCACTCGCAAAATGTAAATCTGAGTTTTGTTTTCCTTTTTCTATCAAATGGTGCAGGATTTTCCCTGTTCTCTCTTCTGATTGCCCTTGTGTCATGGTTTCAGCCCAGCCGGTAACAAAGCACCACGAATCCGCTTGCTCACTCTCCCCCACTGCGGCCACGGTGGGATGAGGAGAAAATATAAAGGCAGGCTCGTGGGTCGAGATAAGCA
>VYZV01007853.1:115325-127971 GCA_013401275.1 Pandion haliaetus | reverse complement strand
AGCTCCCCTCCATTGGTTGCAGGGGGACAGCCTGCCGTCTCACCACGGGCTGCAGGGCCATCAGCCTCCTCAGGCGCCCCTCCTCCCCCTCCTTCTTCACTGACCTTGGTTCCTGCAGAGGGGTTCCTCTCACATTCCAATCCCCCTACTCACTGAAGGTTCCCCTTCTTAAATCTGTTCGCCCAGAGGCACTACCACTGTCACTGATGGTGGCCAGAGGCAGCTCCGACTTGGAGCCAGGGCAGCTTCCAGCAGCTTCTTACAGGAGCCACCCCTGCGGCCCCCTCCCCTGCTAACAAAAAAACCCCCGTGCCACACAAACCCATAACACCTTGTTATGTACCAAAAGTTTGAATCAGTTTCATGTACAGAGCTTAGAACCATGTTTACAGGAAGTGTACAAAGAAAATTAGTGTATGGAGAAAATTATGGAGAAAATGAGTAAATGTGTCAGTGATTTAAGAATGCACATTTGTATCTGAATCTATCCATGTATTCAATTTTCTTCTTTACTATTCAGCTAAAATTTGCACTGTACATTAAAAAAAAAAGTTATACACTTAATCAGTTTCAGACATAATTGCTTTACTGACTTTAATGACATTAATATTACTTTCACTAATACCTGTATTCAAGTATCTTTGCCTAAGATGTGGTCATAGTAATAATCTTTTAAACTGTTTTTCCATTTTATGTTCAGTTCTGATTGGTTTGAAGTATTTCACTGGATTGCTTCTATCATCAAATCTCTCACTGTGTCTGACAGTTGAAGAAAAACACCTAGAAATATGAAAAAGAATCTGGTATTTTTAATAAATATGCTTATTCTTAGTTTTCAAGGTTTTCAAGGAGTGAAATATAAGCCAAGTTGAACATGGTTAAGCCAAGTTGAACATGGTTTGTTTTTTTTTTTTAAAAAAAGCCATGAAAAAAACTGTTGCTGTGTTGAATATCTCCAGGAAGTTGCACTTACCTTGGAAGCTTTATGAGCTGGTTCATCTGCATGGAGGAAGACACGTATCATACTCTAGAAGTTAAAAAGTGAAAGACTTTTTTGTTGCCCTGAAGTTAATTAGGAAGTCAAAGCAAAAGTATGTGAGAACACAAATCTTTAGCATACAAATATAAAACTAGTTCTGTTATAAAAGGTAGCAACTGTGGAAACAGTATTATGAAAGGAACTCAGGTCTTCATGAATTAGTGATAAGATCAGGGTTTAGCTGTCAAGTGATCTCAATGGATAACAACTGAGATGGTACGAAGTACTGTTGGATTAAAACTTATTTAAGGCAATATTTCAGGAAATCAAATCAAAATGTAGCAAAAAAGCCCAAAGTCAAGCCTTCAAGGAATTGCAGGGGATAGGGGATCAAAAAAGTCTTGGTGAAGAAATCATGAAGAAACGTCTTATGATCTAAAGATCTGTTAGCTACAGAAAGATGAAGCCAAACATAAGCCAAAGACAGCAGTGAATACATTAATGTTATGCTTTGAATTTTGGTACTTATTAACATTCATTGTTTTCAATAGTTCATACTAACCCTAGAAGGGTTAATCTGATGCTGAAATTACAAATTTGTTTTATGGAAAAGTAAGTAATAGCTGTGCATAATCTCTGACTTTTTTTTCCCTTATTATAAAGCAGCCTTGCTGTTGAAGAAAGGAAGAAAGCATACAAGCAAGACTTTAATTTAATCAGGGAATTAATCATAAGTGGTGTAAGACAGAAATAAGCACAGACAAGAATTATATTCAAATCAGAGAATATAGAACCAAGTTTGAAGTTTCTCAGATAAAGTCTTTCAATTTGGCATACTGAGCAAGCAACAGGTTGCAACTATGAACCGCTTTAGAGAGCTTAGGTTCAGCTTAACATCTAGCATGAATGCATCTTTCAGAGTCTTATTCTACTCCAATACCCATTCCCTAAGTTATTTTGTTAGATTTAAGAACCATTCTTCTCTCACTACCCTTAATTTGCTCTCTCCCCTGCCCCCGATTACATTACTTGAAATGATATTTCCTTTTCCTAGATCCCTGCCTCAGCAATGATAAATTAAGTGACCATTCATTGTAAGTTGTAGCCCAACAGGAGCCAGTTTGGCTTCAAGTCAACCTCCCTTGGCAAACCAGAGAAATATATAATCCTGAGTGATTACTCCCAGAGAATATTTTTGCCATTATCAGTGCATGTGTTTGAATTTCAGCTGTTCATATTCCCCTAAGGTTTTCTCCCTTAACATTGCAAAAGGGAGAGAAAAAGAGGTAGAGATGAAAGCTTGGGTTGTAGTCATGCGCAGCAGTAGGAAAACAACACCATCCGGGCTGTGGAGGGAGACAAGCCTAGCTTTTCTTTTATATGGACTAATAAGCTGGAATGGATGTCACATGGCAACTTGGCTCAAAGCATTTTAACTTTGTATGCACCAGTTGTTTTGCTCTTTGGGAAGCAGATGCTGTTTGCTAAATAACCAATGAGACAATGCTTCAGGTACTGGCAAAACTAATGTTCATCAGGGTCACTGGTCTCTCAGCAAGGAGTAGTGAATTTTCATTTTGAAAAATGTTCCCTTTTATATAAATTCTATTAATTAATATAAGACTATATAGCAATTATATTAATATTATAATTTATATAATCCCATATATTTATATAACCCTATGTAGCTAATAACATAACACAACACAATATACTAATATAATATAACATAACATAATAAAATATAATATAATATAATCAATATAATTCTACCCAAAAGGCCAGACTGGCTGCTTTTCAACCTGGGGATCCTGCCACAGCACAAGTGCATCACAAGCAGCAATACTGCTGTTGACATCTGGTATTTAGGTAAAGAACCATGTTAAAGGAGTCTTACAATACGTTAGCTATGGCAAGAGCTAAACACAAGGACTGGATCCAAGTGTGATCTTCCTCAAAGCTGAGGACTGTGCTGCAAATTTCAGGTGAAGGCAAACCCTGCGCAATTTTAAAGTGTCATTAACCAACATTTGTGCTGATCCCTCAATTAAAAATTAGAAAACCAAGGGCATGATGATAAGCAGAACTGGTCTGTGTTTCTTCATGAAATTAAGAAACTCCCATTCTCATTTTCTCCCAAATATGGATGAATATTAATGAAGTTGGTGAAGTTATTCAGAGGAAGGTTAACGCATGACTCTGGAAGTGCTGTTGCCTTTGTATTCTTTTCCACAAAATCTTTCCTAGCTGCTTTCCCACTATAGGACTTGAAGAAATCTGCCCAGATCCAGATATTTTCCTAAGTAGGAAATGTTCCTTTCTTATATACTTATCTGTTCTTTTACAGAGTTGTAATATGAAATGCTTCAGAAGAATAAATTAAATTCTACAGAACAGACAATACAGTTAATATATAACAAAAAAAAAATGGAGCAAAAAGCTAGAAATATTTACAAATAGAGTTGATTTGTGGGAGGGGAAATAAAAAAAACAGTACAAGAGAAGTACTCTAGAATACCCTTTAAAATGAAAGTCACTTTTTTACCACTGTCCTGTGCAGTATGTATCTTCTACTGGAGTCAGGTGACTATCATCTGCCTGCCCTGAGGCTAATGACATGCCTCAGAAGTCCTCCATAATTCTTCTCAACATGGAAGCATTTGACCTCATATATGAGTTATTTACTTTGTAAATTCTACCAAAAAGACCCATGGCTGACTAGTACATTAATCATTCTTTGCAAATCTCCTATGCTACTACCTGTGTTTAAAAACAGGGAAAAAAGGTAAAAACAATATTTATTTTCTTTATTTTTGCCTCTTATTTAGTCATTATGACTGAACATAAACAAGACACTTGACACATCGATGCTTTCTGACATTTTTAATATGGACATTTTGGCCATTTGATTCACTGTAGTTTGTTAAGTACTTTATTAGAGGGGGGGAAGTAAGATATGCATTAAAATCTCAGAAACTGTACTTCTGACTGTGAATTGAAGTTTAAGTAAGAAAATTATTTTTGTTATTATTGAAAACATACTTTTAGGGGAATGTGTGCTTGAAATAGTACCATACTATTCTGTTGTCAGTGTGTTTTCAGTACTTTATATGCACCTTTCTTTTATGTCTTTGAGGAGATTTTCATATGTTTTTGGCTTCCTAAGTGTTTCTTTGACAAGAGACATGGCAGGAATTCTTTTTGGGTTTTGGTTTGTTTGTCAAGACTACTCTATATGGTTTTATTTGGCAGTCATATTGCCCATCGATACAACTGAACATGGGCTGCTCTCTGTGTATGTGGGCATGTGACCTCCAGACCGTCAATCTGCCTTCCTTACAGAAAGGAAAAACTGTTAGCTGTATTAAAAACTTCATTCCTAACTTCTGTTTCTGAAGTAACAGTACTGTTCTGTTTCTGAACACTGGCAGGTGCTGACTACAAGGCAGCGCACCATTCTCTAAAAATGGGCAAATGAGTTGGTGCAGAGCAGCTTCTGCATGCTACATTCACATTATTGTTTGCTGCCTAATAAACTCACATTGCAGATAAAACCCAGAGCTGTTGGTGGCAGAATGACTTATTGTGTGGAAAAAGTCATATAATATCTATGTCATGTGACTGTAGCACGTGAAGACTTTATCTGTTTTCACTGGAGTAAGGGCTTGCATCAGCTTTTACTTTTCTCCTTTTCTTTTTTGTATAGCGAACTTCCATGTCTCATGTTTTGGAAAAAGGATCAAAAGACAAGTTGTGCTGACAGCCTCCTAAATGGATGTATGTTATTGGAGTTCATTGTCATGCTGTAAAGAGAACAGTGTACATTTCTTAGTGGTATCAGGGTGGTTGTTAACAGAAAATACTTCTTTTCAGTGTGGATGGACTTCCCCGGACACACTTACAGAGTTCCACTGGCGCTATATTCTGCCACATCATGTTACTTGTAGGCATTTTCATCTTGGTTTTAACATGTATTCTAAAAATGAGAAAGTTCACCTGTTATTTTTATTTTTAATTTTTTTTCTTGTGATGTATAAAAGACCACAGAAAGTGGGGTGTCACTTTAAGAAGCCACTGTTCTCATTCAGGTCTTTAGTTACTTGCTATGTAAGCAGAATATCTGTAGTGGAAATGTCAAAACAAGGGTTCAATTGTGAAATTAATTGAGAGCCCAGGGACAGTGCCCTCTTCCTACGTCCTCACTGAGCACCAAATATCAGGAGCAAAACTCTGGCCTGCTGGAAGCTGCTGGGAAACTCTTACTGACCTTGGCAGGGCCAGACTTTCACCTTTTGGGACTGACTTGCCAATTTATAGACTTTATCTACTGAAAGCTGTGGTAGCTTTGCGTGAGCAGGCTGGTTTTTGCCATGCCAATTTAGCAGAAAGCCTATGGCAAATTTATCAAATGTTTTCCTTCTGCAGATCACAAAACATTTTTCCAAAAAGACTTAAGTATTATTTAGGCAGGGACCAGTTAAATGACTGTTCCATGTTCACAAAGCAGGTAACCTGAAACAACCATAAAAAAGGTCTTCCACTACAACTACAGTTGTTCCAAGTGAAAAACCAAACCAAACCAAAAAAGCCCATCCCAAGAAAACCCAACTTCCTGACTGAACCTGCATTTTGTTTCTATTGAGTCATGCCATCAATTCTGATATTTTGGGGTTGCCAACCTTTTGTTATTCTTAAGTACATTTAATAAATATGTTTGGGAAGATGGGGGGACAAAAAGAAAAGAAGTATTAATAAAATTGAAATTAAGAACCTAAATCAGCATTAGAATTGTTAATTGTAAGTATCTGGCATGACTGTAATTCTCTGGATATTGTTATCCAATTCACAAGGTACTTCTCACTACAGAAAGGCTTCCTGCAGAAAAGATCACTCATTGATATAACACTATTTGCATTCATCCCATATACCACTTGGACTCCAAGACAGATGCATTATAGTATGAAATAAGGTGCCTGATGAAACTGACTTTTGTTCTTTGTGGAGCAAATATGGTTGGAATCTGTCCCTGAACTGACTTAGGAACAAGGTTTGCCCATCTTTTCTTTAAGGATTAGCAAGGCAATGGGAGGATGAACAGGGGGAGAGGAAAGGGAACAGCCTTCCCAGCCTGTTTGCTGTCATCAGTGTAATTCTGTATTTTCCTATATAAAAGGATCCTGTATTTTCTTTTCTGTCTTTGCAGTTTTTAATTGACTGTACGTGTAATTTTTAATTGCTTATGCTGCTGAACCAGCTTGAGGGAGAAAGCCTAGAAGCCCAGAAGTTCATATAAATGGATATTTTGAATCCTCCTTGTAACAGATACTGGAGAATCTGCCCAGTAAATACCACAAACATAACATATATGATTCAAGGTTTTAGCAGTTTACACTGGAGTTACATATGGTTTCAGAAAGGACTTTCTTCTCCTTTTCCATGTTGTATTCTGCTTTGTGTCTATTTTTATACTTCAACTTACAAGAAGAAATTGGGAATCGTTAGTTTGTCAAAACCTTCTGGTTTGTTTTTTTAAACCATAATCTCTCTTCCTTGGTTTTTTTTTTTGTTTGTTTGGTTGGTTGATTTTGTTTGGGTTTTTTTTCCCAGCCAGCTCCTGATTCATTTGCATGCTGATTTCTGGTGATCAGTTCACTGCTGTTAGCATCAGTTCTCTGTGTGGCTCGCTCAGGGTGTGGGTGCAGGTCAGGATCAGACACTTGTGTACTATTCTCTGCAAAGTAAACTTAGTGTTCAGATTTAGTCTTTTTGAGAAGTATCAGCCACCTTTTTGTTTTGTTTAAAGATAAGAATTAGAATATGGATACTGGTAATATTGGAAGTTCCAGTTCTCATTTTTAGAATTTGTCTGGGGAAAAAATAAATTAGGAGAAAGCTTAGCAGAGTTGCTTCTGATTTGGTATCACTGCTATTCCTAGCACTGAAGTGCTCACAGAGGAAGTTACACGCCCCAGAGTTTATGCAGTTTAAGGATCCAATTTTAGAGTTTGGTTTAAGCATTATACTGAGAGAATATATGACTGGGGGCTTTGTGCCCTTGCGGAGTGAAGAAAGGCATGGGACTTGTACAAGAAGTGGATAGAGTGCTGACCAGCCACTCTTTCAGTAAGATTTAAAAAGCACTGCTACTTTTCTCCCAGGACTGAGGTACAGGTGCTGAGCGCAGTGCAAGGTTTTTGCCTGCATTCCACACAGCCTCGGGTCAGCTGAGGTCATGTCTCAGTCCTGGTGGATCTGGCCTGCTTTTTCCCATGCTTGTGCCCTCTGAATGGCATAGCCGGCATTACTTACTGGGCCAAATGGAGGGAGAAGGAAACAGCTGGTGCCAGGGCAGAGAGGGATCCTTTTAACCTGGCTTTGCCATCAGACCACGACAAGCATCAGACTCTGGCACTGAAACATGAGTCCGTGGCAAAGAAGTGTAAATGCTTTCAGAAGCTATAGTAAGTCCCAGGAGGTCTGGGGAAATTCTATGTGTTAATCTAGATGTTTTACATGTCTGACCAGTGGTAACCATTCTCCTACCTCCTCATCACCAGTCTGTCCCTCAGAGTAGAGAATGTGTTAGTCCTTTCTTAACAGATTGATACTTCCATTAAACATCTGACTAACATTTCCTTACCTGCCCTCGTACTCCTTGCTGCCCTTTTCACAGCCTTACTGTTTTTTTAATACTATTTAATACTTAGTAATTCCTATTTCATGATTTCAGGAAGAGCTTTGCACCCTCGCTAATCTGATTGTTGTTCTATCTAATAACTTCAGAGAAAATTAAGGAGATTGCTAGTGCTCCAGAATGTGAATGTGACAGTGGTATCAAAGAATTAAAGGCAGTAGCTAACCTTGCAGACTTGGGCAGTTACCCTATAAAACAAGCAGACAAAGAGAAACATACCATAAGGAGGCCAAATGGGTACTGGAAAATAATATTTTACATTTGAACAACCTTCAACCTGAAGCCTTGCAGCAACCTAGTTGAATCGTCCTGTAGTTCTATTTTCTATGATGTAGTTTTTCAGTATAAATGAAAAAAAAGTAAAAAGAGAATTAAAGTTAAAGTTTGGGGTTTCCCCCCGCCCCCGGATTCTTTCCTAAACAAGAATTTAACAATTACATAGTTTGCTACTGTGGCATGAAGATAAAGGGAAAAAGAAACACAAGTCTGTAATTATTTTTTAATTAAGTAGTAGATTATTTTGTTTTTCTTTCTTCTTCAAAACAATTTTAGAGGCATGCAGCAATTCATGTTAGCCAGACAGATGATGGTGTGATTTCACAGCATATCACAAAGTCTTGTCCCACTGAGTGCCCCAAATGGGAGGGACAAAACAAGAAGCATAAAACTGATTCCTTTCATTGTATGGAAGGTTCTGGTTTGGGATTCAGATATTTTGAGAGTGAAAAAAAAAAAGTAAAATCTCCAAAGCGTTTGTAGTTTAGTGAGTAAAGTACTGGACAAAAGCCAAACCAAACTTAAATAAGTATGGTGGTCTCAACTGAATTCCTAGCAAACTCTAGCTTACACGCAAATTCATCATGATCAATTATATGTAATTTGGTACAATTGCCAGCTCCTGCTTAGAGGTCCTTTCTGTTGAGCTACAGAAGAGACTGAATTACTTCCTGTGCTAATGGGAGCATTACTCCTTGCTCAAGGGCGTATCGTGAACACAGGCACTGCTGTCAAATCCTCACAGAGCAAATACCAACCCTCGTGCTGGACCGTGGGCAGAAAGTCTGTGCTGATATTCAAGAACCAGAGTAGGTTCCTCACAGCAGGCACATTTTCTTGGCTTTGATGTCTGGCTGTAATGTCCAGATGTAGTCCTAAGAGTTTATGTTTAAGATGTATGCATATACATTGTCCTTCAAATCTTTCACATTTCTAGATTGGAGTTTCCAGAGGAGTAAAGGGCAATTGGGTGTCTAAATGTCAATGGAAATGCATTAGGCTCTTAGCCTTAATGTTTAAAACTACCCATGTAGCAGCCACAATAAAGTGAAGTTAAAGTTGGCATTGGTTAGCATTACCTGGGAAGACCAGGACTCAGAGAAATATAAGACTTTGGAAAGATACAAGTATATCATTCTGTCTTCAACATAAATGTGGTATTATCTCAGGAAGCTGGGTGTACTCAGCTGAAACAGAATTTCAACTTTACTTCTTTGAACATTAAGTTCTTATTTTATGAACAGAGGGTGTCTTGTGAAGTTTGTCCTCTGAGGTCCTTTAATGCTATATAAAAGTAATAGGCTTTAAGAGATAAGACAATAGGCTAAGTTCCTGAGTGAAATAAGTCCACTGAATTTTGAATAATCCTTTTAGAGAAGATAAGGCCACAAATTCAAGGCTTATATGTAGCCTGGTTCTTGCTAAGTCATTCTCTATGCCTTTTTAGCTGGTTTGTTATTCCATGCAGATTCATTGTATTTTGTTCTATCTTTACATTGTTACTCCTTGAAATCCAGGGTACTCTTCTCTGGTTACCTGCAGAGCTGCAGGTAGTAGCACGCTTGGAAAAAGATAGCTTGTTTACACATTTACAGTTATGCCTACAAAGAAGAGAGAAGATGGTAAACCTGCAATCAGATCTTCAAGCTAGTGTATGTTTCAAGAAGCACCAGCCTCATGTATATATGCAAAACATGAATATAAATATCAACAAGATACTCTTTAGAATTTATGATACATGTAGATATGAGAAAATATGTTGAAATATATTATTGACTGTGAGTACATTTATTAACTTATAAAAGCACTAAAACATTCTGCATACTTTGAGAGCCAGACTGCCTTATTCCTCCTGTTTCTACTTTGGTTTTTATTGCAACATTTCTAAGGATGAGAAGGATTTGTACTGAGAAAGACAAAATGAATCTTTAAGGTGCCCTGGGCTGACCATGCTGTCAACCCAAACATGCTATTGCATCCTGGCTGACAAAATGCTTCTGCAGACTCCCCATGGTATCTTTCACTGCACCGATAAAAATTGTCTTCATGTCATGAAATAACACGCCAGATCATGGTAATAGGATTTCCTTTGTATCCTACCTCTTTCTTTTCTGCAGCTTTAAATTATTGGCTGTCTCTGTTACTTAAAGAAATTTATATTGTTGTAATGCCTAATAGATGTGGTCATCAAAAGAACTAGGAATTCCTGTGTCACAAAACATTAAGATGTCTCAGAAGTTGATGGTTTTCTGCCCCATATAAGCTTTTTGATATGGCATGCTTGTGTGATTTCTTTGGTTTCGCTCTGTGCTGTCTCTCACACGACCTGTACTTGTCTACCTTCTGTGTATGCAGTCTAGTGCATTCTTCTCTCCTGAATGTGTTAGGTCTGCTTAGTATTTAGAAAGTGCACTGCTCCGCCCAACAGGATTAGGAGGTCTGAAAGCGGATAAATGTAAGAGCATCAGAAACACATGGTGACAAATCACAGAGTAGCAAGACTTATGTAAGGAGATCAAAGAAATTTGACCTGTTTAATGTTTAGCAGAAAAATTACAGAGGAAGTTGGAAAAAGCTATAAAGTGGCTGCCAGAAAAATATGCTGCAGAAAGTAGATTAGATTAATTTACTATTTCTTATTAGACTTTCACATAAAACTCTTATCAGTTGTAAATGTGTTTCAAGGCTCTAATAAATACTTCTTTTTCATGGTGTGTAATTAACAACAAAAGTGTGCAGTGATAAGGCATAAATACTAATAGCCACTGTCAGAAAGCAGCAAGTGGTGCTCCCATGAAGGAATCTGACCTGGGACATGATGGCAACTCCAGCACAGGCCATGCTTCACTGACAGGCACAGTCCTGCAGGGTCTGACTGCAGTGGGCAGCTGGGTGCTGATGACAGGGTCCATCAACAACAACCCAGGCCTGGCAAGAAGATGAATCAAGGCCAGAGTACAACCAGAGCCTCCTAGATGTAACACAGCTCAAGTCTTAAATAGCAGATTTGAAGCTGCTATACCACTAAGTTCAACTCCTGACAGGTAGTGGGAGACCTTGCAGTAGCTTGTGATAGGTTTACAAGTGTCAGTAGATGAGGGATTTATCATGTAAATATTTTTGAGTCCTGCAAAGTTGTATGTAGCACATCTGTGGTATAGTCAGTTCTGCATCACCTTTTTGTAGTTCGAGAAACACAAGTGAACTCATTTCATTGCTCCACTCAAGCTCCCTAAAGCTTGTTGTCATGTCAGCTGTAAAAGTTGAGCCACTGTAAGAATCCCTTTGGAGGTAATTTGAAAAAGTAGTTGTTGGAACAGGACAGTCCATAACATGCCTGATCTACAACAAGACAGGCTGCAGAGGCTTCAAGCCAACAAAAGGCAAGAGGCACCATGCACCAGCTTATGGTGCAACAAGATCAAATAAACAATGCAAGGTTACCTCAAGTATAGCTGGAAGAATCAATGGAAGCTGTAGCAGAAGGGAGGAGGACTCTGGAGGGTAAGGCTCCCATCTCCTAGCACTCCAGTGTCTTGTAAAGCAGCTACAAAATTATTGTTGGTGGGTTGGGACCCATTAGGTCAGCACAAGGGTTTGGCATCATCCTGCTTCTGCCAGCTCCATTGTCATGAAACATTGACACTGCTTTCCAGACTGTGACTGATGTCTGCACATACATAAAAAAGTGTCAGTGATACTTTTTGTACATGATTAATGTTAATTTGCCATTGTCATTACAAATAAAAATTTCCCAACAGGAGAAGAAATGTATTCCAACAGTGAATCTGACCAGTTTTGTGCAGTAAAAGCCAGTAACTGCAGCCTAAATATGGCTCTACCATGTTTCTACTCTGAGCCAAACTGGACATTCAAGTCAGAACTATTTGGCAACACCAGGCATAAGAGAGAGGCAAACTAAGCCTGTCATTTGTTTTCATGTAACTAATACTGAAGATCATTTGAAACAATTATCTCTTATTTTGTGGGTACTGTTTAGGTTTTGTTTTGAATCACAGTGGTAATTATTTAATACAAGGTGGTGAAGTAAGGCGGAAAGCTGAACAATGTTCATTTAATATTCTATCAAGCAATTGCTTTCTCACTCTGAGGGTTTAATATTTTTTATTATATCTAGAGGATGTGCTTTTAATTCTAAACAATTGAACTTCATTAAACATGCACTGCCCGTTAAATCATACCCTTTGTGAAGGAAATCAACACAACTTTGCAAAAGCCAAGCTTAGCCTTGCACAGCAGGTCTGTTAGACAAGGCTTCTGGTAAAATCTCTGAGGAATGTGGTCTGCAATGAGATGAAGTATCTATTTTTAAACACAGGAAGAACATTAAAAGGTAGATGAGAATGAACAGGCTATGCATGAGCAGGAAACCTGAGCTGTCCAAAAAAAAAAAACAAAACCAACTTTGGTCAGCTCAAGAGGTACAAAGAGATAGGTAAAATTTACTAAATCACCCTTTACTTCAGGTTTGTTAAAGCCAGGGAGTTTGAATAACCGCAGGGCAACAGAAAGTTGTGCAATGATCAGCAAGATGGATGTCAGAAAACATTTTGTGATTAATTTATTTTCTGCTTGTTGTTCCATTGGCTGGGCTATAATGACACGGTTTGGCCAAGTGTCCAGTTTTCAGGATACAGCACCACATAACAGCATCCTATTAAAAGAAATTCTAATGT
>VYZV01007853.1:62316-107762 GCA_013401275.1 Pandion haliaetus | reverse complement strand
CTGCTTGTGGGTTGGTTGGGTTTTTTTTAAGTCAACACAAACATATTAGGCAGGTGTTTCTGTGCAGGTTTTTTGCAGGAGGAGAAGGTTCACTTAAGAATGCAAACCTGACTTTGTTTCCATGCACACAGAGAAAAAAAGAATCAGAATACATATGAAAATAAGAGACAATCTAGAGCATGTGGAGCCTTTACAGTACTGTAACAAGTGACAACTGTTTCACTGATTTGAATGATGCAAGATCCCAGAGAAAACGACCCTTCTTTTATGTCAGAGGACTAGTAGTCTTCTTCGGTCAAGATAACCTGTGGAACAAAAGGGTAATTTATAGCACACTTAAATCAGAGTTTCAGTGAGAACAGTTTTGCTTCGTATATATGTAAATGTTCTGAGTCCAAACATTCTTGTACTGTATGTGTCTATTATGGAGTCAAGATCAAGAGGAAGAGTTTAAAATGGAAATTAGAACAAATAAGTGTCCTCATATCAAGTTCAAATTTATTATATATTTTTAACAGGTGAACCACAAAAATACTTTCAACAAACCAAAACAGAATTAATAAACCTGGGGTTTTTGAAATCTCTTTTTTTCCTTGTATGAGTTCTTCTTGCTCTTCTGACTTTTTTTTTTAACTTACCTTTTTGTTTTGGTATGGATAATATAGGATCTCTTAAAAAAAAATCAGTGTCTGACATCATCTTGGTAGCAATGAAGGAGTATTTGAACCAATACCCGGGAGGAAGGACCTTACAGTGTAACAGAGCACATCTTGTTCTGTGGTTCTGGTTATGCAAGAACAGTATCATGTTATGTTAGTCAAAAGCATAATTTCATTGATTGAATGGGATTATTGAAACTGATTTTTAATAAGTACCATAAGGGAATTTTTAAATTTGTTTTTATTTCTGTTTGTTTGGGTGGCAATTTCAAGTGGTGCTTTGAAATGGTGTTTTGAGTAACTTTCATGCTGACATGTATTTGTAAAGCATAGTACATTTCTGCATTTATTCTATGTGTTTGTAATTTTATACCCCATGCTTGTCAAGGTCCTAGCTTGTTTGCAACTTAGACACAATTTTTTTACCACCTAAGATTTTCATAGTGTAATTCATGCTTGCTATACCCGATTTTAAATATTGCAGAAAACAGCAGGTGCAATTTTTAGAGGCCTTTAAGCTCATTTGGAGAGTTTGATCTTGTATTGTGTAAAGAACATGATGTTTCCTTTGTTAAAGTAATTCAATCCTCTAAACCCAAGATCAGACTCCTAGCTGCCTTAATGAAATTAATAGGTGTTGCATATGCCATACCCAGAAAATAAGTGTCTTGTGGGTGGCAAGAGCAATTTTGCCTGAGTAAAAGCCAGAAGATTAGCCCTTATAGACTTTGCTCCATTTTTAGTATAATAAAAGAGAGAGACATAATACCATTCATATGTATAACAGCTTCTCTACTGAAGCACCTCAGGATACTTCAGGAGCAAAGTTGAATTGCTAACAAATGATTGTAATGAAAATGGATCTAGGGTTCTCAGTCCTTTTAAAGAAACATAACTTCCTTAATCACTGCAGTTCTTGCAGTAACCAGAAAAATATTAATTATATTTAAAGCAAGCAAACAAATAAGAAAAAAGTCCTAGCTTCTAAGAATGCCATTTTGGCTCTTGTTTTGACTTTACCACTACACAGAACCTGGCTGACATTTTGCTTTTTCTCACACTTGCCACATTCAGAGCTGCTAACTAGCAACACATGGCATGAGAGAGGAGTCCTAACAAAACAGTGGCAGGGCTTTTGTCTTAATGATTTGGAAATGTCTGTCACTTCACTTACCTTTGACCTTAACACTTTCTGTTAGTCTTCCCACACCTACCTCTCCCACAAATGTGCATAATCCTGTGCTGAAATAAAGGCACTTGCATTCTCTGATGACTTACAAATAGGTGTACTTGCATAAAATACCAGAGCCCGATTCTTAATGAGGCAATTGGCCTGCTTCCTAGTCCAGCGGAGGACTGATACCTATATGAAGCCCCACCTCATATGGACATGGTGGATCTGAATCAATCTGATTGCAGTGCTGGGACTAATGAGAATGAACCCAGAATGAAGGACTGAAATATCAGACTGAAGAAATTATCACTAATCCTACAGATTCAGATAATGTTGAATGTGCCTTTGCTTGAAAAAAGTAGTTTTGTCGTCACTTCAGTACTGCTGCCACCTCCTTGCTGTAGTCCCATCCTCTTCTAAGTTTTGACAGGAGACACTGGAATTTATTATCAGCATCGTAAATATACCATACAGGTATTCTTAGTCACCATTTTTCTTAGATGTGCTGGAGGGATAATGCACAAATTTGGGAAGACTAAATGTTAGACAGGAGATGAGTGTGTAATTACTGCAAGTTACTTTGGCTAAAGAAGGCATTCACCAAGTTCCTGTTCTTCAGACTCCTTCCACAAGATGAAAAAGTAAATATTTTTCTGCAGTATGTCAGCTTTTCAGTGTCTACAAAAAAGCATTTTTGCAGTAAACCCTCTAAAGGATTCTAATGAATTTCCCTCAGAAACGTGCGTTGAACTGCAGTTCCCAGCAACCTTGACCAGGTGATACTTGGTGTGGTATGAGTTAAGTCAGAAGAGGTCTCCCTGCTGGTGGTTCTGGAGTATAAAAATACATTTTCTATTGAAGACACTACATGTTTTCTTAGACATGGACTTACTGCTCTAGGATGGGTTGCTACTAAGTATTAGTTCCTTCTACTACAAGTTGGAGGCAAAGAAAGTGCAATCTTGAGGTGATCAAAATATATAATGTACCAATTATTCCTACTTAACCTGTTTTTTAAAACTAGACACTGAGCGAGGTAGCACCATTAGAATGAAGAGCACCAACTCACTTTTAAAGTTATGTTCTCAGTGGCACTAATGATTCTCAAATTTTGTTTTTTTCCTTGTTTCGTTTACAGTAAGTTAGTATTGTTGAAATATAAACCAAAACAGTTTATTAAAAAACCTTTGTAATATAGCTTTAGTTACACACAAGTCCATGTTCTCAAAATGAGAATACATCATGCCCTGTTTTGAAGTTGACATGGTGGAAGTTAAGGGATAACAGCACCTGCATACTAGTTATATAACTTTTTTACTATATAGGCAAATTGATCTTCACTTCTGTCACTCAGAGTTTAGCCATGCTATCTATTTTCTTGGATTCCAAAACCAGTAAACCTCTGTGTAAAAGTTGGTTCAGTGAACGTACAGTTTACACGGAAGTCCAGTCAGTTAGGGCAGGATTCACAGGAGGAGGATGAAGGAGCGGCAAGAAAATCTACATGTGTGTGTGTATATGTGTGCATGTGTATGCTTGCTGTGTGGCATGTGCAGAAGGTGGAGTGGAATGGGGAAATATTTCTGATTTACTTGTGCATTCATCACCCTCTACTCTGTCAGTAATTTACTAAGCTAGAAAACTGACAAATTCATCCTCTCCCCAACTAATTCGAGCTAACGATAGGTTTTCTTGTCTTATCCAGGAAGGAAGAAGGAGCTGGAAGTAGTGGGAATATAAGAAGGAAAACTTCCCATGAAACATGAGAATCTGAGGATTTCCAGCCTGAACAAACTTTCCATCAGCTAGTCATGTTCCCTTTACTAGTAAAACGCTCTGAAGTTTGTGTAAACCTGAAATCAAGCACCTGCTTTTTCTTCTGTTCCCACCTGAGATTCTTTTACCTTGAACCTTCATGAATCTTTATTTCAGTGGTCAGTGAAGATATGGGAGCATTTTAAAAAAGCTATGCTGTCCTCAGTGTTACAGCGTGGATGGAGAGCTTTGATCTCTCCATTTTCTTCACATAGCTACTGCTGAGCATTCCTGGATGTACAATTAACAGGCCTCTCTGAGCTCATTGACTTAGCAGTTCTCAATTGCTGGGCTGATGCCAAGGTACAGGCTTTTTGTGCGGTTATTCTGCAAATACAGCTACCTTACTGTGATAATGCTAAGGCATAAACCCCTTTTAAATTCTTGGCTCAGAAATGCCTTCTTGTTTGTCTGAAGTCAATGTCCAAGTTTGAATGTTTCTGAGCCAATGTCTCTGTCTTGTTGGTTTGACACCAAGGCACAGGCTCTTCTTTATGAAGTTTTGGCTAAGTAATTCTTAACTGGGCTGATGTCACAATCCCTTTCACTTATTGGATCATCAGAGCCTCTGTTTTAGTAGTTTGATGTCAAGGGACAGGTCATATAAGCATGGGAACTGATTTTGTGCTGGTATGCTGGTTTGGTGTCAATGACCAGACTGCTATACCAGTTCCCATCTCAAAAATGAGTTTAGTGAAATGCTCTTAGAGCACTTCTGTCTTTTTTTTCTTTCTTTCTCTTCGGGGTGTGTGTGTGTGTGTGCATGTGCGCGCCTGTGTCTGAGTGTGTGTGCATGTAGGGTGGGGTGGGATTACTGTCTTGTCTGCTCAAGCTGCCTGGTTTTGCTTGAGAGCCCAGACTTCTGCAGCATTACTGGCTCAGCATTTCCAGCATGTCGCTTTAATTTCTATGCTCAAGCCCTTCACTGTAAGATTACTGGCTCAGTAACGTCATTTTATTCAGCTGGTGTCAAGATCTAGTGAACAAGAAAACCCAGTTGCCCCTAACATTACAGAGCTGGTTTCAAGGCACAAGTTTCTCAGGAGCTATTTGCTCACCACTTCCAGATAACTTTGGTTGCCTTTTCCAAATTAGGAGCAGTCTTTGATGTGCTAGGTTAGCACACATGGACACAGCCATCTTCAGCTGCACAGGACAAGAGTTGTTCAACTATCCTATAGTTTGTCTGTTATGGAGAGCTTACTAGCTCCTGAGGGTGAAATTTGTCCTGTTTAGACCATTACTTCTAACATCTCCAGCACCACCACATAACTGGCTAACTCTGTTACAATGCTCTGACAGACAAACTATGTATTTGGAATAAAACTAATAGTTTTCAGTTTCAAAACCAATAGATGGACGCTGTACCTAGAGTTAGATCCTTCTGTATTTTTATGATTTCACATTTTTTGTAACTGCAACATAAAGTTCAGCATTCAAATGGATCTACATGCTCTGACACGAGCTGTACCCACACTACATCGTATGAGAATGAAAATATGCGTGGTATCTGGATGTTCATTCAGGTATCTCAGACTCTCAGTCATCTTGGTCTTTGTTTCCTTGGCTACCTTCTGTGGAGGCAGACATGGGTTTCAGAAGAAATTGAATTTTAAACCGTGTGATTACTGTTGCAGTGGTTTCTGGGAAATAGGGGGTGGTAAAGCTGGAAAAAGACAGCAGGTAAGATGTCTGGCTTTTACAATATTAATGACTGAAAGGCTTACCTCAGTGTAGTGTAATTACACTATTCAATTTGATTCAATACAGGTTGTACATGTACAAACAAAAGAGTTGACAGAATTCCATTTGGTCAGAAAACGAACAGGGGCCTTGTTTGAAGAAAGTGTTCTTTGCATCATGCTATTAAATGGAACACTTAATCAGCTTCTTTGCCAAAAGAAAGCTTCCCATTATACTTGTTATAAAAACTACAATAGGAGAAAAACATAAAGGGAAACTGAAGTGCTGTAATGCTGAATATACTCTCCATGGTTCTTCTGTATGCTAGTCTAAGGTACAAAGAGCTGACAACGTTAATATTAGAAAACCTAGGTTTAGCTAGAGCTATGTGTTCTGGGAGGTTTGAGTTTCAGATTTTGTAAACAGCTCGAGCAATTCCCTGAACAGTTTTGTTAGTCGGCTTTCTCCCTTACTCTTTTTCTGAGCTTTTTCCAGGTTTAGTATTATTTCATCCAAAATAAATTACATCATGGAAAATAAGAAACTGTCCTGTGAAGCTCGTTTCAAAAGATAGTTCACATTAAGTCTGTATGAATTTACATGGGATTTATATAAATCTGTTCTAGATCTTATCATATAAGTTTGTTTGGACCTTCCCAGGTCTGCTTTGCTCCAAGGAGGCTGAATGAGTGGGAAAATTGTATATCAGTCTGATTAGAGCCAACATTTGCCTTCAGAGACTCACACAGAAAATGAAGTGCTGCGTTGTTATCCTTTGTTTTATCCAAAAGTACTTCTACTGTCGTATTATTTTTATATATTTACGCTGAGCAAAAAGTGTGCTTGATCTTCTATGGCAATCAATGGTAATAAGACAGAATTTCAGCACTATTAACTGGCATAATTTTGATAAGCTAGTGGAACTCAGTACTGATTTACCCCACTCGAGGATCTGACCTTTGGCACCTTGCTACAGACTTCATGCATTAAAGAGAAAATATTCAGGCCATGAGAGGTCTGGACCAAGATGCCATCAAAACCAAATGGCTAAAGTTGTGAAGACTAACCTCTTTCTGACTTCTGTGGCATATATTTCTTTGCATAGTCATTTCTTTGCATTTTGTAAGTCATTTTTTTAGAGGAGAACCATCTCACTAAAAATACTCTGTGGAGTTTATTATAGCCTTGGATCAGAAATGCACAAGAACTTGGAGTGAATTTGCTAAAATTATCAATGCTTCTACATAGATCAGAGAGTATATGATCATCCTAGGATGGCATGCTGTAACAGAAGTGAGAGGAATCATAAATACAAACTTTGAAAAAGCTAAAGAAATTGGTTTTGCTGAAGCAGTGATATCACATCATTGGAGTATAGGTAATAGAAGTATACCTGTAGTATTTAAGTCTGACCTTTCAACTAAATATATGTTCTTAATGTTTATAAATTTTCAGATGTTGCCTTTCAGACATTCTGTAAGCACAACTTATTAGAATCTGGCACCAAAGGAAATTGTACAGCAATAGTCTACGCATGTAAAATACAATCTTCCCCTCCCTTTCCCACAGGAATTAAAGAAACCAATGTTATTCCTCACATATGCAAGCTATTAGTGTATTTATGAGTACCCTGTGGGCACACCTTTACCAGCATAAAATCAATCACGCTGCTGTCACATTTGGGAGGTACAGTTTTTCTGTCATTTCAGAGATGGTGTGGTAAGCTAGTGAACTTGTACAGAGCTCAGTCCTTGCGACATTGAATGAGTGTCTCTGCCTGCTGGGATTTCATGACAGTTTGGTGCTTAGCTTATGATAGGATTGGTTTGGTTTGACTGTTGAGAAAGGAACAAAGCAAGCAGAGGAAGCAAGCATCTTGCATTTTAAAAAGAGCAGTTACAATTTGTAAGACAAATATCTTGATGTAGAAGGAAAAGGACATTTGCCAAAAACCAGAAAATTCTTTTTCAGCAATAGATTGCTCAAAACTTTGCATAGTCTGCATAGATTTACATGTAAAGATGCTATAAAGTATCTGAATTCATGTATCCCCCCATATATACATGCAGAACACACACACACAAATCTTTTTGTATTTTGGAAAGCTGTTACAGGATCCCAGTCATAATGGGACTTTGTTCACGTGTTTCAAATAAAAGCAATCACACTTCAAATCAAACACTCAGGGCATGTAAAGAACTACTCATGCATTGCTGGTACAACAGGTTTTTACTTTCTTTCCCAATTGTTCATTTCCCTAAAACTAGTAACCAGCATCTGTACATTTTAAGTGAGTAAAAAGAAAAGTCAGGAATAACTGCAAACTCGTAAACAAGGCAATATATGTTAAACATTATCTGATTCAACAGAAATAATCTTTCCAGTTCTTACAGTATACATGTTATGGTTGAATGTTTTCCTTAAGGCCAGACAGTGTGGATGCTGGCTAAATATTTTTTCCTGATCTTGGATATTCAAAACATAGAGTTAGTGTGCATTTGGAACCAGGGTCTAGAATAATCACTGGAGTTGTCAGTCTCATCCCATATAATTGTAGGCAACTGAACAGAAGATACCTAGTAAAAAATATCCACAGAACAGCCGTGTGCTAGAAAACATCAAGCAGAAGCAGCCTTCCAGCAGACAGTGCTGGCCTCATTGCCTCTGCCATTATTTCTCACAATCTTAAATAACTTGTATCTCTTTACATGTATCTTTACATGTCTACTGTTTTACCTTGCCTCATGTTATTTTCTAATATATTGTGTTCTGTATGAGAATTCAAGTGCATTTGTATTTGTTGCTCAGAACACTTGAATTGATAGACAAATTTCAACTTCTCACAAAAGGAGATGGGTAACTTTATTACAATTTATAAAAAGACAAACAGAAGAGAGATTATTTGATGGACAGATTATATGGTTTGATGTAGTATATCAGCTGAAAAGCCAGGAATGCTACCCTTTTCTTCACACTAGAGGCTCAGTGCCTTTCACACTGCTTATACTAGTCTGCATTTTATATTTTATGTAATATTAAACTTGATCTATAATGATCCTTGAGGAAAATACCTTTTCATACTTGGAGAAAAATCAAAGCACATAACAAGGCAAACAAGAGCACTCATGTGCTCCATTTCTGAGATTTAAGAGGATAACTATGTGTTCAAGACTGTTCAGTCCTTAGTCTTGCTGATAGTTGGAGGTATCATTACAGATTAACTACTAGCGACATCACACATCATCAAATTTCAGCCAGCATGAGTCTCCTGACCTTCCAGTGGAGGAGTTACCGCTGATTTTGATCACGTTCTTTAATGTTATCATTCAAAAGCTGGTTGTTGGCACATCTCTTTTTCTCATAAACTCCCTGCATTTTATGTAAGAGCTCTTGTTCCCTGTTCCCGAGACTGAACGATGCATTTGTATTCCATTTGGCTGGCAACTTTTATGTAATACAGAAAGGTTTTTGGACAAGGTGGAATTGCCTTGATTTGTTTCAGTGGTGGCCTTTTTTGGTCATGTTAACATTTAGAAGCTACTGTTACTTTTACCTAAGTTTCCTTCATTTTCCCTAAATTTAGACAAGGGCCACAATTGTTCAGATCCTATATAAATCAGACCAAAGAATCTTATGTTACTCCCCCAACACACAGAATTCACTTTGAATATATTCCAAAATTGACATATTCTTAACTAATACAACAAACTCAATGTGATGCATGCTAGAGCCTTTAAAAGGCATCCAACATCTTAAACACCAACTGAAAATGATTGAAAAATACTGAAAATTACATTATGATTTGCATCCATTTGGTCAGTTGGCTGTCTGCACCTTACAGTTGTTCCCCAAAATCCTGGTATGCCCTTCATTCTAAATATGGAATTAATAAGGAAATGTAAGGATTATTCCTGTGTTATTGAGTGGAGTACTTTACCTCTCAGACACAGGGTGAAAATGGATCATAGAAGCTTGGACTTACTACAGTGTGTATTGTTTAATTAAATGCAATAATTTACAGGAGATTATTAAAGGTTTACACAACAAATTATTGACTGATAGTGGTTAAAAATCATTATCATCTATAGTAATTCAGTGGCTCATGGGAAGCGAGTTGATGATGGCCTTCCACTACAAAATGCTACAAAGAAAATTAAAACAACAAAATGAAAGGCATTACACTAATGGGTTTCAACAGAATTTATATTAAGTATCTGAATTATTCAATAATGAGTGAATTCAGTCTGTAAATTGACTAAGCTTTCATTTAGGATTCTTCCTCAAATATAGAACAGAAATTTTTTTAAAAGATAGGGAAAAAAAAAATATTTTCCATGACATATTATGGATTTTTTCCACATATGCAAGTAGTTCTTAGTGAAGTTAAAATGGGATTTGAAATCAGTCATCATCATAGAAGGTAGTCTACACAAAGAGGCCAACAACCAGCAAGTTTGACTGCATCACAACATGCAATGAAATCCTACAGACACTAAAGTCAGTGGCACATTTTATTTGGGATTAAGAAGGCAAGACTTGATCTATCCTTTCTTCAGGTGAAAGCTATATGGCAGAGAAGAATATCTTTATACTTTTGCCATATTTGTATTACATTCAGAAAACTTTGGTGCCCTGGGTTGTGCATGCGTTACTGTTCAGTAATACTAAATTCTCTTAAAAAATGGGAACGGAAACTCTGTAATACACAGATTTTGAGAGACAAGCAATGATACTTCAAGAAATAGAAAATTTCTGATTATTGAGAAGTATGTTTGTATTGCTAACAAACTTTTAATTGAAAAAACTAACAGAAACCCTCCTACCTTCCATCTTTCTCTGAAACTGGCTGCTGCTCATTCTCTAACTGCTGCATTTCATGCTTGAAATATGCAGCTCTGACTTGAAAAATATGAGAGTTTCTGCAGCTGCTGCCTGCCCTCTGAATTTTGGAGGTGACTCTCAGTGTTTGTTCTTGGCATGCAAATTGGCATTGGTATGGCCATCTTAACTGACTAAATGCTCAGTGGATTCATTGGTAGGTAGGATTCATTGGTCACTAAATTATATTGCACATTGTAGATCCATATGCCATACAAAAGCAGAAAAGGAGTTCAGAAAAGGGAGCATGAAATAGTTGCCACTGTAAATTGAACAATGCTGCTGCATGCTTTGGGCTACCCAAAAGTCTCAAGTCACTTTGGCGCTTAACAGAATATCCCACTCAGAGCTGATGGACATTAATTATTCATGTTTTGAAAGGAAAATTCATATGTTGGAGTAATGTGGATTTAATATTAGTATGGCGTGACTTGGCTAAGTGTTAAACTTCTTGCTTGCACTCTGTAATGATGTGCTTATGTCAGTGTGAGGAAAGACCAGTTGATCTGTGTACTCTTGTGGTTGATAAAAATGCTCTACTTTGTCTCCTAACAGGCCTGCTTCACATATAACTTTGTCTTTTGGAGCAGACAGTAATTAAGATCAATAACGAGAGCCAATGTTTAGCTGGTATAATCCTGTACCCTTTTGCAGAGCAACTATACTGATTTACATCAGCTGAGAGTTAGGCCTTGAAGTATTCTTTTACAGTTACGTTGTCTGAGCCCCAGGCTACTTAAAACACAATCTACTGGTTTTCTTCTAAAACTTAGCTCTACCTCAGCCCTTAGACAGACAGGTTTGCAGCTGCCATTTAGGAGCTGCTTCCCCTTAAGAGTAAAGTTACATGGTGATTAGAAGGTTTCAACTCTTTGCTTTATGCTGAGAAATAAAATTGTCATTTCTTTTTGTTGCAGTTTAAGCCCAGATGGCAACAAAGCACCACTCAGTCACTCGCTCACTCCTCCCCCCGGATGGGGAGGAGAAAAAAATAACAAAACACTCATGGGTCAAGACAAGGACAGGAAGGGATCACTCACCACTTATAGTCATGGGCAGAAAACAGATTCAACTTGGGGAAAAAAAAAATAAATCGAATTGTGACCAGTCAAATCAAAACAGGATAATGAGAAATAAAAACCAAATCTTAAAACACCCCACCCCTCCCTCCTTCCTGGGCTCAACTCCACTCCCAGTTTTCTCTTCCTCCAGTGGCACAGGAGGATGGAGAATGGGGGTTGGGGTCATCTCCCCACACCTTGTCTCTGCCGCTCCTTCCTCCTCAGGGGGAGGACTCCTCACTGTTCCCCTGCTCCACCGTGGGGTCCCTCTCAAAGGAGACAGTACTTCACTAACTGCTCCAGCATGGGCTTTCCCACAGAGTCACAGCCATCTTCAGAGCATCCACCTACTCTGGCATGGGGTCCTCCATGGGCTACAGGTGGGCCTCTGCTCGCCTCCCTGGGCTGCTGGGGGACAGCCTGCCATCTCACCACAGGCTGCAGGGGCATCACCTTCTCCGATGCACCTCGTCCCCTCCTTCTTCACTGACCTCGGTGTCTGCAGAAGGGTTCCTCTCACATTCCACTCCCCTCTCAGCTGCAGGTTCCCCTTCTTAAGTACATTATCCCAGAGGCACTACGACTGTCACTGACAGGGTCGCCCTGGGCCAGAGGTGGGTCTAACTTGGAGCCAGGGAAGCTTCTAGCAGCTTCTCACAGGAGCCACCCCTCTAGCCCCCTCCCCCACTACCAAAACGCTGCCACACAAACCCAATACACTTTCATAAACCACGACCATAGTAACTGTATTAAGATGGGATGACATTGTCAAACATCTAACTAAATATCTAAGTTCCTTTTGTGTTTACTTCAGCTTTTGCATTAGTAAATCATACCAGCATTTGCATAGGCACTTTGAGAAGTCTTCTGAGTTGTAACATTTGAAGGAATAAAATAAAAATATAGAGAAGCAGAGAGCAGAATATCAGAGCCAAAATCTCAGGAAATTCTGATTCAAAATCAAACTAAATGAGTTGGTCGTGTGTATAGTAGATGTGTTCAAACCAGAAAATATTCTAATTTTGCTGTCTCTTCAAAAAGTCACAAATCTGAGTCTTCCACCAAGCTCTGTGTCTGTTCTTTAGATCAACTCTGGTCTGGAAAATGAGTGCTTAAACATATTTTTAGTGTGTTTTATATTTGTGTTGCTAAGGTCAATAAGGAAAATTAAATTATTGATGAAAAATTGAAATACCGATACTCATAATCTGTATTGATTATGAGTACTGATTATACTCATGTCATGGTTGGGTAAAGAATCCATACATTTGTTCCTGTGTTTATCTTCCTTCCTAGACATCAGCTATTGCCCACTTTCGGAGGCATATAGTGAAGACGACCTTTGTTCTGACCAAGAACATCTTTTAATATGTTCCTACAGGGACCAATCGGCTGAGAAAATACTGTATGTCTAAGCAGACTTTTTTTAAAAAAAATTTACAATCATATTTTGAAGGTAAAGACAGGCAGACAAATGCACATGCACATGTGTCTATATTATTGTATTGCAAATGGACCGATGATTTGCTATTCTGCATGATTAAATGTGCCTTCAGAAAAAATACCCTCAAGATTTCTGGACTGTTTTAGAAGATAAACAGTGAATTGCAGCTTAGAGTTTGTAACTCTGCTAGGTTCATCTCTAACATACTGTAAGTGATGTTTTGTTTTTATATCCAGGCACTGCCTCTCAAAGGTCAACGATCCTATGCGTTCATGAACATCTTTTTTTTATTTAAGGCGAAGATCTCTTTTGACCTTTAATTTATAAACTGTCTTAAATTAGTTGTAGTTGAAAGTAACTTTGTCACAATTGCTAGTAAGTAACTGGAAGAGTACAATAATTTCCTGACATTAAATAGGAAAAAAACTGTTATCCCATACTAGTCTGTGTAAACTGAAAGGGAACATCAACTGTGATATATGTATCATATACCAATGGCTAGTTTTCTGTGTATCACACTTCCCAGAAAGGGAAAATACTACTGGCAGACAAGTAAATGTTTTGTAAATTTCTGTCCTTCGTTACTGAAAGAAAATGCCTCAGTAACATATATGTTATTATTACAATATTATTGATTTTCCTGCTCAAATATAGCATCTAATCTCCTTATGTACTGCTAATCTTACATTCCAGTAACTAGAGGAAGACTATTCTTTTCATAAAATAAACAGTTACAGGAAATAAGTAGTATCATTATATAATATTGTTATAGATAAAATGTACATATAAACCCCAGTTTGAAATAAGTATCCTCTGTACTGAAGAAATATTTTGACCCTTAAATGTTTTGAAATCTTGCCCATACAGAAGGGGATAGGAGGCCTAGTGGAATCCAGTAGTATTGAATAGTTTCTTATTACAATCTGACTCACAGAAAATACTGTTATTTGCAAAAATGAGTGGCTTCATTTTTTTTATTGTTGGTAAAGTAATTTTAATGTTTCCTTTGGGAAAAAACAGGAAGCATTTTAGGGGAAGAATGGTCTGATGAAGGGTAGGTAGAAGTTACACTATCTGTCATCTGCTTACACTACTGCTTCTACGGTATATGGACTAATGAACTATTCAGCCTTCATGCCAGACTCTAGCATGTCATGCTTGTAAGATCCTTATACATGAACTCTCTCTCTTATTTGGTGGTGGCTGTGTCAGCTCCTAAGTTCTTCCTGGAACCCACTTCTACCGATTTTTCCAGGGCATTTCACTGGTGTCTGGAAGGCCCACAGGGTTTTCATGTTCTAGAACAGATCTGGCCATATGCCCAATTCTTACGGTGTTTTTATTTCTTCATAGAGAGGAATTACTTGCTGCTCAATTTAAACAGAAATTTACATTTCTGCTTTGGTTCTGGACCAGAAAGGTTAATAACAAAGAGGAAAAGCTTTTAAATAACAACCAAAGTGGAGTCAGTGACATGCTTCTCTGGTTTTATCCTTCCTTTTAGTCTGATCTTTTTCTTTAGCAGCCCCCAAGCCTGGGGATGCTCTTCTTCCCCTTCAGAGAAGGGCGATCAGGATGTCAAAGCAAGATTACAGGTGAGGCAATAAGACAAAAGATTTTCAAATTGGACCATCTTGACCCTTTTGGGGTATTTTTGATTCACCTTCCTTCACATGCTGATCTGTCATTTGATGAGGCGTGTTGGTGTGACATCAGAAAAATGCAGGTCTTTGCCTCCTTGTTCTCTCTATCACTCTTTCTCCATGCACCCCTATTAACTGTTCTGCTTTTAGCCACCTCTCTGAATATAACAGTGATTTTCCCAGTAAAATGTGAATTGCAGTCTCCCTGGATAACCAGTACCACCTTACTGTGTCTGTGTTAGTGCCAAGAGCCCTACGTTTCCACTATCTCCAGCTTAATGACAGTGCTAATCATAACTCAAGAGCTTCCTTAAAATAACCTTTACTAAAAGCAGCAAGCAATGCCAAAAGAAGTCACAGTCAAAAAAAAGAAACAGAAAAATAGTAGTGTGTGTGCATGCCTGACTTCCAGAAGAAAACCATCCTCTTCACAGGCAGCCTGAATATATTTCTGCAGGATCCCCAGGTGCAGTAAAGGTGACTGGGTGGTGGGGATATGCTACGGACCTCCTGGTTAGGGTGAGGAAGTCAGTAAAATCTTATTGAAGTAACCTGAGGAATTCTGCAGGTCACAGTCTGTGGGTGAGGTGAGCCCACCAGTGTGACCAGAATTCACTGCCCAGGAACCCAACTGAAGATGTGCAGGGGTGAAATGTGGCTTTGGTTGTAGCAGACATGAAGGAGTGGATCCCACAATGGGTGAGGAAGGTGAATAGCAGGATATGGATCCTGCACTTGAGGGGAGCAGATCTGGACTTACTCTGGAAGCAAGGTGGGTTCCCATGGAAAGCAGCTCTGAAGGGCAGGGATGCTCAGGAAAGCTGGCAGGGGTTTAAGGACAGCCTCCTACAAGCACTAGAACATTCGCAGTACACAGATGTATCGGGAGAACCGCTTGGCTAAGCAGGGAACTTGTGGCAGAGCTACAATGCCAAAATGCAGTATACAGGGTGGGGACGTGGGGAAAAGCTACAGAAGAGGGGTAGCAAAGCATTGCCTAGGCATGCAACTTACCAGTTGGCTTTGCTGGGAGAGGCCAGCTCCACAGGAAAAGGCTTCAAAGCCTGTGAAGGGATGACATCTGGGATCTCTGAAGCAACTCAGTGCACCACTGTATTGTTTTATCTGTGTAACTATTACATACCTGTACAGTCATCATATCATTTGTGTCTTTCATCTTTCTACGCTTTCCTGCTAGCTACCTCGCAGTTTAATAAAATTGTTATAATTCAGTGTTTAGAACACTCCTATAGCATCTTCTTGGGGAAGAGCGGCTGGAAAGCAGCCTGGAGGAAAAGGACCTGGGGGTGTTGGTGAACAGGCAGCTGAATATGAGCTCGCAGGGTGCCCAGGTGGCCAAGAAGGCCAACAGCATCCTGGCTTGTATCAGAAATAGTGTGGCCAGCAGGACTAGGGAAGAGATCATTGCCCTGTACTCAGCACTGTACACTCTGAACTGTGTTCAGTTTTGGGCCCCTCACTACAAGCAAGGCATTGAGGTGCTGGAGTGTGTCCAAGGCAGAGCAACAAAGCTGGTGAAGGGTCTAGAGAACAAGTCTTACAAAGAGCGGCTGAGGGAACTGGGGCCGTTTAGTCTGGAGGCTGAGGGGACCTCATTGCTCTCTACAAATTTCTGAAAGGATGTTGTAGTGAGGTGGGTGTTGGTCTCTTCTCCCAAGTAGCAAGTGATAGGATGAGAGAAAATGGTCTCAAATTGCACAAGGGAGGTTTAGTTTGGATATGGGGAATAATTTATTTACTGGAAGGGTTAGGAAGCATTGGAAAATGCTGCCCAGGGAAGTGGTGGAGTGACCATCTCCAGAGCTATTTAAAAGACATGTAGACGTGGCGCTTAGGGACACGGTTCAGTGGTGGACTTGGCAGTGTTAGCTTTATGGTTGGACTCGATGATCTTAAAGGTCTTTTCCAACCTAAGTGATTCTATGATTCTATGATTCTCTTCTCTTAGAGAAAAATGTTTAGTTAAAGTTTTGTAATTTTATTAAAACTTGTGGATCCTCTGGCTGTCAAGAAGTAATCCTTGTTGCCCTGTTTATTAAGCCTCCCTTACACTGCATGTAGCATTTGACCCTTCTCTGAGCACACCATTGGTTTTTTTAACTTTTTCTTCTAGAATTGGTGAGAATTAGAGGGTAAAAAGAAATCTACATCAGCCTACCTGTTTCAGAAATTTTGGGCCCAGTTCAGAAGTTTTCAGTAGGATCATGTTTAACTGATGACAAGTGAAGTTCAGAATCACACAATACTTCTCTGTGAGTTGCTTTTTAGCATTTGGGGCTGTGGAAACTGTATACATCTATAATACATGAGCAGAAACCTACTGTGCTTTTCACGTACAGTACGCTAATTTTAAAATTGTTTTGCCTATGCAGCTGAGTTATTTTTAAATCTGCAATGAATTAACATATCTTTACAAAAATGTTCAGGTACATAAGACTGACATTTTAAAGCAAACATTATAACTGTTACAGAATTGGGTAGGCATTTATGACTTCAGGCAATCACAAAACACAGAAGGACACTAACATTTGAATACAGAGAAATTAAATTAATTTAATTTCTTCAAAAAGAAGTGGATAACAGTCTTTTGTCTGTACAATATGTGCTTCTTTTTCTCCCTATAGGTAGATGATTGGATACATGATATCACACTCTTATGTGGTTTCCCACTATCCTGCATCTCAATGGTTTTTGATGTTCTTATCAGTAGAGCTTCAGGTCAGGATAGACAGGGATTACTAAAGTAGATGGGACTAGTATGGAAGAAAGCACATCAAACTCCTTTACAGTATTTGCAAGAGAAAACATGATCTCACATTAATGGCTGAACTAATATAAATGCAAAAAAAAGACCTGAATTAATCAGCATATGTGTGTATAAGAGACAGTTTGTCTTTTCGCATCTGCAAGCAGAATCATGGGACGAAACATAAAGCACAGCATGCAGAAGCATTGTCTGGATTTGTGACACTCATTGGGGGACTTTAGACCTATGAATGTGAATGGATTGCCTGGAGACATGAATATAGCATTTTCCTCTGTGACAGATACAACTTGGTCTTATTATGTCAAAGAAAACCATACTCATTTTCCTCAAAAGACAAGCACTTCAGTATCTCAGTTGATAAAAGGCACTTCAAAGCAGACATAAACTAAGCAATATTCATGACACTTAATGTGTCATAATCTTTTAAAGCTTTCAGGAAGAGCAGAATGGGTGCTGTTTTCCATTTATGATTTTACAGCACCACATGTAGGCAAAAAAATATAGGAAGGGATTTACTTATTTAAAGTAGGATATGAATTTTGCAAATGTTACAGCATGTCTTGCATGTAACCTCCATACTAGAGATTACATGTCACAATGAAGTAAGTGGCATCCACAAAATTGTGCATCAAGGGAGAATAATTTGCCAAAATTATTAGGCAATAGTCTTTTCCCTCAGATCACATGTCTGAGTTCACTGCTGTTCAGAATTAGATTAAGAGGTAATTAGAAAATCCTCAGGAAATTCTAAATTTTTCACCTAACTTTTTTGTTACCCTGGTCTGCTGGGGCTGCTGCGCACAGGCAGTAGCCTGCAGGCCACTCTGGGGCAGGCGAGATGTCCCCATCTAGGGGCACTGTGTGTGCTGGAGCTGCCCTGGGAAATCAGGTTTTAACTAACATACAATCTTCGGTGCTCAGGTCTGGATGGCAGGACTCTCTCTAAGGCAAAATTTTAGTAGTCCAAGCTCCTGACCAGTCCATGAGGTAAGCTGGCAGAACAAAAGTTTCAGCTGGCCATTACTGAAATGACTGTGAACAACATTTCTGATGAAGATAATTTCATTGGTATATTCCTGTGTTTTCTTACTGATATCTTTCTGTATATCAGTATATGCATTTGTCCCCACCTCAGCATCGTAGGGTCCTTAATAGCAGCATGTTATTTTATATTATGTTATGCTGAATTATATTTAGATCTGTTTTCTTGGACTTAGTAGTTGCATATAACATGCGAAAAAACACTGTGCCTGCAGTTAGTCCTCCAAATACAACTGAAAACATAGCTGCACTAGTTCAATGAATTCATAGTCCAGCTACTGCTTTTCTTTGTTAGCTCTGTAATATGCATTTCTTTGAGGCTTAAAACTCTGTCACAATAAATCAAAAGCAATGTACTGATTTTAGTGGTTTGCAAATATTTTTTCCCTGGTATATGTTGCACATTGAGTTCTGATCTCATAAAAATGCATAGAAGTTTACTGAAAGAAATTTTCTGTATGCACATAAGTAAATAAATTTTGTGCTCATTCCTGCTAGAGTGCCGGAACTACTTTGGGCAATATTACACAACTGTGCTTGGAATCCACAAGTTTAGACTTTCTAAATTTGACTTAATGTCTTTTGCAGCTTCCACCACATATTGTATTACTTTTTGCAAAAACTTTGTTTTCCTTGCTTAATAAATGACTGCATTGTGGTATAATGGAAATCTCTACCATCTTCAAAAAAGCACTTTACATTCCTCCTCAGGAGAAATTTTTATGTGGTGGGGGTAGGAAATATGAATATTGGGGGCAGGGGGGAGGGGCAGGCAGCTGTATTTAAATTAAATTACATTTCTGCTTTCCTAGTTCTCTAGCCACTATTTTGATTAAAGTTGAATCACACTTACAGAAGCCTTCAGGGTAGCTCACTCTGTTCTGTGAAGTAAGCTAAATGCTTCAGGTTTCACATGAAAAAAAAAAAAATCTTTACTGGTTTTACATATCCTTTTGGATTTGCTTCTGCAAGCCTTTCATATACTGAACTCCAACTGATGTGGATGGAAATTCCACATATGGAGGGCCTGGAGAGTCAAACCCCTTGCTTTTCACATGTTTTTCCCTCTCTTTCAAATATGCAGGAATGCGTGCATTGTACTGGTGTTTTATAAATTTTATGACTATTTCCAGAGCCAGCTCCAGACTTCTCAGCAGTGAAAGCAAAACCATATCTTCCCTCCCCCCATCCCTCATGGATAAAGGCAGAATGACTTTATTCTCATTCTTAGGTCAGCAAAATTTGATTATCTCATGGCAGCTGAATGGTTTCTGGAAAAGGCAAGAGGCAGAGGAGAGCCAGCCTGGGTCAGTCAGGGGGCAAAGGGCTGCAAAAGGTCAGTGGGTCTGGTCATGCCTTCCTGTCTCCCTTTTTGTCTCTCCTCACACTCTCCCCAGCTGCAACACTCCTCCCTTCTCAAACCCTTTGATTCCATTGTATTTGAAAAAAAATTGATAGGAAATCTCTGTAACTTGAGACACAGTAAAAGGTGTAAGGAAAGTAAAGTCATAAAGAAAGCCACCTAATGATAAATAGATAAATTTCTTAAATAACAATTTTTTTTCTTTTTTAAATTTTTTTTTTTTTTTCAGACAACCAGTGAGGGAATCTGTGGAACTGTGTCAATGGGAAAACAATACAGAGAATCTAGCTTTGGACATTTCTCTTGAATGGTCACAAGAGGGGAAAACCTGCAGGCATTGAGAAAGGATGTTCACCTTAAAATCTGCATTCAAACAAAAATATTGGCATCATGATTTCATAGTGCTGGTGTGTAGCAGTCATAAATTAATACTATTGATGGCTTGCACATCACTGAAGTCAGGAACATTCTTTAATTCTTTAATGCTTTGTCTGGATGGTATTTCCACATTTTTTCTCACGCTGTTCAATGCCAAATTGTTTAGACAGTCAGTACACGTCCCTTGTTTGCTTTTATTAAGATACATGTTTTGCAATAATGCCTCTGTAACTGACATTTTGAGACTTTTAGGAAGATTCTCACAAAATTTTCTCATAAGTATGCCATCAAGCAGAATTTTCCTTTAGAAGGGGATAGGCGTCAGATTATGAATATTCCTTGAGGTGCATATCATGCCAGTTCAACACGTTGATTGTCATTTAAAATAAATCTGAAACTATAGGATGTAAGCAGTCATGAGATGAGAAAGTTCCCATTCAATTAAAGAGGCTATGCATACACTAATTCCCACCAGATCTCCAGAGCAAGACCATAGCAAACTGGCTTCTGAACAGCACTGCCAACTTTTAACTCCATTGAAGGGGACAATACATCACCAACAGATGTCTTTGAAACAGCTGGAAAGTACTAGGATTGAAAAGAATTGCATTCATGCAAAAGCATGAAAAAAATGGCATACTTGTCTCTCCATTCTGAGTTTTAAATCTTTTCTTCCTTGTTCCTTTTCTTCTTTCCTTCCTTGGGCTCTGCAGGAAGACAAAATGAAAGTCTGGAGAAATGTGACAATTGCTTTGGAGAGACCTGCTGCTTTGCTTAACACCTGAGCATTAATCTGTAAAATATTTTCAGCTAACTTGGAACCAGTGAAAAGGAATTATAGTATCTAGACTATTAAATTAGTGTTAATCTAATAGAGGCATAAGAATATCCCCTTGTCCCTACCTGTTACCAGCCTCCCTGGTAAGGTTAACATTCATGCATCATGACAGATGATGAATTTAATTTTTGCACTTTCCTCATAGTTGTAAAGAGCAGAAGAACCTCATAGATTATTTTATACAAGAGGTAGGTTTGGAGGCCCACTGTTGTGTGTTATACGCTGAAAGCACAATAAAGAAGAGGTACATCCCATAAAATGGTACTTTGTAGACTTTAAAATTAAGAATACACCCAAGAACTGCAGATCCTGTGAGCAGTAAATATCTCATTTCTATTAAAACCAGTTGCATACTGTGAACAGGATCTCATTTCCTAAGTGCATACTCTCAGAGCTCTGTGCTGCCAGCTGGTGAGCAGCACTGGCTCCCTGGATTCCTGTCAGATTCTGCAGGAGCCGATGAATTTATGTCAATGTCAGCCCAGAGGAGAATCAGGCTCTTTCTTTGAGGGTCTCATGAGCTTAACAAAATATGTAGAAAAGTAGAATAATATTTGCAATAAGTTTACACTACTTATTTCTTTATTTTAAATCTCTGCTTTGATCTAAGCAGCAACAGCAGGCAAACCATCTGTATCTAGCTATCCAGTTATTGAAAACTGAGGGATCTCTTGTCAGTCTCCCATATTTTTGTGGTCATTTTTTTAGTCATTAATTTTTCATTGCCAAGTATTGTTTTCTCTGGGACTTCAGCTGAGTTTGTCTGTAGCAGCATGACCATTAGAAACCATTAGAAACTAGGTAGGAGACCCTTGGTCTCTGGTTGCTGCTTACAAAAATCATTGTAACCTTTGCCTTTGGACTCAAGCCTCGGGCCTCCTGTTTTGTGCTGTAATTCCCATTTTGCCTGCTGCTCAGTCTCTGGCTTTTAAAGTTTATCAGCTGTATTTTCTTTTATTGTGAGAGGCCAACCTTCTTCACTGCAGGCTGTTTTGTCTTCTATGGAGAGGTCTTGCAGCAGAGCCCTCTTTCTAGTCCTCTCCAGACAGATGATGGTCTCTGGTGTTCACTGGGCTTCCTTGCTCTATCATTTCCACCTTGCTTATCTGTCTAGAGGGCAGTGAGGAGGAGTGAAGAGACAGTTTTAGTGGTATCAATTTGTTGAAACAGACAGACTAGGCAAAGTCCTACCTTCTGAAAATTTTACTTACCATCATTTGCTCACTAACAGATGACCTACATTCGCAAAGAGTTAAGATACTATCAATATCTTTGACCTCTCATTCTGATATCTGGGGTTTGGGGGTTTTGTTTTTTACTTTATTGCTTGTGTTATTTGGAAGCATGTGAGGTAGGTGTTCTGTGAATCTGCCTTGTTTGAACCTGGGACAGGACTCTGACTATTATGCAACATTGGATTTTGGTGACTCAGATGATCCAATGTCATGCTCTTATTTCTGTCTTGTATCCCTGGCCTTATTCTGTTCTGTACCACTGTCTTTGGAGGAAAAGAAGGGAAAAAAAGCAGAAAAGTAGAGTTGCAAGAAAGACTGGAAAAGTTGAAGCATGCAAAGAAAGACTCAAAGAAAAAGCAAGGCATAGGAAAGTGTGTTTAGGGATAGAGAAAAGGGATATGACTCTTCAGAGTGCAAGCCATGTTCTTCTTCCTACCAGTGAAAGAAATAAACAGTAGCTAATAATGATGTTTTGCAATAAGAGATTCACCTTCTAAAGATACTGGGAGCATGACAGCCACAAATGTCCTCAAACATCTTTGACAGGCACTGTCCTTTGGATTTTATATTTTAAAAATGCAGCGTAAGCAGTGTGACACAGCCATTTTGCTGATCATATTACAGAGAAGCATGAGACTCTCCCACATGTGTATACTTCAGTACCCTGATATCTGAAATTCCTTTAATCAACTTTTTAGGCCAGAGACTCCAGCATAGTTCCCAAAGTTGAAACAGATTTGTGCATTCAATAGCTAGAGACCAGGTATGTCTTCTATGGTCTCCGACACTGGTGAGGATCTTGCTTCTGTTTAGGGCCATTGAAAAAGGTCAGCTTGCCATGTTGTATTGAAATGATTCCACCACAGAGGTGGTCTGAGATGATGACAGGAGATGGAGTTGTGCTGGGATGCTGAATCAAACTTTTCTGTGCTTATGAAAAAAAGCCATAAAATGTGAAATCTCCAGCATGGGTGCTATGGGAATAGTGTGCAATGCAGTATTTGTAAGACATGGCAAACTGGTCTATAAAAACAATAAAGCCTGTAAAGCATGCACATGTGTTCTACTGCAAGCTATCAAATAAAATAGGGGAAATAAAAATGATAAATGGCAATTTGAACTTTATCTTAGTTTTCTTTTTGTTGTAATTGAATATCATTGGCAACCCCACAAAAGATCATCTTTGGAAATTTTTTTCTTCCCCCAAAAGTCATAATGTTCCTCTTCACTTAGAGACAGTGAGAAATAGTAGTATCATTGACTATATGTCATCACGGAAAATCTTGTGAGTTTGGACTATTGATTCCAGGATATTTTGATGAAATGTGAACCATTTTGTTTCTGCAGAACTACTACCTTGTATGAATGAATTTTAAAATTACTAATTCTTTAAGTAGTTTCTGATTTTCACCACATGACTACCTATTCAACAATTGTCAATCACTTAAGTGCACAGCAAAAGTCCATTTTGAATCAGGTGCCTGTATTGTAAGTTTAAAAGGCACTACATGAAAATAATTTTTTTTTCTCATCTAACATTTTTATTTGAATTGAGATTATATTCTGAAAAAAAAATATAAGACTAAAGGTATTGAAAGGATTTCTTCTTTCAGAAAAATAATATATACAGCATTAATTTTCTATTTCCTACTACCATTTTGTCTATTGTTTCTATCTTGTCATTAGAGAATTAAAATGCAAGTGACTCTCCTCTCCTGCTTTTCCTCCTCCTTTCACACAAAAAACCAAAGGGCATCAGAGAATTTTTGATCTGGTCTGTGAGTAGAAAAAATTGTAAGCCTTAAGCACAATAACAGATATAACTAAGGAAGATTGAATAAGACCCAGGAACAAAAATTTTCATGGTTAAAAATGGGCACTTCCAGTAACTTTTTAAAAAACTTTTGTAATTGTTTGCACACTTTCTGTACAAATAGCATCAAATTAAATTTTCAATTAATTTATTTTCATAATTCTGTTAAGTCTGATTGATCATTTAGTACCACATGAAATTTTAATTTGTTCAAATTACAAAAATCACATTATAAATAAAATATAAAATTAGGCATTATAATACTGGAGATGCAAAATGTCATTTCTTTCCAGATAATAAAGCAATCAAGCTGGTGCTTACCGTTCAAATTTGATTTTATCTCAGCAACTATTAGGATAAACACTAAAATGTATTTATAACAGGTATTGAAACAAGCCTTGTACTCCACAGAAAAAGAGGTTCTAGATGGCATCAGCTGTGGGATTTTACAGATCTAGATAAGGCATCTGACCCCGTGGCTGAAAAACACAGCAAAGGAGAATATCATTATGCTGGTGGAAACAGAGGGGCCCAGCCAAAGCTGTGGTTTTAGTAGTGCTCCCCTTGCCCCTTGCTGGTGCTGTGCCTGTGCACCCAGGGGTGAGCTTTGTCTCAGTCCTCATCGGTTTCTTCCACCTACCTACCTGTCACCCACAAGTGTACTGCATTGTCCTGAAGGCCATCAGAAACCAGTCATTTAGTAAAAATTACTCTCTCTGCAGTATCAGCACAAACATCACATGATGAGAATGGCTTGTCTGCATCTGTTGTATGATAAAAGAAAAATAGTGTTATTTTAATTGATCACTGTCACAAGGCCTCTGTCTTCTGCTGTGCAGACATACATCTCTGTCCTACTACAACACTAACCAAGCAGCAGGAAACCATTATCTTGCAACAATATTCCTGCAGATTGACTTTATTTCATAATTAGCTGTGAAGTTTTTTCCTTGAGCTGATAGGGTTGTGGTGAATTTTCTCTGTTTATAGGTTTGCTTTTTGTTTCTATTCTTCTGAGCAAGAAAAAGAAAAAGCATAAGAGAAAGCAAAAGACTTTTTAGTTGAATTTTCAAACAAAACTATATAATTATTGCTTGCAGTTAATGCCTACAATCTGTAAACTTGCAATCTGTGCACTTGGCATTGCAGGCAGAAAAAAAAAACGTGCTGTGCTCCAGAGAGCTTTTGATATGCAGTGCCTCAGCTCTCAAGTCAATTGCAATATGTAAGTCATCAGAGTTGACAACATGTCTGTGAGAAAGGCTTTTCCTGCTTCTACAAGCATGTTCAAACTCTTAGGTATTCCACAAAGGAGGGTGTCTAAGTAGGAAAGCTACTTCTGTTCACTAGGACAAAATCTGCATGTACTTTCCCTATGCCTATTGGCTTCATTTAGGTTCATCTGAAGGCAAAATCTGGCCCATTGCATATTACAGCATTAAATAGCATTATGTTGCTGAAGAATGAGTTTTAATATCTCTCCTATACAGACAGTGAATTAATTTAAAGGACACTTGAATTAATTTAAGGGACACCTAAATAAGTTCTTTCACTTGTATTGATATGACTTTGTGTGAGCACCTTGGTTATTCAGTTCTTAAAAGCAAACTGAATTCAAGTATCACCCAATTGAAGGGTTGTAATTAGTAGGGCTATCTGAATCTGACCCAGTTATTTTTTCCCTGGATACTGACAAGTTTTATGAACAAAAGTGAATAGCCTATGTTGAAAGGTTAGTAAGGTGGCACATAGTACTATTTCTTACTGTTATTCACAGAAGCAATCTTTTAAATAGAAACACAGCCACTGACCTAACAATGCAATGAGATGCATGTTAATAAATACCAGAGGACCATGTGACATTTTTGTTGCCCGGTGCTGCTTGGAAAGCAGCAGCCATGTGAAACACAGGCTACTCTGAGCACTGAAAATTGCCATTGAAAATTACATGCTCCCAGCTGTTATTTTTGCTACTGTCTGGGAGAAGTGGACAGATGTCATTTCCAGGGTACTTCACCACCTCCTCTGGATTCTTGAATTCTTTGAGAAAGGACAAGGATGGGAGAACAGAGCTCATTAAGGAGCCCACTACAGCAGTTTTACTGTCCACTTTGTGACTTGAGCACTTTTGCTGTTTTCACCTGGGGAAACGAAAAAGGTGTTAACCTTAAAAAGCCACCTGGTCTAGCACAGCAGCTTGCTATTCATTTCAAATAGTTGGGGCTAACCCAGTTAAGTTAAATTAATACAGCTATTTTCACATTCTTGATGGTGAGGATATTTTCATCTACTGCCTGTTGTCTTTCTGCACTCTAATCTGGAGGAGATCTTGTTTTCACTCTGGAACAACCCTGGCCCTTCCTGGGGTACCAAGGCATTCTCTGCAAGTTGTTTCCCGTCTTGCTGCTATTCTCTGCTTGGTCTTTTCGGCGTACCCTAGAGGGGGCTGCTGCACCGCTGGCCACTGCAGTGGTCGGCTGCTAACCTGGGTACTGAGCCAGTCCATCAGCATCGTCAGACTCTTCCTCTTTCCTCTGGCACACACCTGCACGCAGAGGTTCAGTATTCATGTCTGGCTGGCTTCTAGTGGCCCGTTTGGGGACCATTTCGGGGATGCGGGTGTGTAAGACAAAGCACAGTGACTTCATCATTCAAAATCTACACAAATAAGCTGCTCCTTATACACCAGTGATCATGCCTAGAAGTGCGTGCAGTCTGTATGAGAGAACGTGCATTAACATTACATGGGGGTCCAACACAGTATTTCCTAGCTATCAAATGGAACAAATACTGTAAAAAGTATGAAAGCAATCACCATGATGACTCCTTGCTACTCCTGGCCCCTTACTGTCCATGAGGAACATTGTTTCTCACAGGCATGCCAGTTAATATCCCGGCTGTGTTTAAACAGTTCTGCCCACAGAACTTAGTAAGCAGATTGATGGCACTAAAAATACTGACAATTTAGTCTGCAGATTACTAGTTGCTGTGGTTGTAAATCTGTTGTTGTGCAAATGCCTAGTTTTTCCTGTTTATGAAAGCAGCTACTTTTTCATTAATCTCTGCTGCTGTATCACTGAAGATGAAGCATTCTTTCTGAGGGTGCTTATAAAGGAAATAATTAGCAGGGGTATAGCAAGTACATAAAGCCTGATCCTATGCTGTTCAGTGGGTTTTCAGAAGAGTTCAGTGTCTCATATACAGGCTTTTAGGCAGACATGTCAGGTCGACACAAAGAACAAACTATGCAAACACAGGCCACCACTTCTTAAAAAATCCACTTTCCACAGAAGCACTCCAATGCCGATGAATATACCTTTGCAAATCCTCTGGGTCAGGCACTGACACATGTCATTAGTTAAGTGAGTGCCTGATACCTTTGGCTCAGGAGCTTTTTGGGGAATACAGCTTATTACATTCCCTGAAACTATATTGCTCCAGTCATAATACACAGGAAGGAAGCAGCTTAAATCACAGCAAGTGATGACACACACACACATTGAGTGAGCATGTATTCATGTGCTTTCAAAAAAATCATTAAAAGTTTTCAGTCATACAAGGCACTTCAAAAATCTTGTGATGTAGAAGCCAGAAACTGCATGTCTAACACTGGAAAATCTGGCACTATTTATTCTAAGATGCATTGTTTTATGGTTGCCAAGTAGGTGCAACTGAATCCTCTCTATACTGCTCTACCTCCTGTGTTGTCTTCATGAGACTAGTAAGATCAAGAACAGGTCAGTCAACATTATTCGAACTGCTGTTTTCGGTTGATTATCCCTGACATAAAGTCTTATGTCTTGTTCTTACTAAGGATCAAGAAATGATTCTCTGAAATGCAATCAACCATCCGTGTTCCTGAACCACAGATTCAGTGAGAACCACTGTTTAGAAAATGCTTATTGTAATGGAAACAAAGAAATTTTAAGAGATGGAAAATACAAGTATTAAAACTTTGTGCAAAATATTATTTGGAATCCAAATACATGCTGTTTAATAAAACTCATCATTATTTCTCCCTAATGAAGCTTCTCTTTAATTACTTTCCCTTCTGGCAATAATCTTGAACAACATATAAGATTTTTTCATGTGTGGTGCAGGACTGTGTAAACTGGGGAAATAGCAAGCTGTCTGTCTGTGCAGGTCCAGCCCAGTGTTTTGTGGAACAGTGGGAGTACAGTCTACATGCTACATGGTGATGCCATAGTAAAACATTCAGACTCAGTGTTTCCCAGAAGAATAAAAGAAAACATACAATGAGTGGAAGAAAAATATAGGTGGAAAAGGATGTCTTTTTCCTCAAGTACTGAATCTCAGCTGCAGAGTTTGACTCTGCCCCGACCAACACCCACTCCATTCTTAGTGGAATCACTGGGCTATTTGTCAGGCCGGAGTGAGCTGCTATTTTTTATTATGCAGTAAAAAGTAATTCTTTTTCCTTTTTAACTCTTTTTAAAACATTAAAATGCAGATGGGAGCCTTAACTCAGCTCTGTCTCTCCCACAGCTTAAGTGGTGGAGCTACTGCTATATTCATGCTTCAAGAGAATAAAATAAAGCCAAGGTTGAGAAAATTCAAACCAGTAATTTAACTAATGTTTTATCAAACACTGTCCTTGGATGGGTGCACCAGCTTCCTAAAGGGAGCTCTGGATACCCATTCAACAGGAAAAAATGTATCTTGATGTTACACACATTTAGAATTAATTTGTTTTATTTTATGCCACCCCACCCAGTCACTGTAGAGGACAGAACAGTGGATTTTACCTTCCTGGGTATCAGATAATAGATAATCAAAGCTGCTGTTTAATTAAAGCAGCTTTGAGCAGCATTACTTCAAACACAAAGCACATCATATCTGGACATACGCTTACAAAAATTTTCTTTATTTACCATTAAGCCAATGAGGCAGAGAGTGGTTTGGTGACCATTTAACAGGATCTTGAAACTTTTAGACAATCTTCACATGATTATAAGCATACCATGCACCTCACTTGCCTGTATCTTACATTCTCACATCTGAATGTGGAAAATAAAAGATAACTTCTGAATCACATGGTGGTAACTATGCTAATGAATAGGCATACCTCTAAATTGCAAAACCTCTGTTTAACATGACTCACACTGAAGAATCTGGCTAATTCTGTAGTTTGTCAGGCACAGTGATCCTAAAACATGCATTATATTCACCAGGTGAGCCTCATTTTTATGTGGCATGTCTTTCACTGGGGTGGATGTTTCTTTGGAAAGGCTGTCCCTAACCGCTAATATTAGTGGGACAGTGGAATTAACGGCATACAGTTCACTTCTCAGCCTGCATTTTAAAGATTCCAAGAAAAGACTGCTGGTCAGTTAATGCAAACAAAGCTCTATTGGACGAAAAGACCTTAGAAATGTAAAGCCTAATGATTATAGATGGCACTGTAGGAGATGTATTAAAGACATGTAAAACTCCCAGCGTTGCAGCTTCTGTTGCTAAGTGATACCACAAAACTACAGTTCTTTAAGCTTACCCATTGCTGTTGCACAGCATCCCTGAGCAGTTTTCCTCTCCCCAGAGGTTTTTAGTTGGCATATATCTTTCTGAATGTCCAGCTACATATACGTTTTAGAAAGTTGAGCCTTTGATGTACTTCATACAGATAAGGAAATATGTATTATAGTATACTCTATTAGGCATATAGTGCTGTATTTCTGTGTCAGTATGAAAGGGGTTATTTCATCTCTAGCTTCTTCCAGCTTACCTGCATTAGCTTTTCAACTGATAGTGGCGTTGCAGGAAGTTATTGATGAGCTGACAGTATTTTATGATGCAGTGACATGTCATTTACTCTTTCTCTGTGTAGTGAAAGTCTGTGCTCATGAATGTTAAAGAATTACCAACAAAAGAAACCAACCCCCCCTCACAATTCACAGAGAAGATACAATGCAGACCTGCAATACAAACATGTCTGATATGCTTTATCTTTTGCTCTGAACTTTAACAGAAGAACAAGTCCATACATGTGCTGTCAAAGCCAAGAGGGGAGAGTGGAGAAGGGAGAAAGCAGAAGTAACACACAGCGAGGAAATGTAGAACTTTACATGTAAATAATGCTGTAAACCACAGTAAACAATTAGGATTGCCTAGGTAATCTGTTCCATAGTTTTTCATGATTTAGATACAGTTCTCTCTTACTGCATCAAAGCTTTTTGCAGAAGAATGACTTTTAGCCAGTAGTCCTGTTATACTCTTTCGCTGAACAAAGACATACTCCAGCACAAGAATATTTCTTATCAACTTCAATGCTGTTGTGCAGGCAAATAAAATTACAAACCAAAGTGGTCAGAACAACTGTTAATGTCAAAGATACTTAAAAGCAAATGTTATAAATCAGGATTCAAATAAAAGAAAGAAGATAAGCCAAAAACTGCATTAAGATAGCTCCATAAAAATCTTTGTAAATTAAATGTAGAACATATTATACAGTGCACCATGAAGAAGTAACTTTTGGAAACAAGTATGTATGAAATACAATATCCATTTCAGTGGATAAACTGCTTAAACAAAGCAAACGGCACCTGGAGACAGACAAATTATAATGATGGTTCCAAGAGTGGTTTTTTTAAGATATATGAAGATATTTTTGTTATAGCTATGACTTCAGGCAAGATGCTAAATGTTGCAAACATAAAGGCCAGTCTCTCAGAGTCTGTCATATGAAGTAGCTAAAAAGACATTGTGAAAAGCTCTCAGAGAATCTGTGACATAGAAAGATGATGGGACTTTACGCTTCTCTTGCACAGATAAAGGAAGTCCTTTTGTTTCTTACATTTCTCATAATTATTTTGTCCTTGGGTTTAAGACATGCATGATGCAACAAGATACCTGACAATAGTAGATTCTCACGAGAATTCATCTGGTAAATGGCCTTTGAGGTTAAAGCTTTGAATTATAGTAGGGTGCAGGACTCAAACTTATGTGCTTTTCCCATGAAAAAATGTTGACACAGCAGGCTTTGAACCATTGAGTATGTGAATAAATGATGTTTCTAAATAATCTAGTCCTGAAATTCAGTTAAAGAACAATTTTTCCCTTATTTGCTTACAAAGTTACTCAAAATCAGAAGTGCAATAGAACCAAATCATTTCGTTTCTGACTCTGAGTAGCTCCAGCCAACTGAGTCCTGTGTGTTTACCCATGCAGCATTATCTGCTTGCCTCTCAACATGTCCTTTAATATGTTTTGAAATATATATTGACCAGCTTGATCAAAACAGATTGTGCACGGAGTTTAGGGGCAGATATTAAGTTCTTGTATGACTAAGGGGTTTAGTTTTTATTGGTGAGGTTTATTTGTGAATGCCCCTTATCTTCCATTGCTCAGAAATTTCTGTCTGCTGCAGTAATTTATTTGACTGGAGAATCACATTATTCTCATGTGAGGGGAAGGTTTAATGCTCTTAGTCACAATAGTTTTCTTCAGTTCCTCCATGAGTATTTGTCAGATGTAGTGCCATGATCATCATTATCTTCGATTGCCACTTGAAAGGCTTTTATTTTTGAAATTGAGATTACATGAGCACACACTGAATTACAAAGCAAATTATAATGCAGACTAAATGTCATACAGATTAAGATTTTGCTCCAATTTTTACCTGGTTTAGCTTGTAAAAGACACTGCTGAGTTCACTTTCATTATTCCTGATTTCTTCCAAGACTGAGGGAAGGATTAGGCTCCTTAAGATTATATCATTTAACCACATGCCTGGCTTAGTGCAAGCTACTCATGTATTTACCAGCCACAATCATTCTTCAAATGTTTTTTAAAAAGTCCTTTGCTGTGAAGATTCAGTCCACATATGGGTTTCAATTTTGAGTTGCCAACCTTCATGGATTCAAACTAGAAGGTCAGTAGAACCCACCAGTTGTAAACACAGGAAATAAAAATAATTTCTTTTTTTTTCACCTGTTTCTCTGATAGTGAGAATATTTTCTGCTTAGCTCCAAAGGAGAATACTATCTGTCCTGTTTCACTGCTTCCTGTATTTCTACCATTTTGAAGCTGTTTAATACATCAAGTAGAAACTGCTGCTCTTTGCATAGTGAGCTGCAGTGCTGAGAAATTTAATATGGAACATGATAGCCTCCTAGTTATTAACATTATAATTTCTTCCAGTATTTTACTGGTTGCTTATAAATACATTTTTGTTACAACATAATAGTGCATTCATGGTCACGATTGTATACAGGTAGGAGTTGTTCACTTTTCTCAAATATTTGCAAGAAACATAAACAAAAACCATATGTTTCAAATATTTCACTGAATACCTTTTTCCACTTCTGTGCTTGAGTTGCAGCCATTTGAGCCCTGTGCTGTTTCAAAATCCTGCCACTTACCCTCATGTTTTATGACATATTCTTTATCTTTCTATATTTTTAACTGTGCTTTGTGCTCTAAACTGAAGATTTTTTCCATTAACACTGACCCTTCATTCTTCTCCATCTCTGATTGTCACAAGAACAATATTGATTCCAGCTTTTAAACAGGTCATTACGTAGTTTTGTGCTATAATCCTTGCTGTTAGTCTGCATTGTTAATCTTTAACTTGACCAACTTGGGGGTAAGTAGTCTGTCTTTTGCATGGAGAACCCCATTGTGACTGAGTGGGTGTTCCATCCACGTGGAATCTTCACTAGTGTTTTGATATTCAAAACTCTCTCACTAAGAAATAAGGGTTTCTCCGCTGCTTAAATATCTTGCTGGCTCGACATTTCAAAGTATGCTTTGTGCTGTCCAGGCATTCTCATTAATTACTAGTACAAGAGATGGGCCAAAACCCAAAAACTTGAATCCAACTCCTCTCCTTCCTCCACACCCCTAGTTTTTGGAAACTTTGGAAAGCTGAACCCAGACACAGAGCCGAGTATCGCAAATTGGCCAAACCTCAATCCCACCTCCCCCACCTTAGGGGTTTTCCAAATCCTGATCCAAAATGTACTCCCTAGTCTTCTTTTCCTTGTTTCTTTGTAAGATTCTTAAAACTTGCATATTCTTTCCTTGATGATAATTTTGGCAGTTTCACCGGACTAATTTCAGGTTTGCTCACAACGGTCTAAGTCCGCCTGTAGAATCTGAATTTTGTTAAGAAGAAAAGGAAAGTGGAATCAAATCCCATTTTCATTACAAAAGCTAGAAGCCATATAAAGAATTACCTATGCTCTACAGCTATAGAAGGAAAATAAGACAAGACAAAAGCTTTGTAAATTACAGGTCCAAAGAGGTTAAAAAGTATATGACATTTTTTGTTTGGTTTGGGTTTTTTTCTTCAGTGAAGTAATTTATAACTCATAAAGTTCCAACTGACTTCCAGCTGGGGTGGTTTATAAAAATACAGGGTCTGTTCCTCAAATATTCAAAAGCAATGTCATCAACCCCCAGTGTTGCCATGTAATATCTCTAAAATCCCAAGCTTGATATCTCAAATGATGAGACTTCCAATAATTGCATGCAAACTTGTTTCTATCTGCTGTCGGTATGTGAGCCTTTAAAGATCATGTTTTCCTGATATTTTTTGCCAAGAGGGAGCCTAGAAATGGTTATGACAAGTGAAACTTATATATTGACCTGACATCTGAAGCTGGGCCTGTGAGTTAAAAACCCAGTAATGACTGTGAAACTGGTCATGGACTTGCAAAAGTTGTCAGTATAGAACACATCTCTTACTTGCTTGAAGTTCATCTCAAGATCTGGATGTGTTCTGTAAAGTAATGGAAGCGCTCTGCAGTTAATGCCAATTTACTGACATACTACTCACAGTGTATTTCTTATTGCCATACATAGTTAAATGAGATTTACTTTAATTTGATTTCTCATGGAACTAACCAACATATTGGTCCATGTAGCTAAGGCTGCTAGTTTGCCTCTTTAGCAATCTCGTACAATTCTGCACTCTGTCAGTGACTTCATGTACAATCACAGGCAAGTTAGTTAATCTCCGTGTACCTACAGTTCCCTGTTTTGTAAAACATAAAAACAGTATTTCCTGTATTTTGTGGGCTGTTCAGAGAGTATGGCATGTAACAACTGTCAGAGCAAGCTGAGATAGAGTGCTAGCTGGGAGGCAAGAGGCATGGAAAGACTGGAGATAAATAAATTGCACAGGCTTCTGAGAGTATACTTGAAAAAGAGCATGCAGCAGTGCAACAATAGGACAAACGGTGTTGTGTGAGTAAAAAAAATTGGAAGGTAGAGGCTCACTTTCCAGGAGAACACGAGTGGCCCAGAGTTGTGTGTGAGCCCACTTACAGACAGGCATTGGGATGACTCTAAAAACAGGAATCCATTTTAGTCTGCCCACAAGGATCATGTCCAAAAGTTGAAGAGAGATATTAAAGGTATGTAAGTGACACCCTGGGAAAGGAATAAGCCTGAGAGAGGAATAATGTTGGAGGAATGATAGGTACGTGCTTGTCTGTCTTACCCACGATTCTCCATCAAAACAGGAGGAAGAAGCAGTTTTGCATCTGCTGTTGCAGAATTCCCGGTTTTGCTGTCGCAATTCAGATCTCAAGCAAGTCAGTTCAAGATGTTTGGCTCATCCGCTAAATTACCGCACCCTTCCAATAAAAAAATGTGAATACAGTGTTAAATTGTGAAAAGCACTGCAAGACTCTATAAGCATTTAGATATTTTGGTGAGATTTTGGTTTAGATTTTTCTGCTGCCAAAGGTTAAGGGCTATTACTGAAACACAACATGTATCTTAATTCACAAGGTATAAATGGTGACAGTCTCACATGGGAAGGGGAGAGGTCTTTGTAGCTCATCACTTCAATGAGTGCAGTTACATCTCTAGAAAGAAGCAGTCCTTACGTATGAATTCACTCAGTCTGTTCCCACAATTCTCACAGAGGAAGCAACTGTTCAGCTTCAACGTTTGAAAGCTCAGAATGTTTCCTGTGAAAGCATCTCATCCATTTGATTTCTGTCCAGCTAAACAAAATGGATTAGGAAGTGTTATGTATCATCTCTTTCTCGACACTTCTCATGTTAGATATAGAGGTTCATGTGGGTGCCAAAGACTGAGAGGTCACAGCACCCTGGTTCTGAGGTGACCTCACTGCACCCCAGTGCTTGTGGCAACCAGTCTCTCATCCAGGGCAAAGACTGGATGAGTCTGAAGGCTGAACTATCCATCTATTTCCCTGTAAGTTGTGAATGAGGATGTTGATAGTCCTCAGAGCTATATTGTTCCTGCTATCGTACCTTTGAATTTTATCTCAAGTCAGATGTCTAGGTAAAGGTTTTGTATGCATCAGCACCTTAACCTTTGAGGAAAGTGCTTGCTTAATCATAGGTCATGTACATTTGGGTGAGCGTTACCCAGGCAGTCCAGAATATCGCCGTCCTTATAACTTTCATTCTAGTTTCTTTCACATCTACTGAAGGCACACGCAAGCGCACACACATGTAAATGCAAATCCTATCTAAAGCTCCTTATATTCCACTGGCTCCCTTCTGCTTCTCACTTTCCATACTTGTGCAGGCTTCCAGATTCCCAGAAATCAATCCACGCTTATAAGAGAAAAAACCTAAGAATAACTGTTAACTGAAAAAATAAAAAGAAATAAAAAATCCTGGTTGCTACAGACCTGATGGCAAAAAAGAGGTTCAACCTCCAGGAATAGACAGGTGGCTTCTGAGTGAAAACAGTAACATATTCTCCCCAGGGAGATCAGCTCCAAAGTTGAGTTCACTCTTTCCTGCTATAAAGCATATTGATGTTAACAGTTTTCTTCTGTCTGCACGTGTGTTTTTCAAATTAAGTATTGTTAAATCTGTACAGCTTTAAATACTGCTTCAGACACCCTCCTTTGCTTCTACTTCCATTTCATATAACCTGCCATAGGTGTGCAGTTCCGATAACCAGCTCTGCTTCTCACAAACAGATGCAAACAGGTTTAACTTAAACACCTGCCAGAGGTGAAGGAGAATTGGAACTAATGTTCAGTTCAGAAAGTGGAAGGGGTAATTTTCAGGACATGGAGCATGTATTTGTGCATTCACTTTCCCCTGAGATGGTGAAGGGCTTACGTTTGTAATATCAGGGTTTGGAGGTGACATATTTGCATATGTATACTCAGAAAGTGATACCGAATGCAATCCTGGACTCACCAATCTCCAATATAAATTTTTCAAATGATCTTAAAAACTCAGGACTTCATCTGTAGCATTAAGGTTTTGCTGAGAACAACCTTTGTCTTACTAGTAAAACAAAGTGCTGGGCACAGTAGGCACCATCCACATGGGCTAACACACCCCTTGAGGTTTCAGCTATTACTTCTGCTGCTGGTGGAAGCCTTTTATTGCTCTGAATTCTTGCATTCATTTGGGGTGCATGACAGAGAAAGGTTTTGGAGATGAACAGGGCCTGAGGCTTTGCACCTTTCAGGCAATGTTACCTCATTTAGGGCATAATTTCCTTCTTACTATAGGCTTTATTTTTCAGTATATAGCCAATCAAAGAAGAAATACCCCTACCACCAAACTAGTGCTCCATATCTAGAATGACATTTCAGCAAGACAAATAAATGAACTCCACACAAAATGCATATATGCAGATAACGAAACTCTGGACCTGAACAGCAGGATATGGAGATGTTCAGCTCCAGAACACTTCCAGGCAATTCATGCCTTAAAGTCTATTTTTCAGTAAATCTACACTTCTTTTTCAGGTTTTTTTTGTCTTTTTTTTTCAGTTAGGAATAATTCAAATGAACCTTCAGGTAGATGCAACACTGCTCTGAGAACTTGGCAGATATTGGGCATGACTCCTCATTAAAGCTCTATGCAAGAATTTGAGTAGACCTTCCCTTTGGACTCGATTCATGTGAGTTTCCATTCCTTGAATTTCACTTTGATTTCTAGGTTCAAATATGTGCAGAAAACTGAAAGCCAAATGGTTGAAAGTATGATCATGTGGTTTCATGAAAAACTTATCAGGTTTGCATGAGTTTATTGTGAAAATAAAATTCAAGCTGCATTTTAGAATCTGGTCTGAATTTTAAATGTGCAACAAGATTTCAGGTCTAGTGAATTTCATACGATTTACAATGCTATTATGAACACCTTGCTGCTCTGCTACTGATTAAACACATATCTTGAATAAACAAAGCTCTTTATAGCTAAATCACCTTTTCAACATGTCTGAACATTGCAGGCCACATAATTTGGCAACATTACTGCAAGATCCTCAACTCACTACACGAAAGACATTGACGTGCTAGAGCACATCCAGAGAAGAGCAACAAAGCTGGTGAAGGCTATAGAGAACAAGTCCTATGAGGAGCAGCTGAGGGAATCGAGATTGTTTAGTCTGGAGAAAAGGAGGCTGAGGGGAGACCTTATTCCTCTCTAGAACTACCTCAAAAGAGGTTGTAACAAGGTGGGTGCCGACCTCTTCTCCCAAGTAAGAAGCAATAGGACAAGAGTAAACAGCCTCAAGTTGCACAGGGGAGGTTTTGACTGGATATTGGGAAAAATTTCTTCACTGAAAGGGTTATGAAGCACTGGAACAGGCTGCCCAGGGAAGTGGTGGAGTGACCATCCCTGGAGCTACTTAAAAGACCTGTAGATGTGGTGCTTAGGGACATTATTTAGTGGTGGACTTGGCAGTGGTAGGTTTACGGTTGGACTCAATCTTAAAGGTCTTTTCCAACCTAAATGATTCTGTGATTCTATGATTAACTTCCTTCTCTTGCCATCACTCTCCACGCAAAATCCCTATAAGCTTCAATGAGATGTCCATGAGCAGAAAAATGGCAGGATACATGGAAACCAAGTATAATCCAGTTATTCCATCTTAGATGATTTAGTTGCCTATTGAGATTCCTGTACTGATAAGAAAAATCTCCACAACTTCCTTTTAAAAAAACCACCTTCTCCCAGGTTGAACAAGAAACGTCTGAAATCAGAAATTCTGAAATGGCCATACGTAGTGTTAGGGCGACATCTCCAGTTAAAAGTTGGGCTAAGAAAAATTAAAAACAAGAAAAACACAAGCGTATGGTTATGAAAACATACTTCTTAGCTGTTTCACTCTTTGTAAGCCATGTAATCGTAATTGCAGCAGTCTGGTTTTTAAAAATAAAGCAGTCATCATTTCATCTATTCAATATTACAAACCATGCTGTTTACCATAAAAATTTGGCCTTGAGAATTTTGTGTACAGGAACTCCAGGAGCTATCTTTAAGTACTTATATTATGTTAGTCTTCTTGGGGTAAAGGAACAGTGTGGGAGAAAACAGACAGCTGTGGTAAGGAGATGTATGGAAAAAATCCTTTTGTGCAATGCTTAGGTGTGTGTTGAGATTGCTGGTGAAGCAAAGGATTTGGGGGCTTTGTGTAGCAGTGGTGGTGGTGTTATTTATAAAAGGTACACTAACTTTTAGTAGATTTATATTTTTAGTTTCCTGAGTTTTCAAGAGCAATATGAGAACTTGTAACGTCTGCTGTGGTGTCATCCTACAATGGTTTCCCCACTTCTGAGCCAGAGGGTGGTGCAAAGTGGTCCATCCCTCTCCTCTCGTCCTGGAAGTGGTTTCTGAAGTTGCTGTGTGAGGGGATTTGGACACATAAAGGACTCACTGGTGGTAGAGGAATCTTAGTACCCACTTTAGGCCTTTTCTCACCCCTGCTACGTTCAGTCCACCTAGCTGGTTTTCCAATGTAGCCCCTTCCCACTGAGCTTTTTCAGTCTTTCTGGCCCTGTTCCCTTGCCTGCGAAGTCTAAAGGTCCCCAACCAAGCTACTGCTGGCCAGTGCAAGCTGAAATCTGTTTCTCCCACTGTCCTAATTACTTTTGTTGCTTGTTCCATATTTCTCTCTTCATCCGAATTTCCCAAGCCCAGCTCTGTCTAGTTTATCTCTTTTCTATTTTGGCCTTCAGATGTCTTCAGCATTTATGTTCCTGCTCCTGTTACACCAAGCCAGATGCTCTTCTTTCCTCCTATCTGACTTCTCAACATCTGTAACTCTTTTTTTTCCCCTCAGTTCTTTCCCTCTTGCAAACTCTATCACTCTCCACCTGCTCATCCAGCTTTTCCTCGAGGCTGTTTTTCTTTTCTACTGATGTGCAGTTCTTTTAAATGGTCTGTGGTCTACATTTGCTCCTTTTTCCTTTCTGTCCCCAGTCCTGGTGCCCTTCACAGAGTTTCCCTTTCTTCTGCTAGCTTCTGACTTCAGTCACTTTTCAAGCTCATTGTTAGCATACTGTTCTCTACCGCTAACACACATGGACCTTACTTTTCTCTTTCATTGTCTGAGCTTACTGAGAGACCACAGTTAAGAGCTCAGGGAAGACAGGGCTTTCTGCATGCTCATCTAGACATAGCATGCCCTGCAGCACCATAATGTTGTGACTGCAAGAGACATCCAGGTCAGCCCCATATGGAAGACTGCCTACTGCGTTGAGAAAGAGTTCTTGGATCCAATTTGCAATTTCTGCCTCAGAAAATAAAACAAACAGNAAAAAAAAAAAAAAAGAGCTGGAGACTTCAGGCAATGCAGGGGCATAGGCATGCAGCCTGGATGAATCCTTAACACAGTGAGAGCAGTGATTTGAAACTCCTACCTGTCAAATTAATACCTAAAAGGCAGAGTTCCCAGCTTTCCTGAGGTGTATGGATCTTTGCCTTTCTGTGCAAAATTCTTCCTCCCATAAGCTCACTTTCCTTCTAATGCAGAATAGGGTAGGTTTAAAATTTTCCCCAAAAAGAAAGAAGTAGTGATAGAAAAACTGTCACTCAGTCCTGTTAGAATCATGCCTAGTTTACAATTTGGGAGCAGGGTCAGACTCCTTAACTGCTGAACAAATGGTGTAAAAGGGTTCCAGGGAGCATTTTTCTGTAGAGAATACAAGACTTTAGTAAAACATACATTCCCCCCGGAGGAGTTCAGCTTTTTCCGATTGGTGCCTTTTATGGCATACGCTATGTATTGACACAGATTAAGTTTCCCTCCTGTCTGGAACAATGCATGCTCAGGAGGAGAGCTACTGACCTAGCAATAAGTGTGAACAGCTCATGGCAAGTGGTTGAGCAGAGCTCTTGGAGGACGGCTAGCTGAAGGCAGAGCACTCCCTTCAGCTGTGCCATTCTGACTCTCTCCTCCTCCTTCTCCTCCTCCTCTCTCGCTCTCTCTCTTTCTTCCCCTCTGTCCTACACTGTTACACTTTCCCTAGACCCCTTGGCTTTGTTGTGCTGCATGTCTGAGTAGCAAGAGGGGGATTGGCTGTTCGCTGGCTCAGGGAGCACATCCCCACGGCTCACCCCAACCCACCCACCCACGCCTGGGTCAGGAAATGTGAGCAGGGCTGATGGAGGCGGAGAAGCAGGGCTGAAGGTTCGCACCGGCGCTGGATGTGACAGCGGGCAGCCGAGAGCTTCGCAGCCTGTGCAGCGTCCGACCCCAGGTCCGGCAAGGACCTGACCATGGAGGGCTGCAGCTGGACAACTGCTCGCACCTTGCTCCTGGCTTCCCTCATCCTGGTAAATGCCATTTCTTTCCTGCAAGTACGTGTCGATTGCAACTGATATTGTATCTGTGCGTATATATGCGGGTGGGTATGTTTTTAATCTTTAAGACTGCAGTTAGAGTTTGTTTTGAACAAATCGTGTAACTCCTGTCCTCTCTCAAGTATTGCAGGCTTGGAGCCTTGATATTGTGAGTTGCTGCAGGTAGAACCAAGAAGTTGATGTTGGCATCATTTTTATAAACTTGGAGAGCAATGCCCTGTGAATGGTGATTTAAGTGCTTGGGATTTAGAGAAGAGCTGTTTCTCCCCTCTTTAAATCAAACTGTATCATGCTGTAATCTTCCTGAAATTTTCTTCCTTCCTAAAAAAACAGAAGAGAAAAAGTATTTTTCAGTTGTGCACATGCAGAGAAACCAGGTACAGCATGTACTGAACTTTTTCCTGCAGTCAGTTTAAATAAGCTCTCATTACTGCTGTAACTCATAACAGAGACAAGTTTATACCAACTTCTAGAAGATAGGTTTTGTGATATCTGGTATACTTCAGGGCTGTAAAGCTGATCATTACTTTATGACTTTTGCATACTTCCCCTGATTATCCTGATAGGATGCTCTACAGCTAAGCATTGTAACTCTGCTGTTTGATTGAGATTAAATGTCCCATTTTGACTCATACTTAATTTTATAAGTATGAGCTGTATGTTTGCTATCAGAAAATCTGCAGTAAGAATATTAATATGCACACACATTTTGGCATTCATATGTTTTTCTTCTTCTGAAGATTTGACTGAATGTAGTCATTCAAATAGCAAAGAATGTTAAAGAAATGTATGAACTTTATAGCAGCTTGCATCTTCCTATTTATCTGTATAATACAATCTGTGATAATCATTGTAAACTAATCTTAAGGCATTTTTTAGCAGCCAGATGGGGACTTAAGCAATGGGATAATGCTATTCAAAATCCTTATTAAAAAATATTGTATGATTTTTTAAAAGAATTTTTTTTATATAGAATCACTAAAAACTAATTAATCACAAGAAATAAGAATGCTATCTGGATTGATCTAAAAGTCTTATTTTGTTTAAAGGTCTATTTTCCATTTAAAATACTGAATTCACACAAAACAGCATAAAGTCAGCATAAATTCTTTTTCATTTATGAAAATGAGAAGTTTATAACCTGATGACTATAATATATTATGATTCAATCCTGCAGTACTGATTTAGGGAAGATCAACAGGAGATATGACTCAACAAGACCGTGTAAGGACTGTAGGATTTGGCCCCATGTTAAGCTCATACTCATAACATTTGTACTTCACTCAGCTGCTTGTGAATTAAGTTCTCAGTCCCTAATTCATGAAAATAAATAGTGCATTCTGCTGCCAACTATTATGCATTATGTTCCATACTATAGTAGTTTGTATTTGTATGACTTACCCTGCCTCAAGAGATTTCCCCCCCACCTCCCACCAAATCTCTTTGTGCCTTAAGAATAGTGATGTGAAGAAAGCTTAACTTTCTATTTTGAATCAGGCTATTCTTTTGCTCCTTCCATACTCAGGAAAATCTCTCACTTACTTTCAGCAGGAGATTAGGTAAACATGCAAGAATTTGACTTATAGTTGGCTAGAGATAGAGATATGTTGTAGGATACCTTGGTATACACGTTACTACTGTAGTTTATTGCAGCATGAGGTCACACAGGGCATAGTAAAAAGCTCATGGATGTTTTTGAGAAAAAAAAGAGGCATTGGATCAGGCGTGTGACCTGGCTTTTAGCCTCATAGGTATTAGCCTTTAGTCAAGTACATGAAATTAGTTTGAAAACCATGACAATCAGCATTTGCATTTATGTATTTCACCTTGTATCTCTCTAAAACCCCTATCTTGCCCACACTGAGAAACATGAGCAGCTTCTAGTCATGCAGCACTCTAGCAACATCAGCAGAAGTTCACAGCTGTAAGCACTAAGGCTAGGTAACAAATGCTTATAGGATTAGTCTTACAGTAATTTATCACATGTTCCAATATTTTCAATAAGACACCATAGAGCAAAGTAGTGCCTAAACTCTTTGTTCAGCACCCTTGCCTCAGGAAGGAGGTTGCATAGGCCAGATATGCACAGCCCATGCTCACATGATGCTAAGTGGGTGGACAAGCCCACAGGCAGTATCAGCAATAACCTCTCCTGTTATCCTTGTTAGCCAGCAGGTAGAGTCTACTTCAGGGCAGACCGCCTGGAGTGGTGTAGTAGTGAGTGTAGCTCACTACCCCATCAGAGTTCTTAACCTTCTTCAGAAGAAATTGTATTCATTTTCAGTAGAGTGGTGTTTCAGTAAGTTCTGTGGGGGCTCAGCAGTTTATTTTTTAACTGCCCTAGAACTTGCTCCATAATCAGACATCCAGTTTCCCTGGCATACATGGGAGTTAGGTACTTTCGTAGATACTTTTGAGAATCTGAGCCATAACACTAAATGCCTGTTTTGAAAAGTAACTTGAAAAGACAGTTTCTCTCTTTGCAGACAAACACCAGGTATTTGGAGAATTTTGCTCATTGCTCTGTGAACTTTTGCATGCTAAGGAAATATTAGCACACCACTTTTACGAGAAACAAAAGAAAGCAGGCATTCTATTCTGAAGATTCCCCTTTCTATTGGTTTAAAAATAAAAGCCCAACACAAGCAAATCACAGTTGCCTAACTCAAAGGAAATGTGGCCAAAACCATAACCAGCCATGTGTTCATCCAAACTTGAAGTCAAATCACTTCATGTCAGAAGGGCATTTAATCACATTTGCATTTGTTGTTTGCATCTTTTCAGCAGCTTCTTTTAGCTCTCTTTGTTGCTGTTGTGCTACTTACAGAAGTTACACTAGGAACTGTAATAAAGTACATGTGTTTTTCTGCAGGATTTCTTTCTTTTGCTGTGCTAATTTGTACATGGAAAATAGTCAAATACAATAGTCCATTCCTTCCAGGCTCTTTTGCATTGCATTCCCCTATTATCTAACTGGGTCTGTCTTGGATGACCACAAGCACAATTAGCCAGTGGAATGAATATAATTTTTCTTGTTTACATCTGCATGTACAAAGCTTGACAGTTTTTCCTTTCATGTGTAGATAGGTCTACCTACTGTTGTATGTCTGCGCCGCTGTTTCTACAACTTTACCTGTATAGAGTGGGATTCTATACAGTGGGTTCTATACAGTGGGATTCAGTACAGGGTCCAAAGTGCGCACATACATTTTCATGCGTAGTCATGCCTATGTACAAACTGGCATTTGATCATATCAGTTGTGTAAAATGCACTGAAATATAGAGTACAGCTATACAAAGCTAAGACTTATTCATGTGAAGGAGTGTAAAATTTCTCACCATTGTGGTTTATGGCCAGTGCTGCTGTACTCTGAATGTCTCATCTATAAAAGAAAACAATTTCTTATGTGAAGGTCTAGATACTACTAAGTATGTATACTCATCACTTTCTTCGTATGTTCCTCTAGAATTTTGTGTTCAGACTTATTTTATTGATCTCTTCCTCGAGATTTTTTTTTTTAAAGTATATCATTTATTTGCTCTTTTTCTACCAAGTGCAAAGGCTTTCATGAACTGAACTAAGGTTGTGTTATGGAATTTTTTTCTTTTGGACTTTAGTGAATGGGAGTCAGTACATTATGTAGGCTGTTGAGCTATTGGTTTTACTCCACAAGTGTCAGTAAAGTTAAAAATGTTTTGTTTTAATGACTTTTGCTAGATTCATAGGTTTGGCAAAGAATAGTAAAAAGAACTATGAAATTGAACATTGTGGAGAGTCTGAAGATTGGAGTATAGTCACCTGTAGTCATGGATCTGTCAGCTGGACAAACTTACATGCTTAGGAGGTTCATGAGTTAATGTAAAGCCTGAGTAGTCCACATGCCCAGACAAATAATTCTTCAGGAGAGGGCTGTCAATCTCTGCATAACTGCTTTTTCACTGAAGCAAACAAAACCTGAAACCCTTATAACTGTGTTCTTAGCCATCCAAATATAACCTCATGGTTTCTGTTATAGTGCTCTTGTCAAATCTGCAGATGGCGCTGTTGCTTCTATTGCTTTTTGTAGCTATTTTTTTAGCTTGTAAGAAAAGTAAGAAAATTATTGCTCTATGGGCAACAATTACATGGAAAAAAGTGGAAATTGCAGTCTGTTGCCACGGAGGCATGTATTCTCTCATATGAGGAAGGAAAGCAGAGTAAGAAGACCATCCTTATAGAAACAATCAGAAAGCTGAACATAGAGAAAGAACAGTGAAAACACATCAACCACCAGATACTATGGTATCAGGATGGGGAGCAGGAAAAGGAGAAAGAAATTACTTGTTTCAGTCCAAGCCAAGGACAGTTATAAAAGAAGTCTTCTCATGTGGGGGACAGCAACTAATCAAAGCTGGCATGAAACACTGAATTCCACCAGAATATCGTACTCTGGTATGAACCACAACTCCTAACTGGTGTACAGGAATGGCTAACTTTTGCTTTTGGCACCTCCATCTTTTCATATCAGCCAATGGTCATAGGCTTGTCTTAACAGATGGCTGACGAGCTTTGGATATTCAAGGTCTTATAACATCCCCTAGCCCTGAAATGTATGTTCAGGAAAAACTGGGGAAGTAACCAAGAGATATATGTTTCATGGAGTGAGAGAAAATCTTTTCTAGGTCTTCAACGCTGTGTAGTGTTGAACACAGACCAATAATAGTCAATGCTTAGTGCAATCTGATCATTTAGATGTCTTTCTGTCTCAGGGAATGTAAAACATTTCATCACAGGCCTGAGATTTGCTATCATGCACACTAAGACTCACTGTACATGTTCAGACCTATTTTTTTAATCAGCCAAAGTATTTCCATATGCAAAAAGGACAAAGAGAGAGGGTTGCCTATTGGGCATTATAGATACTAGAAAGATTTAAAGGTTGGTATCAAGGTTTTAAAGATGCCATTCTCAAATGTTTCATTTGTCTTTGAAGATAATTGTATGCAGTATCTTATCTGTCTCTATTGAAGGCTCTCCCACAACTGGATAGGGTCATCAGCCTTTAAAGTTTTTGCTCTTCTTTTTGGAAGTGGCAAA
>VYZV01007853.1:38360-62300 GCA_013401275.1 Pandion haliaetus | reverse complement strand
TGGCAAACACCATTCTTAGAATACTAACTCTTAATACAAATATAATGGTTCATAAGTATAGTATTAGCTGAGATTTGAGAACGAGCTTCTCCTCTATACAAATTTATTTCCTTCTGTTAACTGCAGTAGAACTATATTAAATTCCACCTGCTCAGACTTTGTACTAAAGTCTTTTCATTTAATAATGGTTTTTATGTTGAGCTTTTACATGTGGTATTTAGATGCCATGCACAGGAGCAATTAAAATACCTTCAAAAAGCATTGGTCATTAATATCTTCTTGTGAAACCTCTGAGTAGCAAATTTATCTTAACAGAACGCCTTTACTGGGTGTTGTCGGTTTGTTACGGCCTGAATCTGAGTGTGCACATTGAAGACTACTGCAGGCCAGGACCTTCTCTCTGCTTCACTGACAGTGAGATGTTACCATCTCAAAGATTACTAACTCCAGGTGCATTTCCATCTTTTTTCTTTTTTTCTTTCTTTAAGTACCCTGATTAGAATTTCATTTCATATATGAGCGCTTTTTTTCTTTTTGCTGCCAGAAACCAACTTTTCCAGTTTTCTTATAAAAGTAGCTAAAGTTGTGCTGAAATTGGAAGGCAATATAGACAGGTGACTGGGGGAGGAAAAGCAGCGTGTGTACTTGTGCAATTTAATCTGCTTCCAAGGCAAGCCTATGTAGAAATCCTAATAGTTTTGCCACCTGTGAATTATTTGGACACCGCTTACAGGAGCAGTCCTTTTTCGAATTGTGTACAGAAATAAGTGGTATGTTCACTGATTCTACAGTACATTAATTTTAACATTGTTTCCATTTTCATCTTCACTGCCTTTATGGAATTTCTTCCAAAGCTTCAACCCTTTAGAGGTTGCCCTGGGATTTCTGCCTTTGAGGGACTTCTTGTAGAGCAAGTCCAGCAGACAGGGTGTCAGGGTGGAGGGAAGGGGGTGTGTGATAACGTAAGACATCCTGAAATAAATTCCAAGAGTGCTCAAGAAATGAGACAGGAAATTATATGCAACTTATAATAAATTCAAACTGTCCCATAAAATAAATATTACTCATTTTGTTTCCATATGAATGTTCTGTAGGGGTGTTAAATTTCCCCTTCTAGCTTTGTTGGATATAATCACAGTCCCTGTTTGAAGTTTGCTAGTGTATTGTTCAGATCCTGCACTATATCAACAGACTCAGAAATGAAAGGGAATAAAGGAAGCAATAAGCTCTCCTACCGTTCTGATGCTGGCATCATACTGGTGGATTATTTATTTATTTACTTACTTAACTGGCTTATTTAAATCCCCATATTTCTTTCAGCCTGGACTGTTAAAAGCATCTGTTGTTGAGTGCAAATATAACTGCCCTTTACAAGCCCACGGCTGTCTTTTCTTTTTTCATTTTGGTATATGGATGGATTATGATTATAAATGTGTTTTGGATATGACATTTTCATAGTTCCTGTAACTTTTAAAAAAGAGAGTGGGGGTTTTTCATGTTGCTGTGGTATCGCCAATATGTTCCTTAAAGGTCTAGCCAGAGCCATGTTTTAAAGATGAAAGATCTGAATCAGCTGAAGGAGAGAAGGAAGTAATTCAACAGAATTCTCTGAAACTAAAAACTTGAGCTGCCACATCTTAAATTGTAAGACTCTGCCTTGCTAATCCAAACTTTAGCAGTCTCATCATTCTCTGATGGGCTCAGCCACGTGTCAGTGCTGGTGAGCACCACGGCAAGTGGTTATCACATTTTACTGGAGTTGGAGACTGGCATAGAGAGGAATGGATACCCTTTTTGTGCAGCATACTGGTTCCAAAGTGAGGATGTGTCTTTTCTTTTATTTGGTGAGAGCAATGGAAACATAAATATTTTCACCATGTGTGGTATTACAGGGCAGCATGAGAGCAGCAGCAGCTTGTAACCTGATGGTGTCTAGGTCCTTCCATCTTTGTAATTCAATGTAAAATCATGAAAAAAAAAAATCTGGTACTCCTTGAAAACTCCTCCAGCTTGGTACTGCAAACTCTCAATGATTGAGTGTATTTTCCTTTAAAGAAACATTAATTTGAGATCAATTACTTGGTGATTAAGGGGGGAATAAATATGTTAGATAAACTCTGAGGTTTATAGTTAATTCCTGAGGGTCCCATGAACATTTTTTTTTCCTGTCTTCCCTTTATTTTTTGTTACAACATGGATCTTGAGCTTTCTCCATGATTTATTTATTTATTTACTTCTCCCTCTTCCCTTCCTCCCCTTTTCTTCCTACCTTTCTTTTTTCCCTCCCTCCCTTTCTGTGTTCCTCTCTTCCCCTCTTTCTCTTCCCCCCCTATTTTTTTACATAAATATTTTCCTTTCAGTTTTCCTGCCTCCACCAAGGCTTAAAGTTTCAACCCTTTAAACAGCCCCTTGTTGTTAAAATAAACACATACACGGCTCCATGAGGTAACTGAGGGTGATGGCAGACCATCAGAAGAATAGGAGGCTTCATTTATTTTGAATAAACCTCATAATTGTGGATGTTTATCTGAAATTACGCAAATCCCCTTTACTGAAATGCCTCCTGACCAGAGAGTGTCATCTTCATGTTGCAATCTATGGCACCTTGTCTTAATGCTCTGACCTGCTCCAGAGGAGGCTGAGCCATCCTAGGGCTGATGAGCCTGTTAAAATCTACGCCGATGTGACAAGGTCTTCTACCTCAGACTTTCAGAACCAGAGTTTCTAAATCCAGTCCACATGGGGTTTGGTGCACATAAGAGGACTCACTATTGGATGTCGTGACCTGTATGGAGAATTAGGCTGGGTGAATACCTGAAGGTTAAGGTCAGTTTACTAACGCAAGGGAAAATGGCTAATACACATTCCCCTGGCTCTTTGGGGGAGACAGTGGTTCACCTGTGGAGCTGGGAGTGTCAGCCATATGTTGGCCATTTTTTCCTGAAGCTGATGAACACAGCCCAGCCAGCACATAGCTTTCACTTCTCACCACTTCTTACAAAATACTTGGCATGCAATAGGCCTTGTGACAGGTAACAGTTTTACTTTTCTCTTTTCTTTTCTGTGCGTCTCTGTGGGCTCTTTCCCTGACCACAGTTCTTGCTATGTTGAAGGCAAACCCGAAGTCCTCGAGTGCAAGATGCACTTTTGAACCCATGCTGTTGGGTGGGTTCTGAACTCTGGAAAGTGATTTCACCCATCCTGCATCTGAACCAGTCCTAGCCTCGAAAACCCTTCTGAGTCAATCAGGTGACAAGCCTGAGGCTAAGCCAGCTTGGACCTGCTCTGTATTGGATCACCTATGCCTGGTGTTTACACCAGCACAGCAGGATTTAAATACAACAGGGTGTTGTAACTTGGGTTTGTGAGAGCAGGAAAGCAAGCTCTTGTATTCGTATCACTCTCCTGGTGCATATTTTCATATGGGTAAGTGGAGTGAGAGATAGGACTGATCTGAGTTTTATAAGGCACTGCTATAAAATGTTACAGGGAGCGCAGTGTGCAGCATGTTGAAGTGATATGGTGTCAGCTCCATCCTCTGCCAGCAACCCGCCCCCCCCAGCTGGCTGCTGCCCTTTTGGGCGAAGAAATGAGCTCACATTTGGCACATTTCTCCTGGGATACAACTTCCAGTCCAGGTTTGGGAATGGCTGTTTAGCTCCTAAAGTCCTGAGATGGCTGTTTATCATTTCTTCCTTGTTTTGTTGCAGACTAGAAACTGTGTACTCCCTATTATGTTTGAAGACGCCACATATACACAGCTATATTCAGGACAGGAAGAATCCCATGGGACTATGGGGACAGCACTGACAATGTTTTTATCCTTCAGAGAGTTCTTGGTGTGTGGAGCTAATGACTATCAAAGGATGAAAATGTGTTTTCCGGATGTCAGACTTCAGTGTGACACTTCATCCTTATTACTTGTGCAATAACCATATCAGGTCATATATGGCTAGGAAGGGATGAGGAGTTATTTCCCCCTTGGTGAACTTTTGCTTTCCTGTGCAAAAGGAAAAGATGTCATAATTTCCCTTTTTCTGTTCCCTTATTAATGAGCCTTCCTTCCATGACTGTGCTGTAAGAGTAAAAGAAGACAAATTGAGCTAGCTGTATGTGTATCCAGTGTCTTCTTTCAGGGTAATGAAAAATTGTCCACCTATTGCTCTTCCCCTTTTTTGTGTTCACAGGAGCAGACTAAGTATTGAAAAGCTGCAAGAGGATCTCAGTGAGATTTCCTCTTCTCTCCTCATCAAGGTGTCTTCCCCTGTTTCTTCTAAGTGATAGATGATGTTGATCCTGAAGAAAGAGTAAATTAAAAACTACCCAGAAGGAGATTTGCACTTTTTTGCTTATTCTTTTTTAAGAGGCTGAAACAAAAAAAAAAATAAAATCCTGGCCCATTTATCTGCACTAGCAAAGTCTGAACATAAAGTAATTATCTAAAGTACAGTATATAACCTCACACGTGTGCTTCTGTGCCAGTGCCTTCCTTGCGGTGTGGAGTCACTCAGATAAAGGGTTCCCTGTGCCAGGGGTTTTCCATAGGAAATACATTCTTGATCCCCTCACAGGCCTTTTGCCTGGTCTTGCAAGTGCAAAGGAGGCAAAAATGCCTAAATTAATTTCCAAGGCTGTGGAAGCCTCGGGCAAGTGGGCTAGTAATGTTCAGATCACAGCCCCACACCCAGTAGAAGTGAGCTGCTGCCCTCCAGGGAGCAAGGGAGCCAGTGTACAAGGTATAGCCACTTCCATCTCAACATGTCTAATCCTCATTGCAGCTACTTTTCTTTCCAGGTTGTTTGCCAGAGAAAACAGTGTCTTAGCATTAGTTTGGACAGTTCTATAATCATCCTTTTGATTTGGCTATATGGAATGGCATGCAGTTAATCACGGAAGCAATTGCACCTGTGGTCACCTAGCATCTCAGGTGCAGTAAACAGCTCTGGCAGCTTGGGCACAAGAGTATTTTCTCTCTTCATCTTCTTTTAACTTCTGTGAGAGCAGAAGTCCTGTTACTTTGGTAAGAATGCCAGGTAGGCAGGTTTTTCTGGCTTGTGTGGTCCTTCTGGAGGGCAGCTGGGTGGCAGGTCTAGTGGCTAAAGTCCTCTCTTTGTCTCTGTATGGGATACACTCAGGGTAATGGGAAGACAAGCTATCTACCGCACTAGCTAAACAGTGTTCATCTGTCCTGACCCTGAAGCAGACCCCTTGGGAAAAGAAAATAGATTGACATTCATTCCCAGTAAGTCCTTGGATATATTGCTAAGGCTGGCTTGGGGACCTCTGCTTTCATGAAGTGCATGAAATGGGCAGATACGTGCTTGGAGCTGGTGGACAACTATTGTCATGGGGAATCCTAGTGCTTCCAGGGAATTATGCTCCTCAAAAGCATACAGCTTACTTTAATAAGCCCTTTCTTCAGTATGGTACAGTTATTCTGGAAGAGTGGATGTGTTTCAGTCATACTGTTTAAAATGAAGTGCAACTCTTTGCCTAGATACATTAAGCATGCTTTTTTGTGCATTGTGAGGTGGACGTGTCAGAATATTTTACTTATGATGTTTCTAAGTAATCACTCTGAAAAGTTTCAACAGCTAGTCAGGAATGTCTTGCATATTAACATTTTGTTTGACTGTAATTACGAATATTAATTCAGCTGGCTGTGATTTTGTTCTGCCTTGCCTGCCTTCAAAAGCCAGAGATTTCCAAGTAATTTCCCATCTGAGCTGTAATCCAGCTGTTACCTTGGATGGAATGCAACAAAGATACACAACATTGTGCAAATGAATTCTTATAAACCATACATTTGCATTGGTTGAAATTTTGAAAGATATGTTTCTTAAAAAGAGATGAGGTCACTGGCCTTGTCTCCTGCTGTTACACACCTAGGTAAGTGCTGAGAGCAGTTTCTTCCTGGTTCACTACAGACGACATTTCAGTACTGTGTGAAATATATATTTGACCTTAGTGACAAACATCAAAGGATAATCAAGGATTACTCAAAGAGGGAGAATGTATGGCTTGGCAACAATTCATATAGGGTTGCACTTGGATGTATCTAAAAAGGGAGGGCAGAAGGGCCATATAATAGGGACAAATACTGGTTTTCTGTCCCTAATATCATTTTCACAGTAGCAAAAGACAAGTCTAGGCAATGGCCTCAAAGGAGCCTTGCATATTGTCACTGACAGTTCATTATACCCCTAAACAGTGGGAGTGTGATAAGAAACAGATGACTTAAATTTCTTAACCAAACCCAGAGGTGCACATCATCTGGGAAATAACTGTGGCTTAAAGTCTATGTCAGTGCCTTGGTCCAACAAGAGGTTAACTGCATTTTTCACTATCTATCTTGCTGTTTAGGGAACACACTAGGTGCTTGAAAAATATGACTTTAGCAGCATTTTACTGAATGAGGAGGAAGACTGGAACCCTTGGAAACTGAGGAGCAATTAAACAATGTGATCTGCATTTATACACACTCTTTTCTGTGTGACACTGACAAATAGTTGGATTCTGTAGGGATAGCACCATTCCAAACAAAATTTTAAATTTAATTCGAACACGCGGCTAAGATTTATTTTCTTAAGGCTGAACTTTTATAGGTCTCAGGATATGAACAGAGGTTTTGCTACTTTTCACGTTTCTCCCTCTATACACCCCCACACATGTATACACACATGCTCTTAGAAGAAACATGGTTCTCTCATCAGGGATGCAGCTCCTGGATGGCCAGGCAGCTGTTGTGATTTAAGGATGTGTGACACTTGTGTTTTTTACATACTATTCCAGAGAGTTTAAATGATTTCTGTGTACTGTGTGTTAGTGGAGAGGGTAGGAAAGACCTGTTAATTCATCTCATAGTCTGAATATAACATGAATGCCTGACAATTCTTTTATAAATTCAGGAATTACTGTTAAACAGTTACGCTGGGGGAGGGGTTAAGAATAAAATTGGATACCTAGCTCTTTTAGTCTTACTTGATTATGTCAGATTATTTATAATATAAACAATCTGACATTTATAAGAAGTCCTTTGTTCAGTTTGTAGTTTACAGCCTTTTTCTTTTTTTTGTAAGCATCTTCACTTGAGTGCCCTATCCACTGACAGTGATCCTTCTTGCTTTCTTGTCCAAAAGCACAGGGCTTTACTTCTCTTTCTCATTAGAGAACCCTTTGGGAGTCCTCATGCCCATTTCCTGTGGAGCTTCTGTGTTAGGTGGCAGCTGCAGGATCACCCTCAGGTTAAATGTGTATTAGGGTAATGAGAGATAAAGAAAGAGCTGATTTTGATTAGTGCTAGCAGACTTACTTTTCTTTATGTAGGTCATTGATAAGCAAATTGCTTGCAGGTGACATTTGTGCCATTGATGCTGTAGACCTCAGGACATCATGTGTTTTGTGTGGACAAAGCAGTGGGTGTTTCCTGGGAAGCTCAGGCTTAGATCTGACTACAATGGACAAAAGGGGGAAGGAAGCTCTACTGATATCAGCAGCAGGGCATAATGAGCCTTGATGACTGTCTGCATTTTGCTTCTTTAGCATACACTGGCATTTCCAGAAGCACCAACCTGGGGTACTTCTGGCAGAGATAAAAGACTTTTTCTAAGAGGGAACGAAGCTTTATGTGGTGGCAGCTTTACTCCTTGCAGCTTTAAAGGCATGTACACCACCCCACCCCCGTTTCTTTCTCCTTTCTTTTTTTTTCTTTTTTTTCGTGTTTGCTCTGTGTGGCAGGAAAGTTAGGGCTTTAAAGGAGTATTGTAGGAGTTCTTGTATTGCAGAACACTGCAATGTTCTTGACTGTTACCAGGAGTATTTTAATGTAGGTTCTTCAGTTTAGTTCACTTTGTTGAAAGAGGGTAGAAATCATTAATTAGCAGTATAAGCTACTTTTAAAAAATCTGTGCTAAACAGTGAATTCTTACCTAGTAATAGTATATATCCTTTGAAGCTGCAATAGACATGCAATAGTGAATCTTCTTCAGATTTAAAATGGCTTTTCAGGCACTGCTAGAATTTCAGGCTCAATCTTAACTGTGTAGTTCACAGGAGGGGAAACCACTCTGCTTTCTTTAACATTAAACATGGATGGAGTTGAAATGAATTATGTTTATTCCACTTGTTAAAAGAAAACTTGGAGCTTGTTCCAGCTTGAGATCACATGCTTTCTGGGAATATATAGGTCTTATAACAAATCTTGGAATGCAAATAACAGGCACATGGCTTTCCTCTGGATGGGAGTACAATTTATTTCAGAAAAATTTGGACCCTTAGAATGTCTAGCTGTGCTAATGCTTACAATTTGTGATGAGGTAAGAGTACTTGGTTCACGTGACTTTACCTTGCAATCCTTTCTAATTACATCTTTGGGCTTTCAACCAGTGGTGAATGATCAGGACAAACACCCCTTTGCAGTTTGAAGATATTTTTTATCTTGTAAACTAACAGCACAGACACACATTTTATTTTTAGCAGTCTAAAAGTGCAAACACTCATTTACATTTTATAAAAAATACCCTCTATAAAGCGGTCAGCTGAAATAACCTCAGTAAATTGGCATGTTGTTCCTCTTATCTCATGTCTAAATGTTAAATGAGATTCTATTTAGAGGATGGATCACATCTGGCCATAGTCAGAAGTTGACCAGTTATGTTACTTTAAATTTTACACTTACTCTTGCAATTATTGTGTTGGAATTAAATCCTTTTGCATTTTAATAAAGGTAGAATAAACTGAGAGTGTCAAATAATTGTTATACACTCATTAAGCAAATCTAATGTCTCACAAACTAAATTAATTTAGCTTTTTTTCCCTATCAGTAGATCAAAAAAAAATTACATCATACTAGCATTACAGCAACAAAAAAACTGATTCAATTACCCATCTGAACTATCTTCCAATAGCTGTTCTGCAGAGGAAAGTGCCACGTGTTTAAAATGCCATTACAAGCTGTGCACCATGAAGCAAATTGAAATTGGAGGATGGCCACACCATAGAATAATCATTTTATTTGGCATAGCTGGCAACCTCCACTTGGTAAAAGTGCTAAGATAGAGCAGCAGGATCAGAGTGGAGGTGCTTCAGCAGATCTGTTTGAAGAAAGCTTGCCTCCTGTCTGCTTGATAAATTAAAAAAAAAAAAAAAACTTTACAAATTGTGTTGGGTCCCCTTTTCAGCCTATCTTTTAATGTTCAGCTTCTGAACCCCTTTAATTTGATGGCATTTTCATTTGACCTTAGCATGCTGTGGAGCAGATCCTAAAGGTCTTCCAAAAGGGTTGGCTGCCTTTGTGTCAGAAGGTCAAACAGACTCAAATCTATTTAAGTGGCATTTGTGTATTTGCCCTTTAAAATACTCTCGTTTAAAAAAAGGAGCACTCGTGCCCTTGAAGGGTCTATGAGGAATGCAGCAGGCAATCATTGTGAAATGCTGGGGAGCCATGGCTGGGTGGGCAGTCTGGTGCATTGCTGTGTGCTGGTCCTGCACCTGACCCTTGCCACTCACTGAGCTCTTCCTTTCAAAAGAAATAACTGTATTCGGTGTATTTGCAGAGAGGAAAATTCTTTCTTTTTTAACCCATTCTGCCCAAACAGACTGATGCATTCTTTAAGATCAGGTTTGGACTGTACCTTGATAAAAGCAATAATGGGAAGAGAGGGAAAGAAGAAAAAATGGCTGGACAGGTGTCCTGCAAGTCTTTCTTTTTTTTTTTTTTTCCTTTAAACAATATGTCCATAGAAGTTTGCCAATTTGGCATACAATCTGAGCTCACTTAATCAGGTTTAACATGATCAACTTTCATTTAGTTACCCCTAATTTATTATGCCAGTGTATCTCAAAGTAGTATCAGGCTTTTGGAAAGAATATAACAATACAATTACTCTGTCAACCTGAGTAAGCCAAGTACTGATCCATGAGCTAATGACTTGCTTCAGGGCAGGAAGACTCCCGTGGGACCATGGGAACAGCACTGGCAATGTTTTCATCCTTCAGATGCATGGAGCAAATGAAAATGAGAGGGTGCAAATGTGCACAACGCTGAGATTATAGGCTTTCTGTTTTCAGGAGAACAGAGTTCAGTGCAAGACTTTGGTGTTATTACTGAGCTGAGTATAGAGACAGCTAATAAAAGACATGGGCTTTCCTTCAGCTAATCTTATGCCTGGTTGTTTATTCAGCATCACAGATGACACTAGTGGGTGAACTGCAATCCCCTTGCAGAATTTTATAGGACTAAAAGGTTTCCATATTGGAAAATTCTTTCCTTATTAACGGTTAACACATCATGCATTCCTGGCTCCTTAAAGTATACTGAATAGTTAACCTCTTACCTTGATAAATCCCAATTAACACACATTTCATATCTTAATGTGCCAGACTTAGTCCTTTGCTCTACAGACACGGACTGTTCAGTTTAGGATCTCGGTTACGTGTGACAAATTCAGTATCTCCTTTAAACAGATGTATATTGACACTGTTCACAGCCCTAAACCAGTGCCAACACTTTTGGGTTTTGCCTGTGAATAACAATATTCAAGACAGGTATATTTCACCAGGTTTCAGATTTCACGACAAAATTTTTACACAGCTTCACTGAAGATAAAATTATTTCAGTGTTGAGCTATCTCTGTGGCTCAAATAATCCTTCAGTGTTGAAAACTGAAGTTGATTCCTCTAACATGGGCTAGCAATGATGTTTGGTGATGTTTCTCTGTTGAAGGCATACCATCAAAGTCTCCCTCATATAGTTTTCTTGCCTCCTCATTTATTCCAAATACAGTTAGAAATGCTGTTCACCAGGTGTTGGACCACAGCACAAGCCAAGATTTGAAGAACACTGCCTGCTCTCTGTCAGACACAGGCATTTTCCATGCACCTTTGCATGCTTCTGTAGGTTATTCAGTTTCTTCCAATAAAACCACATTATCCATGAGGGACAATACCTATCTAAATGGTTAAATCATTTGTGTCCCTAGAGATCTATGTTTCTGAGCTATATTTGCATGAATGAAAATTAAATGCTGGATACATGCATGACTGCATTGTTTGAGGCAGGTACTCCTGTACATTTATGAGTTACTCCTAGAAGAGCCGAGCATTTCTGAGGCCATCAGTGCTGCTTTTCTATAAAGTTGTTTGTGCCCAACCACTGGCATTAGCAATAGCACTGCCTGGGTCTGTGCCTGGCATTGGAGAACTCTAGATCTTCAGGTAGTGTGCACTTTCTTTTTTAAGTTAGCAAATAGCAGGGATAAAACAGTTCCGGAAACCATCCAGAAATTTTTCTAGATTTTTGGACAGAGAAGTAACAATAGTACTGGTTCCCTATGGAGAGTGCATGAAAGTCATTATGTTGAATGTCTTTGTATCACATTGATCCACTATGTTGTGATTCTTTTTTCCTCAAAAGCGTCTTGGAAGGTACTTTTAAATATGCCCTTTCATACTTTCTAACACAGCAACAAAACTTCAAAGCACAATTTCTAATGCCTACAATACTCCACCTCTTCCTTTTAATCAGGAAAAATCCCTTACCTCACTGTTGTCTAAAGTGCTTTTTTATAATAGCCACCACCAGGCTCAAATTGAGGCAGAGTATGATACTGAAAGAATGAAAGCAAGTTCATACAGCAACCTTCACTACAAGAACCAGCTGCCAATCAGTAGGAATGTCAGAGAATAATAGATTTATTCAGTGCTTTCAATGACCAAGATGATATCCAATAAAAAGAAAGGTTAAACTAGGAACAATATTTTTTGTCCTTTAAATGGTTTTTCCTGATTTTTTCCCTTCTCCCTCTCCTCAGAGCTCCAGAACAGCTCGCTCAGAGGAAGACCGAGACTCACTGTGGGATGCCTGGGGCTCATGGAGCGAATGTTCACGTACTTGTGGAGGAGGGGCTTCGTATTCACTGAGACGCTGCCTTAGCAGCAAGTAAGTGGGTGAATGCTTTTTACTTTACTGACGGGAGAATTCAACCTATTTGCATGTATCAGACGATAAAAAGTAATCAGTAGAAGTCTTGAACTACGCTGAAATTTCCAACTCAATGTAAAAAAATCATGGTGGTGTGTTTTCTAATTCAGGCAAGCAGCCAACATGCTTGATAAGGCAACACCCTTTTAAAATATAGTGAGAATGTATGGAGATACAAAAGTTGCCTGGACAGCTTGCAAGGCTGCCAGCTACTGAAAAGTGAAACCTCCCTACTCTTTCACTGTTCAAGCAGTAAGACTTTTCACACACTTGTACCAGACTAGAACTAATTCACTAGGTTTAGCACCCCACAGTCTCAGCCACACTGAAACTATAAAAGCATCACATTGACCCAACATGGCATCCTGAACTATATAAGAAAGAAGGATAATTCTGCAGAGGATTTCTTACAAATTAAATTTCAGGCAGGAAGTCTTCCATACCAGCAAACACTCCCAACAGACAGAAGTAGAATGGCCAGCACAAAGATGAAGTCTGGGTACCCAGTCAGGCATCTGAGATTTTATTCCTCCCCAGTTACTAGCTTGCAAGGGAACATGGACAAGTCATTTGACATCATTTCTACTCCATAGTATATGTAAGTTTTACCTGAAAAGTATTTCTAGCAAATATTATTTCTATCTACTTAAGGAAAAAGTTTACCTGTAGTAAACATGGTATATGTGATAACTTTTCACAGATTTCTGATAAAGGATATGAAGGAAAACTCCTGATCAAAACCTGCAATCTCTGATACCTTATATATTGTAGTATAAAAAATGTAATACAATTTTCCATCCTGCATATGTTTCTTTTGTATTTTCTTTCATGTGCTTATAAAACTGATGTTAATAAAACAAAGTGTGACAATACACTGCAAATTGTTACCTACATTTGACATTTTAATACATGAGGCTGTTTACTGAGGACAAGAAACAGCACAAGGCATTGAACAGGAAAGATGGGCAAAAGCATCTACTGAAACCAGTGGAAAAAAAAATACTTTTCTATTCCATTCCCATGGAAAAAAAAATTAGAATAATTTGGTTTTTAAACATGGGACCAAATTCTCATCTCTTGTTAGTTCCATAGCAAATAGTGGTTCTGCAAATACCTCACTCAAAATTGGGAATTGCAGAGACAGGTACTTATTTTCAATCACAGTGTATCCTTTTCAGACTTAGAAAAATGAGTGATCTTCTATATGTTCCTTTAATGTAAACATGAATCCAGGCATATCAGGAGATCTGGGGAATCTGTGTAATACAAGGGCTTGCTGACTATGCTTCTGCTCCCTCACTGAGAACTGCCTCAGTAGTTTCTAGAGGGGAAGCGTCTTGGAACTCCATGACAGTAGTAGCAGTCATAGTGCTCTGTAGTATGAGTATAAATCATTCCTTCAGGGCAGGCTCTCCCTGTCTGCTTCACTTTGATTCTTGTACTATTCGGGATGTCCCTGAAGCTACCCCAGTGGAACAGGGAATAAATTCATAAATCACACAGTACTTGTTTTTCATACAACACCTTACTACTGCCCTGTCAGTATGACAGCAATGCTTCCTGCCTTAAGAAACCAACTGCAAGTTTTGGCCCACTCAGATGTGGAAGCCCCCTGTTCCAGGATAGGATACAGGGGTTTAATTAGGTGCACAACTTTTGCTAGGTAGTAGCAATAAATCATAAATAGTAAAATTTCACCTGGAATTAGCACAGTATCAAATATGTGATAGTTTTTCCTTTTTCCAGATCTGTGTGCAATTGCTAATTAAATAAAGGATTTAAATGATTAAATTTTGTGCTAGGCAAGCATTTTAAGTCACTAAGAAAAAGGCAGAGAAGGAGCAGGGGAAAGAAACTCATCCAGACTTTGAAGGTTTGGAAATAAGCCTGTGCACATGAGTATTTCAAACCTGGCAAGGCTAGAACAAAATGTCTACCTCTCTGGGACAATTTCTTCATTGGTACAGTTTCTCTCATGTATTTGCTGTGTATAATTTCATAGCAGCATGAAGGAAGATACTAGATAATTCTGGCAAATGAAAATTTGCAATACATTTAGGTGTTTTGGAACAAATTACTTCTAAATATTTCTCATCCTGGGAGGAATGTTCATAATGCCTTATGTCTTAGTTCTGTATGAGGTGACTTTCAGAGCATAACATGAAAAGAGAAAGCCCAGTGCATCTGCTTTGAAGAAAAGTAAGGACTAATTGCCCATTCCTACACACCGTTAGTATATGCAGCTAAATAAAGGAAAACAGTTTTCTTTCCAACTTTTGTTTGCCAAAGTTATGTTAGTGCTTGTGTTGTTTGTTTTGGGAACATGTTTTGTGTTAGGCCTTCACAGCTGTGATGAAAGAATGGAAAGTGTTAGTGAGAAATTCTGTTTTCTAGTGTTTTAGATGGCAAACACTTCAGGGTAGGGGCTGTTTCAACAGTACATTCCTGATTATGCTAAGGACATTTAGTATGATAGTAATATAAATAAATATGCCTGTCACACAAGCAGACAGGAGTTGTCAGCCCAAGTCAACCGTGCGTCCTGGTATCCCATGCTGACAGCAAGCAGCACTGGGTCACTCCAGTGGTAGAATAAGCAGAATAAGGAAAATAACATTTTGCTAATTAGTAGTTAAAGACTGGGCTAAGCCTCAAAGCGTGACACTTTTCATGCTCATTGTTGACATTAACTCTTCTTGAGGGCCAAACTAACAACTGTTGTGCTTCTACAGAGAACTGAGTTTTATTAGCTGTTGGATACTTTGGCTACAGGGACACGGGAAATATATAGGCAGAGCTGGTGGAGTGACACAGCAATACGGTCTTTTCCCTCTTCCTCAGAATCTGTCTATTATTTGTTGTGGTCTGTCTGTGGTCCACAGCACAGCTGGAGTTTGTCATCCAGCATAGTGATGGATAGTACTCACATACATTCAATCCAGGTACTAATAAGCGTGCATGTTGATTCGAGCAAACTCAAACAAAGTAATAAATGGCTGAATGTTTGTTAGATATCTGAAGTTCATATGCATTTATTTAATTGTCTTGTATCGGAATACTTTTTCAAACCATAAAAGAAATTACAAATTCTCCTATGCTAAGTTCACCCATCCTGATCCTAAAAATATTCTATGTGTTCTGGAATTGTACTTTACACATCGACAAGTACTGCAGTTATGTCAGTAGTGTTTTACTGTTTCAAGGCTTGGCAGGAAGATAATTGTTATTTTTTTCTTATCATCTTCCAAATTCGTCATCATTTTCTAGTAAAGCAAGGTTGTAGTTAGCAGGAGAGCAAGATGTCCTAGAGTTTTAGGAATTGTTTTAGCAGATAATGGATAAATAGTCTTTTTTTCAGCCTGCTTAGAAATCCTACTTGTTACTGTTGCTGCTGTTTCCGGCTAAAGCATGAAGCAAGGAACAGTTTTGTGTGAGTGTATAGCAGAGTGCTAAGCTGGTTATGGAGTCCCATGGATACTGAAGCTGGGTTAAGGTGTCAAAATTTGAGATCATCACTCTAACCTCTGGGAAATCATGTATAAACTGCTGAATAGAGTGGAGGTTTTCCACCATTAGATGAGGGATGTATGTTTAATAGCAAAAGAAAGTCAACATTAACATCTTCCTGACAAGTTTCCCTCAGTAATAAAAGTGATGGAGATCTAAAAAAAGAAAACAAAAAAAAGAGGGAATACACAAGAGAATCGCAATCCTAGCTTTGTTTAGAGGCCTCTTACTGGCTCTGTTACTTGCTAAAATATTTTTTTCCCCCTTTCAAATACCTCCCTCCCTTCCTTCAGCTGATGGCTGTCTTTTGGTAATGCAAGTGAACCACCAGTATGAAATAACCTTTCCACCAGCTCTGCTTGCTAAATTAGCTGAAGTGATTGACTAGTTAGTTTGGTTGTTCAGTCCACTGCCATTGCATTCTGCAGGATGAAAACAGTAGATCTGCATAAATGACTCCCAGTTTTATTGCAGTTTGACTCAGGGGATCAGTAAAATAACCACCAAGACATACCTTTGGAGGTTAGGTTTAATAAACTAGCTAAATTATTTAAAAGTAGGTCAATATTATGCTGTGTGACATTTTTCATAAGATAGAAGCCCAAAATAAATTTGATTTATTTTATTAAGGAGTAATCTTTTCTCATTTTGATCACACAGATTATCAGCTTACAAGTCAAGCACCAAATGTTTTCGTGTCTGTCAGATGATGATGGAATAGATGCATGTTATCCATGTTAGTTTAAAGTTAAATAGTAGAATATGTAGCCATTACAACAAAACATTGAAAAGGGGATACATCAAATACTACATATTTAAAAAATACTTTTTAAAGTTGCAGCTGTATATACTTTTCATACCAAAACATTTTCTGCTGTTCTGTTGCTGCTTCACAACCAAATTTAGAATTTAGTCCAAGCATGTGGCTGTGGCCCCTAGTTTCAGGCTACAGTCACAGACTCACCTGTTTCAGGGGCTTAGATTACAAGAGAATCTGAAGTTTTTCACATCTAACATTGTTAAAAGGTCCCTTAAACTTTCTGACTGAAAATTACAATGGAACGGTTATTCAAATTTTTGGGTTGCTTCATTATCAAATAGAAGCTAACATAAATTTCTCTAACTATTGTGCAATGATAGAAATACAGTCTGCTCTAATCCTGGCATTACTAAATAAGGCAAATTATGCCACTTTATGAAATGTTCCTATGCCAGTCAGAATGATCGTTTTAAATACTGTGGATTTTTATGACTTCTAGAATAAGACCTTTGCTATCTTAAGGTCTGTAGAATAAAGAGCTAAACATATTTGCAAAAATGTACCATAATTGCTGAATACATCCACAAAAGTAAATAACTTTCTGATGAAGCATACCCCGTCACTCAACGGGAATACAGTCAATGTCATAAAATTCATAGGTCACTTGTGCTACCAAATGATTTTGGAGGATGGTTCTCATTACGCTGATCAAGACTATATCTGTATGTTAGTTTAGTGTATTAGTTCCTACAAATGACCTTCAGGATACCTTAATAGCCAGCTTGTTTTCTGCTTCAGTTGATAACTGTAGCTCATTTACCCTCTAAAAGACATCTTCTGTGCTATACTAGGTGATTTTAAACATTTGAAATAAATCTAGAGCATATTTAGTTTGTAGATGCTTCTGGTTAAAGCTGTGCCATCTAGCAGCATTTTAAAAGGGAACTTTTTACTCTATTTACTCTGGGATTAGTCAAAACAGTAATTATGAGGACATTTCCCGCTTTCATTTGATGGAGAAACATTTCCATTTTCGAGAGAGATTACAGTTCTAACTCCTCGTAACGGCAGAAGCAGCAAGTGACAATCTTAAATTTGAGTCGATAATATAAAAAGCTGCAAATTTCACACAATCTAGATCAACGTTGTAATCTGCGGAGTGATTGCTGGTGGTCTTTGGAGAACCAGTTAGTCACTGTCCTAATTTCCTGCTTCCACACCTCAGTGAAATAGCTAAAAATATATAAAATGCTTTCCTAGTGTTGTTTGCCCCTGTAATCCATTGCTAGAGTTGCCACAGGGATGTTATATATTGGTGTTTTGAGTGAGAAACTGTTCCGTGTTAGAATGAATGGTAGTCAGCATTGTGCCTACGGATGAGTGATGTATATGGTCTCCATAAATCTGTCTTTCTGTTGAGAAGTAGCCTACCTAACAAAAATGTCAGTGAAGCCTCCACTTGGATTATAAACTCTTCATAAGTCCAGGTTCACTCGAAGAGCTCTTGTATGTTCATAACTCTTTCAATAAATCTGTTCTGGAATTTAAATGAAAAAGAATTAAATCAGCAAGGTCTCTGCATGATGTGGAGTTTTTGTAAGCCTTGCTACCTGTAAAAAAGAAGTAAAGATGTGGTTCTCTAAAGCCCCAAGCAATAGATTGTACATGAGAAAGCATAAGTATTTCAGCGTAGCTGGGCTAACACATGTGATTCAGACCCAGGTTCAAACTTCCTCAAAGCATGAGGAACTGGGGTTCCTGTTCAGCACATTTGTTTTGTAAAGACCAGCTGCAAAACTTGGATCCAGATCCAAGCTCAGGCATGTTCAGATTTTGGGTGTTAGTACTTTGGGGCCTGCAATATGTTCTAGATGTTATCTTTGTGACACAGCAGGCCAGGTGAGATTTAGTATTTTATTTTCTTCCCACTTGGACTGTGAAGAGACCTCTTGCCATTGTTTTGCTGAAAGGCACTTCTTTAATTCTTGCTTTTTTTTCTGCCTTTCTTGGCTAGCGAGCATCTGAAAAACATTTGCAACTGTAGTTGCTTTCTGTATATCTGCAACGTGTTATATGTGCAAATCTAAAGCTAAAGACACTTTTTAAAATATTCGTAAGAAAATAAAAAATACTGCAGTGACAAACGTGAGAGACTAAATGGATGAAAACAAACAGTAGTCTGAAAGCACTCTGACAAATTTTTGTCCTTTTCCTTTATTTTTCTCAAATTTGATTTTTGTTATTTTAATTGGACTAGGCAGTCATATTTTACTGAGAGTTTAGGGACTGTCATTTAATGCCAGCTGTTACTTGAAAATAACATTCAGTGGCTCTGAATAACGCGAAGCAGAATTTGCAAGTAAAAATTGGAATAAATTATTCTGTTCAGCAATTTGTACAGCAAAAGTCCAAGGTCTGCCTTACCTCTGAGTAAATATAATGCCAACCTTAAACTCCAAGGGAAGCAGAAGCTACCCAGAGTAAGAGCTTTGTGTGGGTTGGAGCGCTGCTGGAGCTGCAGCTGATCATTGTTTGTATAACAATTCCAACAAAATTCTCAAATCTGAACCATTCCCCTCATCAAACTTCCAGAGTTTAAAATGAAGTTATGCCACAAGCCTAATAATACTTTTAGAAGGAAAGGCTTATCTCTGCAAGACCAATAGATATATTAGCTTTCTCTGAGCTCTATGCTATTTTGGCCAGTCTGCTAGAAATAGCCAACTTGGTATATCAGTAGCTGGGCTAGCTACCTTTAGGTTACTTCAGTTATTTCTTGCACTATAGCCTACAGTATAAAAAAAACTTTAGAAGACATTGGATGGCATTCTGTAGGGAGCATTCAACACAACTTCAACAAGCACCAGGTAGCCAGAAACAAGTAGTTGTTTTCTACTAATATCACCATGAAAGGGACTTGCATCTTTGAGAAACACTGTTTACTTGTGGTTCAAATTCCTAGTCAGTCAGTCAGGTTTTGGTTCAGGCTAAATATTAAATAAAGGCATTTTTTCCTTTCTTTTTTCTAACACCATCTCTTTGATATAATGCGTAGTCATATTGCATATGTATATAGCTGTATTCCATTCTTTTCATTCCAGTGAATTTACTCTAGATATACAGTAGAGTTTCAGAGAGTAAAGCCCAGTGTGATGGCTTTTTTGTTAGTTCCACACTCATCCCTTTGCATACATGAGGGTCAATGTTTATTTAATCATAGGATGGGGTGGGTTTGAAAGGACCTTTAAAGATCATCTAGTCCAACCCTCCTGCTATGGCAGGGACATCTTTCACTAGATCAGGTTGCTCAAAGTCCTGTCCAACCTCATTTGAACACTTCCAGTGATGGGGCATCCACAAGTTTTCTGGGAAACCTATTCCAGTGTCTCACCACATGCATTGTTAAAAAATCTTCCTTTTGTCCCATCTAAATCTATTCTCTTACAGTTTAAAATCATTGCCCCTTGTCCTGACAGTACAGGCCTTGGTAAAAAGTCTTTCTGCATATTTCATATAAGCTCCCTTTATATATAAAAAGTCTGCAGTAAGGTTCCCTGGAGCTTTCTTTTCTCCAGCCGAACATAGAATCATAGGATCACAGAATACCTTGAGTTGGAAAGTACCCATAAGGATCACAGAGTCCAACTCCCTGCTTCTCACAAGACTACCTAAAACTAAACCATATCACTAATAGCATCATCCAAATGCTCCTCGAACTCTGATGGGCTTCATGCCATGACCAATTCCTGGGGGAGCCTGTTCAGTGACTGACCACCCTCTCAGTGAACAACCTTTTCCTAATGTCCAACCTGAACTTCCCCTTACACAGCTTCATTCTGTTTCCTTGTGTCGTATCACTGGTCACCAGAGACAGGAGATCAGCACCTCCCTCTCCACTGCCCTCCTTGAGGAAGATGTAGACTGTGATAAGGTCACCCCTCAGCCTTCTCTTCTCCAAGCTGAACAAACCAAGTGACTTCAGCAGCTCCTCATGTCTTGCCCTCGAGACCTTTCACCATCTTGGTTGTCCTCCTCTGCACACATTTCACTTCAATAGTTTGGTGTCCTTCTTACATTGAGGCGCCCACAACTGCACACAGTACTCAAGGTGGGGCCACACCAGCACAGTGTAGAATGGGACAATCACCTCCCTCAACCGGCTAGCGATGCTGTGCTTGATGCCCCCCAGGACATGGTTGGCCCTTTTGGCTGCAAGGGCACACTGTTGACTCATATTCAACTTGAGATCAACCCAAACGCCCAGATCTCTTTCCACGGGGCTGTTCTCCAGCTTCTCGTCCCCCACTTTGTACGTATAATCAGGATTACCCCATCCCAGGTGGAGAATCCTGTACTTTCTCTTGCTAAATTTCATACAGTTCTTAATTGCCCAGCTCTCTAGTCTGCCCAGATCTCTCTGCAAGGCCTCTCTACCCTCAAGGGAGTCCACAGCTCCTTCTAGTTTAGTATCGGCAGACTTGCTTAATGTTCATTTGATTCCTGTGTCCAGATGATTTATAAAAACATTAAAGAGCACTGGCCCTAAGTTTGAGCCCTGGGGTACCCCACTAGTGATTGACCACCAACCTGATATGACTCCATTTACTAGAACTCTTTGAGCCTGACCCATCAGCCAGTTGCTCACCCAACGTATTATGAACTTGTCTAGCTGTATGCTGGACATTTTGTCCAGAAGGATACTGTGAGAAACAGTTTCAAAAGCTTTGCTAAAATCCAGAAACCCACATCTACTGGCTTCCCTTGGTCAACTACATGGGTGACCTTGTCATAAAAAGATATTAATTTGTTAAACAGAACTTTCCCCTCATGAGCCCATCTTCTACCCCAACTCTCTCAGACTTTCTTCACAGGAGAGGTGTTCCAGCCCTCTGATCATTTTTGTGGCCCTCTAGATCTGCTCTAACAGGGCAATGCCTGTCTTGTACTGGGAACCCCAGAGCTGGATTCGCTACTCCAGGTAGGGTCTCATCAGAGTAGAGGGGGAGAATCAGCTCCTTTGCCCTGCTGGTTATGCTTCTTTTTACACAGCCCAGGATAAAATTGGCTTTCTGGTCTGCAAGCAGACATTGTCAGCTCACATCCAATTTTTCATCCACCAGTATGCCCAAGTCCTTCTTTGCAGGGCTGCTCTCAGTCAATTCATTACTCAGTCTGTATTGATATTCGGGATTGCCCTGGCCCAGGTGCAGGACCTTGCACTTGGCCTTGTTGAAATTCATGAGGTTCACATGGGTCCATTCATGCTAAGTATGATACATTATGTATAACAGAATTATTGATTCCCTAATAACAAGATTGCGAAAAACATTATTTATGCAAGAAGTAGGCCTTTGGTGGCCACAGATGAATACCCATGCTTTTATTTGCCTAGCCAGCTTCCTGCATGTAGTGACTCAGGTTGGTATTTTGCTTCCTGGTTGTTTATTTTTTTTACTCCTGCAGAAAGAATATTCATAAGAACTGTAACTAAATTTGCCAGGGAAAGTTGGCTTGTCTATCCATGCCCACTTTTCTTGTCTCAAAGTTAACTATTCCTGTAACGTTTCTGGTATTTCACTATTTCAGCAAGTAGGAGACAGTCTCCTAAAAAAAGAATGAAACATTTTTACAGTGGCAACACCAAGGTGCACTGCAAAACATACCAGTGCATCTGCATGACCCGTTATTGAACATGAAATTGGGCAGACCCTACCAGTCAGTTTGAAAAAGTGAACTCATAAAGTCAATGCAGTCCTGATGTGTCTTCCTTTTTCATAATAATTTGGTGTCTATGGCTTTCCCTCACACTTTCATTATGGTATGCTGAAAGAATAAAAGAGATTTTCTTTTCCCTGGAGAAGGACAAACACAGAAATTGTATTAAGGATGAGAGGGGATCATAACACTGTGCAACATTTGGGAAAGAGGTAAGAGCAACAGGGTGAGGAAAGAGAGATGCAAGATGGTGTTTCTGTGTGTGTAGCATGGTCTCATGCCTGCTGGTATCAAGGAAAGGGGAGGGCTGACACAGTCTGCCTAAGATCCCATGGGAGGAGAAAGGCCCGCAGCATACTTTTCTCACAGGTGCAGTGCAGAAACCAGAATCTGTCCAGAAAAGTGATTATCAAGGGGTGTGAAAATAAAGGAGAGTGAAGATTGCCAACATCACATCATCTTTCAAACCCCTGTAGTGAACAGTTGCATCAAAGTTCACATCCACAAAAATAACCCACCTCTGGCTCATAGTTGCTTGTTTATATGGAGACTTGTTTCTTAAGAAAAGTATTTCAAACTTTGATGACTGCTGAGAGTGGCAGAAGTTGATGAGGTCCTCCTCTGCAAATCTCTTTCATCATCTTCGGTAATTACAGATAAAGGCAACTTTGGCATGGAGTTGCTATTCTTTCTGGCATAGATTATTGCAAGGCTTCTAACTCTAGCTGAGCACAAATACACATCTACTTTATACCTTTGGGGGGCGGGGGGGGACTTGTACTAAGTCCCTCTACAAACTGGAGCCTGGAGAAATAAATACCAGGGTTTGGGGCTGTTTACATTAAGAGAAGTGAATATTTTAATATATTAAAAGTTGTTAACCTCTTTCAGAAACTTTACTGGAAACAAGTGACTGCGTTTGAAGAATGAAACATGATTCCCATTCACTTGTTTTTCTTTCATATTCACATGCTAATAATTGCCTGTCAAGCCAAACCCTCAGCTACCTTTTCCCTTTGCAAAATCCCCTGCAGTGTATAGGTAACACAGAAGACTAGAAGTACCTCTTACTGCTTCCACTCTTTGTGTGCTCTCCAAGATGAACTTGCCATTTTAGGTGACTTTTGACTTTTACAAGTGGCTGTATGTACTCCTTTTTCATATGAGTTCTTATTTATACCCTACAGAGGTGAGAGGATGTGTTGTGACTATATCTCACAATGTGATCTCACTACTCTGCTGTGGTCCTTCCCTGCACGTTAAATGCTCTGTGCTGTGGCACTCTGCAAAGCATCTACACTGAGATATGGGACCCATACCATTAATTCAAACACTGCCTAGAGGAAAAAAACTAGTCTGGCCTCGTGTCATGCAAGATGCTGTCTATTTCACTCTAGCAGGATTAAGTTCACTAGATGGTTTCAGCTTCCCTATTTTAAGCATAGAAAGGATCAGAAACAGAATTTACTTTTTAAAATCAAAATTTATGCCTGCCTCAACGGCTATTTAATTTTGTTTTTTTCCCCAGAGTCCTTTAACCATCTTTTTCTTTCTACAGATCCTATGATTTTTTAATCCAACAGTAGATACTTGAGTTTAAGAGAATCTGGAATACTGTCCTGAAGCAGCATAGATCTGAAACACAAACTACTCTGCAAATCTATTGTGAAAATATATCAGCTCAGGCTGAAAGCAGTTTCCTGCTTTTGGTTGATGGGTAATAACTGGGAAACTAATGAGCTTAATAACTGGGAAACTAATGAGCTTAAACAACAAAACCCCAAAGTTTGGTCTTGGAGAGGGGACAGGGGAAGTTTTGCAAGAGTGGTTCTGTTATGGGTTTGTGTGGTGCGGTTTTCCTTGGTGGCAGGGGAGGGGGGCTGCAGAGGCAGCCCCTTTAAGAAGTTGCTGGAAGAATTCGCTGCCCCAAAATGTCGGACGCGCACGCCAAAATGTCGGACCCGCCTCTAGGCGGGGA
>VYZV01007853.1:453-38179 GCA_013401275.1 Pandion haliaetus | reverse complement strand
GCCAGGGAAGTTTGTGAGGAACTGCAGCCCGCGGAAAGGAACCACGTTGGAGAAGTTGGTGAAGGACTGCCTCCCGTGGGAGGGACCCCACAGTGGAGCAGGGAACGAGAGAGGAATCTTCCCCCTGAGGAAAGAAGCGGCAGCGACGATGTGTGGCGAGCTGACTCAACCCCCATCCCCTGTTCCCCTGCGCCGCCGGGGGGAGGAGGTAGAAAGCATCGGGAGTGGAGCTGAGCTGGGAAGGCGGGAGGGGTGGGGGGAGGTGTTCTGATGTTTGGTTTCCCTTCCTAATACCCTTGTGTTTTGTTTTTGTTTTGATTTGTAGTAAATTAAATTGATTTTGTTTTTTTCCCAAGTTGAGCCTGTGTTTTGCCCGTGACCATAAGTGGGGAGTGATCCCTCCCAGTCCTTGTCTCGACCCACAAGCCTGCCTTTGTATTTTCTCATCCCAACGTGGCCAGGCGAGGGGGTGGGGGGTGAGCGAGCGGCTTCGTGGTGCTTTGTTACCGACTGAGCTGACCTGAAACCACGACAGTTTCCTAGTGTTCAGGAATCATCACAGCACTAGCTGCATCCAGAATTGCACATTTTTTTCTGAACAACTGTGGCCATTAGCCAAAGGAGGGAAATTGGAAGAAAAATCTGAATAGTTCTGTGATATATGTCTAATGAAAGTACCTATTATTTTCCCTAATGAAAAGAATTAGTGAAAAATAAGTGGGTTTTCATTTCAAAACAGACAATGTGAAGAAAATGTGAAAAGAAGAATAAGAAACTGTGAGGCAGCTGATAGAAATGAAGTTTAAATTTCTTGCAGTTCAATGGTTCTGAGGTTAATAAATTAAAGTAATTGAAATTGCGGTAACAGCAGGTCTGTGTGAAGCAAAGGGATGTCTGATGGGTTGTATGGCATTTCTAAGAGACAGATGGAGCATGTATCAAGCTTGTTGAACAAGCTATTCAGTGTGGTGTACAAGGCCTGCATTAGGACTACCTGCAGGCTGCATAATATACTTTTTTCTTTGCTACCTATCAGTGTAAACCAAGAATACCTCTACTGAATGTAGCGGAATGCAAACAGGTTTGGCCTGCACCACAGTATCTCTGCCAGCTTGTCTATATTGCTCAGGAATGACTGGGATAGTGGGGGGAGTTGCTTGCAGTTTTTTTCGGTTTTTTAGTTCATAGCCTATTGTGAATATAATTTTTATTGTTGCACTGCTAAAACTGTTTTTTCTAGTGCTAGACACTTTTTAGACACTTTTCACTTATGTGCATGCTTGCAATGATCAAAATTTACTTCCATTAATTATGTAACATTACAAAAGCATTGAATTAGTGGTATGTCTATTATGTTTTTAATAACATTCTTTTTATGCCAAATGTTACACAACAGAGTATGTTATTTTTCTGCTTACGTTTCTTCTGAAAAAGTGATAGGTTTATTTACTTGTTTATCTTCTCTTGTGATCATTTACACCACTGTGATACGTTTGCAAAACTGTGTTTTGCCCTGATTTTGTACTGACATAGGTATAAATGACTGCTGGAGGAATTTCACAATTAAGTTTTGTGGATAAAGGTAGGAGGAAGGATGACTTCAATAATTTAAAGGAAATCTGTTCAGATTATTTTAGAGTTAACTCAGTATGGAAAAAGTTTTTCTGTTTTCAAAAAAAACAAGGAAAAAGGAATGACACAAATGCATGCAGATGCTGTCCTCTCTCTTGGATAGTTCAAAATGTTTTGGATTTAAAAATTCACTCTTGGCAGGCATTTAGTCCTCAAGGAATGTGTACTTGTTAAATCCAGGCAAAAAAAAAAAAAAGGGGGGGGGGGGAAGTTTTGAAATTAAGAAATTAAAATGTAAGGAATTCTAGACTCTTGAAGGATAATATTTAAAAGCCAAACCCTGCATTCTGATTTGTACTGAGGACCTCCACAGAGTATGCTGTCTGAACTCACAAAACACATGAAACTTCACCTAAGGTCAAATACTCGGAATACACACTGCTGAGTGCTAAAAAGATATCTGGGTGTTGACCTTTCTTCTGGGATCCCCACCAGCATCAGGGCTGGTATGGGTCTGCTGTGGGGGAAAAGGAGGAGAGCCATGGAGAGCACATGTCAGGGCATGTGCTCCCCTTGACCTCTGCTGGGCCCAGATGCTCTGCAGCATGGATCTGGGAGTAGTGGTGAGGCGACAGTGGATCAGGGGGAAGCTTTATGCTCTCCTCCCCTCACATCAAACTGGGAAAAAGCCCTGTCCTGCTAGTCTGTCATTTCACGCTGCTGCAGGCAGGTTTCCTTCCTCCCAGTGCACAGGTTGTTCCCCAGCAGACAAAGCCTGGCTGCTGAGACTGTGTCAATGCTAAGGTGTGTGCCTGGGTAGACGCAGAGCTGTGCCTTTGTGAAATCATTGTGGATAGCTGGGAGACGTGGGGCTTTATTAACATGATTCAGAGGTTGATTTCCAGATAAATTCTGTACTCTGACCTGCAACTTCATTTACAAATTGATCCTACCTTCTAGAAACTAATTTTAAAGCAAAGGTCGGAAACTGAGGAGTTGTAGAATTCATACCTCAATACCCGTACGGGGACAGAGAGCCCTTTACTTTGGGGAAGAGGGTTGGTGGGGTATTAGGTGATGAGGGATCTTTGTAGGAAAGATGCTGACACAGTAAACATTACGTGTTTGATTTTTGTATTCAGCTATTAATGGTTTTGGGTTTGTTTTTAATTTTTGGACACAGGACCTGTGAAGGGCGAAACATCCGGTACAGGACATGCAGCAATGTGGTAAGTGAAGTATAGCTTTGATATGATACAAATCATCACATATGACAGTCATGTCCATATTACATAAAATGATTTGGTAATGTGATAGTGAGATTACTACAGCTATCTAAACTGCCTTCATACCACAGGACTCTAGGCAAACCTTTGCCATTTTCTTGAAAAACTGGAGAGATTATGGCATAGCATCATGCTAAAACTCTTCAGAAGAAATCGCAGCCACAGCCTTTCCAAATAAAGTGTCAGTGAAACTTCAGAGTTGCTCTTTACACCCCCCTGGCAGAATCAAGACCACTTGTGTTCCCAGTATTACTTTGGTAACCAGGTCGTTCACACTGGAGAGTCTGTCAGGTTGGAAGATTAAGCTGTTAAGGATTGAAGACAAGTTAGTAAGAGATATATGTTTGTCCTCACCTGTGCCCTCTCAGCATTGCAATTCTGTTACATGTCTTAGAAAAGCAGTTTTAGATAGTCTGCACCAGCTTTTTGGCCTTTCCAAAGGCCTTGCTTGTTTTTTATATATGGTGGATATAGTTTTCAATACAATAAAATAAGAAACTTCAACTTCTGTGCTCACCAAAGTGAAAGTGTGTTTTCACTGGTGAAAATGGAAATAAAGAATTTCATATGGAAAGTTTTATTGGGTGCCAAGAATAGTAAAAGCTCTCAAATTACATGGAGAAATGTCAGTTTTACCAGTAAAGATGGAAAATGAAATCAAATGTGTACTGGGCCAAGCGTTCTCATGCCTGATAGGGACATATTCAGAAGCCTTTCAATAGGTGCTTTGTCTAAAAAAGTTTAAAAGTTTAAGTTAAAAAAATGAATACGTTCCCTCATATTTAGCTCATATTTTCTTCAATAGACTACAGTTCATAATGAAAGAAACTGCTTCTATCTGAGTTGTAGTCTTCCATGCAGTAAGATTTCTCACATTTCTTCCTCTGAAATTTGTTCTGCGTATATCCTTTGGGTTACTGGAATCAGTCTAGACATCTGCTTCAGTAACTGACAACAACCAGAGTAGTCAATAAATAGGCCTGCTGGCTGATTAACAGTCCAATTTCCATCTCTGAGGCACTTAAGCTACACCATGACCATGGTGGGTATGGGAAGGTTGATTTGTGCCCATCAAGTTGCATGCTGTAGCTCTGTGGAATTTGGGGGGAAAAAAAAAAAAAGAGATACTGTTAAAGGCTAATTGGACTACAATTAGACCCATCAGTTTTGGTTTGGTTTGTGATGGCATGCACCTTGTGACAGTCCTCTTACCATTCTGACCTGCCCTTGTGTATGCTAAGAGCAGTGAGACAAACTAGCATCCTGCTCTGCTGCTATTAGCTGTTCCTACATCACCATGATGAGAGGCTGGGGTTTTACCTGTGTTGCAAACCTTATTTTGGAATCACTGAGCTTAAATTTCCATGATAAGGAATAAATTTTTAAATGTTATTTTTAGCTTAGGTTCTGTTTTGGAAATGTGCACCTGAATAGTTTTCCTTCAAAATAAAACCTTGCATAGATTTTTCAGGCAATTCCTTTACATACCTTGTATTTGGCAATACTCGCTCCAGGCTTTCCAACATAGCAGTGAGGCATGCAGCTGCAGAACTCAGTTATTTCATACCAACTAATCCAAACTGAAACTTACAAATTGCTTTACTATGCTGAAATCAGTGACAGTTTTGCCACTGAATTATGAAGACCCAGGACTGCATTTATGTTTTTAACCCCGTTTTTTTCGGAGAGGGTAAAGAATGGATTGTGCTACATTGCTCTTTTCCTTAATAAAAGGATTAAATGAGTTTTCATTTGTTTGTTTTTGGTAAACTTGCAAAACTAGCAATAAATCAAACTACGATTGTCAAGCTTCTGACTGCATCATACTTTGACCAGGCCCTCCAAATATGGCTTTATATCATTATGAAAGTACTTGGCTGTATTCATTTCACAGACATTGATTTCAGGGGAAAGTATTTTCTATTTTTAAAGTATGTTGAGACTTTGATTCAGATGTTATGCCATTCCACTTACCAAGTTTATTAATCTGAGATACTGTGCACCAGCATCTACAATATCAGTCATTGCAAGGGCACTGCCACCATGATCAGCATCAGAACTTGTGGTAGGATCCTGCCACAGCTGTGGTGGTCCTCAGCCCCTTGTTTCTGGGGCTAGGTACCATTTGAAATATCTTGTGCAGCACCACTGTACCACTGAAATATGTTTGTCTCTTTCAGAATATTAAAAAAAAATAATATACTTTAATGAAGTCTATTGTCTTTGTCTCCAGAAGCCAAAGATACATACATACAAATTGGGTCTTAAACAATTCATTATCCCCATGGCTTGTCATGGAATTCTGCACTGGAAAAGGCACACAATATTGTGTGTATTTTTGTTAACTCAGACTTTGCCTTTTAAGATTTCATCTACAAAGACACTCCAAATAAGGAGGATGGAACTTCCAGGCTCAATGAGACCTGCAGTTTCATCTGTTAGGTGACAGTCTGTTGCTTTAAAGGAAAATTAGAGCAAATCCCCCCATTCCACCCTTGCAAATGAAGTTAGTTGTCATGCACTGTGGAAAATTTCTTTTTGATTCTTCTGGAAATCAGTGAGTCTTGAAATAAAAGTTTTCATTACTGTTAGTTTGTGCATAACTTGAGGACTGATCTTATTGTTCACAAAATAACTAATCTTTCTATTTTCTGCAAACTGTCTTTCTGTGAACTGATATGTTTTTGTTTATATGACTGTCTTCTTACAGGAAAGGTTGGGTAGTCACATAGCAAACTTTTTTTCAAAGGGGAAATTGGAGAATGGGAAGAATACTTCTTGGTGTCTGGCAATGAACACGTTTTCATAGGCACTATCATTTGCAAGATTTTGCTACAGCTGGTTTTAATTCATCCTGAAATTAAATTACAGGGAAAAAAAGAAAAGAGTGAGATAAAGAAATAGAGAGGCAAGGGGAGAGAATGATGTGTCTGTTTCTTCAGTGACCTGTATTATTCTAGGGATGCTGAACCATTTTCATAACATAACCTACAAGAGACTGATACTGCTTTCTATAAAGCTTCTGAGCTGTCCTTAAAAGAACAAATCCAGTCCAGTATGTTCACCACTTGCATTGCCTGGTGTTGATCAGAAACTGGAAAGATTATGGGTATGAAGCCACACGTGTACATAGTAAAAGAAGGAAAGAGGGAATCTGAAGATGATTTAGGGTTGGATTGCATCTGGTTTTTTTCTTCTTACTGCTCATATTGACTACAAGTATGTTTCCAGCCATTTTAGGATATAAGCATGGGGTGGAGAGAGCTAGTAATTTGTTTTTCTTCAGAAAATTACTCTGAATGCAATGAAAACATGTTTTTGTATCTAGCTGAGTTGTTATACTAAACACTATGCAAAATAAACAAAAATATTTCCAAGCTGCAAGTAGGATTGATTTTTTTACTAGTTGTTGTTGTTGATTTTTCAAGCTAGCACACTCTCATTCCTTCTTTTAGGCACACTTTTAGCTGCCAGATTCTCTCCAGCTTTTTTAGCAGGCTACCGTGCCACCTCATTTGCCCTTTCTCTTTTTCAGTACTTCTGCCACTCTGCTGGTTTTTGCTTTCTCTTCACCCATTTACACAAAAATCTGTCTGGAATTTATACTGTTTTCATGCCTTCTCTCTTCATTCTTTTCCATTACCAAACCCCTTTCTGTGACTGAAAACATCTTTATTTTCCCTGATATTTTTCCTTTTAGTGCACTGCTTTCTGAATCAGACCAGAAGAAAAATGAGAGGCTTGAGACTGGCACTTCATTCCCAAAGGAGTTTGCTTTTCACATTTACTTGCTTATACCTGCCTGCATGAGGATGAACACTACATATAAAGCTGCTCTTGAGATTTTGCTGTTTGACGTGAAAATAGACAATGCTGGAAGCTGCACAACGTTACCAGCTCTTTCAACAAGGTTTAGAGCAGTTCTGTTAAGCCTAAGATAAAATTTGTAGATGGTAGATCCCATTAATCAGACCACCAAAACTTGTAAACACCAGTAAATGCCACCTGCAGCTCTTTTTTACATATACCTCACTTTCTTCACTTGGCTGAAACTTCAACTGTAATGGCATCCCCCATTTTTTGGCTTGCATTCAGACAAGCTGCTTCCATCCCTGTTTCTTATCAGCTCATGCTGCATTTTGTACACACCAGCACCGATATTGTCCATCTTACTTTTGACAAAATGACACTGTCTTCTTTCCATGCACCAAAGCCCAGCCTGTTGGAAAGCGTCAAACCTAAATTTCCATATAAGTGCATAATTCTCAGAAGCATCGGCTTGTGTGTATGAGAAGCATCATCACTAGGCAGAATTTTTTCAGAGCTAAAAAGATGATTAGCAGGATTTAATTTTTCTACCCTCTGGTGGCTAGAAATGCCATGTAAAGTCTTCTGTGATCAAACCTCCCAGTTTGCATTTTAAATAAAAAATAAATTTTAAAAAAGTAAAATAAAAAAAAAACCAACAAAAAAAAAGAGTACTACACATAGCTCCCTACTAACCCCACATTTACTTAATGTCAGTTTACTTTTCATGTGGAAATTCTTCCAAACTCAGATTATTTATTGTGACTACAGTGTGTTCTTCAAAATGGTGGATTTTAATAACTACCATCTTATTTCCGAATGGGTACATTTTAAAACCTCAGTGTGTTGTCTAGGAATTATTTCTTTGTACTAAGAAACAAGTGCTTTTATTAATTATGTTGCTAATGGTAGAAGCTTTGACTTCTGGATTTGCTATCTTCTCAACAAGCAGACTTGTGAATCTTTGACTATTAAAAAATAGAAAAACTCCCCCTCCCCCATTGCTGCCATTCTGTGTATAGAATCATTTAGGTTGGAAAAGACCCTAAAGATCATCGAGTCCAACTGGCAGCCATGCCTACTAAACCATGCCCTGAAGCGCCTTGTCTACATGCTTTTTGAATACCTCCAGGGATGATGACTCCACCACTTCGCTGGGCAGCCTGTTCCAATGCCTAACAACCCTTTCAGTAAAGAAATTTTTCCCAATAGCCAATCTAAACCTCCCCTGACGCAACTTGAGGCCATTTCCTCTCCTTGGGAGAAGAGACCGACACCCACCTCGTTACAACCTCCTTTCAGGTAGTTGTAGAGAGCAATAAGGTCTCCCCTCAGCCTCCTTTTCTCCAGGCTAAACAACCCCAGTTCCCTCAGCCGCTCCTCATAAGACTTGGGCTCCAGGCCCCTCACCAGCTTCGTTGCCCTTCTCTGGACATGCTCCAGCACCTCAATGTCTTTCCTGTAGTGAGGGGCTCAAAACTGAACACAGTACTCAAGGTGCAGCCTCACCAGTGCTGAGGATGCATCAAGAATCTTTGTAGACCAAACAATGTGGATCACTTCCATTACAGTGGCATTTCAGGACTCCATCCAGGACTTTTCAGGAGTCTGGATGATTCATAGATTTAAATTCTGATAATATTTTTTTATTTTAATATCTCTTTTTGATCTACAAATGTGGTACCCATGGTGCTTTTAGGAAAGTGTATTCTAATAGTAGGTACTTCTATTAGTTTTTAACTGAAATATTTGGAAGTTTTTCAAGCTGGAATACAAGTTACTGTATCTAATTTAAACACTTCAATATTTAAAAGGTATGAACAAACAACAATTTTTAAATGACATGAAAAGCTGCATATTGAATTATTTGCTGAAAATGGGAACATACTTAAAAAAAAGGCTTTTTTTTTAATTGCTTTTATGAATATTTCTGATGACAAACCTTCATGGAGGTTTAGATTTATACTTCACTGACAGTTTTAGCCCTCATCTCTGTTCCATGTTTATTTAATACAGAGTAGAAGCATCTACTGATATTCCCCCATTTATTCATATTATTTCTCTCATGTTTCTCTCTGTCAGATACAGCAGTGTCTTGGGGTTGTCAGAGAGCGCTATAGTATGAACCCCCCTCAATCTAAGCAGCTAAGCATGATCCTGATCTATTTAGAATTTCACAGGAGTAGACTAGTGAAAAACCTGGCTGCAAGAAATTTAATTCATGCAGGCACTCAACAAGGCTTCAAGGCTAAGTGGAGTTTCTGTTAAATCCTTAGATCTCCTAAGTCTCTGTACTTTTATCTAAAGTTCTTACTCAGTCTTGGGCAAGCCCCTACTTGAGGACCTCATGCTTTCTTTCTCAGTAGGGAAACTGGTGCAGCTGAAATGCTGTGCATACTTCATGGAACTGGTTCAATAAGCTGTTCTGTCAGATGCTGCACAGAGTAGTCCAGTTGTTAGTCATTTTTTGCACAGAGGAAAAGCTCCAGGTATAGTAAATCATTTTTGGCCTCTGCAAATATATAAGCACATATATTGTAAACTGTTGTAAGGTTCCTTGACTGTTTCCACCTATTGCAGCTTAGATATTATCTTCCACATTTCACCCACTAAGTAAACTTTAAAAAGCTTAACCCTCTGTTGTCCCATGAAATCTGATCTACCTATCACCATCAAGGGACATCTGGGATTCATCTTATGTTTTCCACTGGTTTGTTGATTAATAGAAATTGTTTTGAAAGGGATTCAAACATGGCAAAACTCCATGGACCTTATGAATTACAACAGGGTCAAATAGGAGGTCAAGTTAAAAAAAAATTTTGGATGTGAGGAAGCGACTGAAGCCGTAATAATATGGCCAGCATTAGGTGCCGAAGAGGTGAAGATGAAACTCCTGTGTTTATTTTAAGACAGGTTTCATACATCAAAGGGCTTTCTGATCATCTTTAAAATTATATATATTTCCATTGCAGTGGAGGAAATCCTGACCTGATAGGATGAATGGAGATTCCAGGTATCCAGCACAGGCTCCATGTTTCAGGAATATCTCATGAGCCTTCACAAGCTCGAGGTCATGAAACAGCCATCTAGGACTCAAGAGAGTTAGAGGTGGAACAGTTGTTTCCTATTCACTGGAAATTTTCTTCCTGAAAAAGTCTTAATTAATAGGAATCTTGAAGATAAATGGACTTAGACGAGACTTTCAAGTTTATTAGTTCTTTCTGATTCTTCAAGGAGTGCAGTGGCAGCAGTTCCTCATGTATTCAGGGACCCTTAGATAATTTGCAAAAGAAAACAAAATTGGTACAATTTGAACGTAGCACCAAAGCTGGATTAACCTGAAGCAGGACTGTAGTGCTTTTGCGGCCAGATACCAGTGCTGCCTCATGCTCCAAGCCAAACACAGGCCATACGGATGTGGTTAGCAAAATACCTCTCAGAACTATATAACCTGTGCGAAGATATGCCGCCTTGGTTCACTGCTACACTGACTTGGCCTGTGACTTCTGGCTCTCTGAAAACGTGGGCACACATTTGTCTGTCAATCTGTTGTGCAGGTAGATGAGCTGCATACTGTTAAATAGCTTCCAGGATCAGACCCTTAGGTGAAGTAAAACGTAACTTCACTCTGGCCAATGAAGCTGTGCTAGCTGGCAGCTGTAGAGGATCCCCTTCCACCAAGCCCCTGTGCACATACTGAAAGCAGGCTGATTTTTTTTAAAAGGGGAAAAGACTTTGTGGAGTCAGAGTCTACAGTTTCTCCTGTCCACGAGCCAGCACTGCAGAAATGAGGCACAGGAAGACTACCTCAAAAAAGCAAAGGCTGTTATCTAAAGGTGTGCAAAGAGTTTAGAAGAAAAGAAATTTACAGCTTGAACAAATATGCAACAAAACACTGGCTTTGCGTTACTTGTTATTTCAGCAACTAAAATACTCATTCATAGGCTGTAAGCTTATATCTGTCTTTCATTTTATGATTGCACAAAGCCCAGCACAAAGAGGCTGTGATCCCCACTGACATAATACAAACAGTAAAAAGTATGTTTGGAAAGAAAAAAAAACCCATGGACAAGGTATTAATAAGCAGTGCTGAGTTCTGTACAGTTCCTACTTTTTCAGTCTCAGTGACCTGTGTCTAATGATGGGTAATATTCGGGCCCCTACTTTCCTTAACATTGTCCATTTTGTATAAAAAAACACTACACAGGTTATGCAGGTTCTATGTGTGTAGGTGCAAGTACATGTACTTTCTTAACTGGAAGGAAAGTTCCCCCCTGAGGGAAAGGGACCTTCAATGCCATCAGGTAGATTTTGGATTCAGGATTTCAGTAGGAGAAAAGTGGTGGGCCAGACTGTGACCCTTTTTCATATCTGTGTGCCAAGATAAGTATGCATGTCTGTGTTTCTGACTGCTTGAGTGTATTCTTTGAATGGCTTCAAGTTTCACATGAAAACTTTTTGAAACACAAGCTCTACTATTTAAATCCATTGTTTTATTTTGATCATGCTATCAAAGACTGGAAGTATTTAACATAGGTCCTGGTCACCTGCCGTGTCCTAAAAGCTTGTTATGTTGACTGTACATTTTTTCTTCCTTTGATTTAAAAATAAAATCCAACACAACAAACATAGTATTGAATACTGTACAAAGCAGGATTATGAACTCTGTATGTTGTGTGCTTTATTAGGCCTTTCTGCCTTTGTAAAAATAAAGCTATTGCAAGCCAGGAAGTTTCGAAGGTAGAGCCAAGCTTGAACCAAACAAGAGAGTTGGCTTGGATCTCTGCAACAAGCCTAAGCCAAGCCAATAGACCTGACTGTATTCATTTATGGACAGAAAAATTCAGAGAATGGTATTCACCAGAAGATTTTGTGGCAGGAAATAAGGCCACAGTGTTCCTCTTTCTTTGTCTCTTCTCTGTTTGAAAATAGAGCTAAACCAGGCCTTGGGTCAAGCTATAACTATCTTGTTCATCCTCTGTTTAAAAGCAGAACATAAAGACCACTTTTTCTTTAATTGTGCAGCTATAGAGGAATAATGAATTTCCTACATATTTTTCTGCTTTCTTCACTCTGTGCTGCTGTCCAAACTTTGTCCTGTATCAACAGTTTGCCCAGATCACAAAAAGGGCCTGATTGCCTTTAAGTTTTTCTGGAGATTTTAAAATCCAATCCAATCCAAAATACTTCCAACACTTCTTTTTTTAATCTTCCATAACATATGAATAGAAAAACTGTCTGCTGTCTTAAGTCCTCTAGCAGTAAACTTCCAGTTACAAGCTTGGACTTTCAACCTCCACTTTCAAAAATGATGAATGAGCTCTGGATTATTGCTGTTTGATACCTATTTTTCTAGAGCAAGATTTAGCCCAAATCCTTTTTTTCTCTTACACCTTAATCCATTTAACCTTTTGTACCAGGAACACTATTCCCTTGTACTTAAACAGCAGAACTTTTGACTGGAGCTTGACCCCATTACTTTTGGGCTGCATCACACTCAAATACAAAGCAAATTAACTGAAAATTGCTCTCACAGTACAAAGCAAATTAGGTGAAGATCTGTGGTTTAGGACCGTGGCTTGTATGTGTGTATAGTTCACTGTAAGAAATGTTTGGAGTGGTGTGATCCTACATCATTCAACATTCAAACAAAATGGGCATAACCACATTGCCAGTCTTACAGTGAATGGGAGGCCAGACTGCGCCTGGGTTTGGGCCAAGGGTATATAAATGACAAATTTATAGCCAAGATTCTGCCAATTTGCTTCAAGGGGAGATCTGAAAGCTTGATTTTTAAGGCAGGTTTTATTTTAGACCTTAATACTAAACAATGATCCTTTAATGTCACAAAATGACATGCAGCCCCCATGCCATTCATATTGAAATCTGTAACAATCTTGCCCTGTTTAAGAAGCAGAAAAGCATTAGTGAATGAAGGTGTAGAAAAAAGGTCTGAGAAACAGAGTTGATTATTTAAACTTCAGAAGAGATATTTTGCCTCAATAGCAGCAAGATTTTCCTAGCTGGGAGGGTAAGAAGTCTGTGAATAAGGTTGTCATTATTGATACTTGAATTTCTATAGGATGAAGTAGTTTAAGGACAAACAGAGGATACAGGCATCTTATAAGGATATTGTCTAGTTATGTGGTTGTATATATATATATCAAAATCCTTTCCTATCAAGTCTATAATCAACTTATATGAATCTCTGTAAAAAAATGTTACAGTCCTCAAGCAAAGGGTATAACAGGTATTCATCTCACCTGGTATTTGACCAGGTATCATTGAGAAGCAGATTTCCTTACAGTAGCAAGGTGGAGGACTATGGGACATTAATAATCTGAGGCAGCGACATTGCCAACATTTGTATTTGTGTCACAGTTCTCATGATGTTTAATGTTTTTCCTAAAGCTTAGCTCCTGTATTCCCATAATTATGTGAGAAATTCAGGTTTCTTCTAAAAAAAACTATTAATCTCTAGCCTTTGTGGTTGCTTGCACAGGAAAACTTGAAATATCATTCTTCAAGGATCAAAAACTGGAAAGGAAATAAAAAGAACTCATGTTTATTTTGCCTGAATTCTCATGATTTTGAAGCCCTTCTTGCTCTCTTGAGAACTTGACTCATGGTTTTCAGCGCTAAATGATGGCAAGAAAGTATATGTGAGTAAGAAAAGCCTCACGTTCTCACCAACAAGAGACTTTGCTTTTTATATCAGGTGCACTGGGTTCAGAGTAGGGTTTACGTGTCTTACAAACCTCCTGAAGGATTAACAGAGGGGCTTTTTAAAGGTCTTCCCAGTAAAATAATACTAAGTCACTAATTAAGCAAGTTATGAAATCTTGGGTTAAAGAAATGCAAATATGTATCACATTTTTCTGGTTATTCTTGCCCTACCAACTGATTTAGGTCAATGAGGTGAAAAAAAGCTAGTGAGGAGAGCTTAAATATTCAAACAATTAAATCACATATTTCTTTCTTCTTTCCCTTCAAACAAAGAGGAACATTTGGCTGGAAGAGAGTGACTGTGCACACACACTTCTCCACATACGTGCACAAGTGGAAAGAGATTTAGCAACAGCATTTCAGGGCTGTGGTTAAGACATGTACAGTGCATTTCTTATGTCCCAAGCATATTTACACATGGTCTTGATGTTCTTTCAATAGTTTTGCAGAAAGAAGAAAGCAAGCTATAATTATCCAATTGAACTATGTGTATCTGTAGCTATTTCAATCAGTCTTTGTCTAAACAGAAAAACTCTCTACATCTGGCAGCTGTGGAGCACAGCCAGCTGCATGATACTGCGACTGGCTGTCCCAAATAGGCCTGCTGACCTTTTCCTCTTTCTTTTCTGCAGGACTGCCCACCAGAAGCAGGTGATTTTCGTGCCCAGCAGTGCTCTGCTCACAATGACGTCAAGTACCAGGGACAGTTTTACGAGTGGCTTCCCATCTCTAATGACCCTGACAACCCATGCTCGCTGAAGTGCCAGGCCAGAGGAACGGCTCTAGTTGTGGAGCTGGCACCAAAGGTTCTGGATGGGACCCGGTGCTACACTGAATCCCTGGACATGTGCATCAGTGGCTTGTGCCAAGTAAGGAAAGCAGCCCTACCCTAATGCCTTTCCTCATGACTCGTCCCCTCAGATCTCTCTCACGTGCTCACTCTCCCTCTTCCTCCATACTTGTATCATTTTAGGGTTGTCATTTTAATTATCTGTTTTCATTCTCTTAAGTTGAATTCTTCTACCTTGTTTGGAAGAGGTATACAAATTCAAAGGTTATTTTGTCACTTTATGCTGTTTCCTCTGGTTTTTTTGGAGGAATGTATTCTCAGGTTTTGAACTGTTTTGTACAGTTAGCTGCAGTAGCAGATGTCATTTGAAAGCACCATAAGAAAAGAATGTTATAGCTTTTAATTTGGATATAACAAGGTTTTCCAAGTTGTCGTGGTTTAAGCCCAGTTGGTAACAAAGCACCACGAAGCCGCTCCATCGCTCCTCCCCCCGTGGTGGGATGAGGAGAAGAAAATATAAAGAAAAGCTCATGGGTCAACACAAGGACAGGGAGGGATCACTTACCAATTATGGTCATGGGCAAAAGACAGACTCAACTTGGCAAAAAAACAAAATCAATTTAATTTACTACCAATCAAATCAAAACAAGGATAATTAGAAGTAAAACCAAACCTTAGAACACTTTCACCCACCCCTCCCTCCTTCCCAGGCTCAACTCCACTCCCAATTTCTTTACTACCTCCTCCGGCAGTACAGGGGGATGGGGAATGGGGGTTGGAGTCAGTTCATCACACATTGTCTCTGCCGCTCCTTCCTCCTCAGGGGGAGGACTCCTCACTCTGTCCCTGCTCTAATGTGGGGTCCCTCCCATGAGCGAAAGTCCTTCACGAACTTCTCCAACATGAGTCCTTCCCGCAAGAGACAGTCCTTCATTGAACTTCTCCAGCACGGGTCCTTTCCATGGGCTGCAGTCCTTCAACACGGGCTGCTCCAGCATGGGCTTTCCCATGGAGTCACAGCCATCTTTGGGGGCATCCCCCTGCTCCAGCATGGGGTCCTCCATGGGCTGCAGGTGGGCATCTGCTCCCCCGCTCATCTCCACGGGTGGCAGGGGGACAGCCTGCCATCTCACCATGGGCTGCAGGGGCATGCCCTCCTCTGGCACACCTCCTCCCCCTCCTTCTTCACTGACCTCGGTATCTGCAGAAGGGTTCCTCTCACATTCCAATCCCACTACCTACTGCAGGTTCCCCTTCTTAAATATGTTATCCCAGAGGCACTACCACTGTCACTGATGGGCTTGGCCTGGGCCAGAGGCAGCTCCGACTTGGAGCCGGGGAGGCTTCTAGCAGCTTCTCACAGGAGCCACACCTGTGGCCCCCTCCCCCACTGCCAAAACGCTGGCACACAAACCCAAAACACAAGTCTATGAAATTACATTATCTTTGAGGATTATTGCTCCCTGTAAGTCACAAACCATATAGCAGTAGATGAGGTACTAAACTGGAAAATCTCCCATTGGTTTGCTATTGGACTAAGCAAGCTGCTACATCTCCTTGGACCTCAGCTTCCCTGTTTGTTAAAAGTGAGATATGAGGACTTTTTAACTCTTCACAGTGCATGGAGGTCTATTGATCATTCAAGCAATTTATTGGCATCCTAATTTGTTTTTATATTACCTTTGTGCTTTTATTTATATATTGCTACTCTTTTGAACCTATCTACATCAGGTTTTAGTCTCCTGAACTGCATGTAGGCTACAGGTTGATGGAGGGGATGACATTTGTGCCATGTCTGTTAAGTACTGAACACACCTGAATCTCAGAAAAGCTTGAGTCTGCATTCATGTTTTGGTGCTCAGTCTCCTTCAAATCTATTTAGACTTGATGTGTTGTCGGCTTTCTGGTGTATTTTCAGCCACTTTATGTGCCTTTGGAAGCTTTCCTTCCTGTTTCTTTTCTCTTTGATTTTCTCTTCTGAGCCAGAAGCAGTCCTGCAGTAAATGAAACAGACTAGGCAGTTACTGGGCTAATCTCATTTGTGATCTGAAGAAGGCAATCATCTAGACCTCTTGACCTCAGCCGAGTGCACAAGTTTCTCAGAATTCCAGATTGCCTAATGAGACAGACTAATTTCAGTCTTTTGTGGTTTTTAATCTTTTAAAAAGTTAACTGGAGGCACAGGAATCTGGATGGGAAAATGATTCAAAGTATTCTGCCTATATGGCCTAGAAATTAGAATCAGTGCACTCAGGCTCTTTGTCAGGCTGATTTCTGTTTTGATCCAAATATGAAGCATACCTTTCCAAGAATACCTTCCCTTAGGAGCAGAGCTCATGATCACCCACTACTAAAACAAGCTCATTTGCATTCTCATGACACTTCTTACTCCTGGAAGGCTGAATGTAGCTGCACTATTACAACTATGAAGTCTGGTGTTATTTCTTAATTGTTTCTGTAGGTAAGTATTTTAAAAATAGACAAGTACACTAGCACTAGTATCCCCAAGGAATTTCAGTTAAACTAACCCTTTCTTTATATAACCTGGAATGGTAGAATAATTTTTAAGGCATAAACACAATGACTATATATTTTCCATGATCTTCAGCATTCAGTTTCTTCATCAGCATTTTCCATGTACTTTATGATTACAGCATCATTTTTGAGGATGGCAAAAAAAATATTAAAATACAAATGCTCATGCTGCATTCCTCACAGTGAAAAATTTTATATTTTGGGGTGCATTAAATTTAAAGCAACTCAAAATATTGTTGTCACAGTGCATCCCTGCTAGCTAGTCATATCTTTATGACAGTAGAAGTACTGCATTAGAAAATTCATAACTAGATAAGCCCTAATTGTATCTTTTGGACAGCAGCTGCTTCACTATGTGTCACAGCAATAGCTAATAATACCTAAGCAGTCCAGAAATGTAAACTGTATGAAATTCACCAGAATTAATTTCTTTGAAAGCAACATTTTTCTATAGCCTCTATAAAGGGTCTTTTATAAGAATGGGAAACAGTAGAGGAACAAAGTGGAGCATTCTCGCTCTGTAACATTTGTGTGAATAAACTTTCTTCTGTAAGCATAGTGGGTGCATGTACATTTCAGAGGAGACAAAATATGATCTTAGAAGTTATTTCTATGCATTTGCAGTAGCAGCTGCAGGCTACTACTTACCTAAAATCATTAACACGCTCTAAACATAACAATCACAGATCTCAGTAGTTTGTGAGAGTTCATAAAGATCCTGGGCATTCAACAACATTTTCATGAGATGTTTCTGAAACTGCATGATGTGGGGCAGTGCAGCAGACAGCTGTAATAATATGAAGGCATGGTTTGTCACAACTGCAGAAAATGCAGTCTCCTTAGATTTGTATTCAGTCTAAGCTCCTGAAGATTAAAAAGTAGAATTGTGTTTGTTAACAGGTTCTTTGCAAGAAATAAGTACACTATCTTGCTGATGAAGAGGTATATTTTCTGGATTGCTCAGAGCAAAACTACTGAAAGCAACTTTAAGTTTGCCATCCTAGTGGGCTTGCATTGATCCAAGTAGTATTTGACTCTGTCTTTATTACAGAGAAGTATATGGACTTTCACCATATGTTCTGATTACACCCCTAGGTATGATTTTTTTACTCGGTAGTTGGCAACCAAGAAGGAATTGAATGTCATTCAGCTAGAGCACTTTATAAAATGTATAAGCATGCCTATTCAATTGCAGTCTGTGCAAAAATCCTGAATTAGTAAGAATGACATTAAGATCAGTGTATGCTTACGTAGACATAGCGCATTTTTCCCAGTGGAGTGTCAGCTCTCTGAACTAGCCACAGGGATATTTCTTAGCATGGAGATTGGGCCAGCCTGTGGCCTGTTGTGTGCTCACAAGCTGTTCCTAATGTTACTAATAGCAGAAATTAAGAGTTAGTTGTATTGCCCTCTGTGTGCCTCAGTAATTTTTCCTGATTAAAAGGTGCTGGTTTTCACTCTTATTGGCAAATATGCATTTGTTCACAAGATCCCTCTCTCATATATATCCCTTCATTTTTCATGTTGTTTGGAGGTTTAGAATTATCAGTAGCTTAGTGGCATATTTATGAGTCTTTGTTTAATTACTAGTTATTGAGCTGAAGTCTCTGTTTTACGTGCTTGCCACCTACCAGTTAAACTTAAAGTCAGAAGAGAGTTCTAATTGTATTCAGGACAAGCAAAGCGACCTTTGTGTGTAGAACAAGCTGTATCCCTGAATCTTTGATTCAATGAAGAGTAAGGTTGGAGATTCTTAAAAAGATAATAAAATTATTTTTATTTACAGAGGTAGTGTATGGGAGAGGTTATGCAGTTGCTGATTCACACATGCTTCATGGCATAGGGCAGTACACAACTGTGTCAGTTCAGGAATCGTGCAAGCTGTGTGTGTCTTGCCTCTCCCCATATTAGGTAAACATAAATGTATTTACTTTCTGTGAAGACGTGGGCTATATCTTGCCATTGTTCTTTGCGTAAAACACCTAAGAAATTAATGGGAATTAATTTCTGAGCATTGTTTTTTTCTTTCTGGAGTTTTACTTTTAAATCCATAGGTGACAGAAATTGAGCAAGACCATTTTTCAAATGAAAAACTCTTTTTGTAATGCCTTTTATTTCTTCCTAATTGTTATGTTCCTCCTAACCATTTTAAATTCCTTTCTACATTGATATCTGTGTTAATTGTGTCCCTTTATCTTTCTCCTTTTTTAAAGAAATATAGATTTCTTCTCAGATGTAATATTTGGGTCTTGTTTTGAGTTTACCTCAGGATACAGTATGCCCCATTGGTATAATGCAACTAGCTTGAACCACCATGCTGAAGTCAACAGAATGCTTGTTAAGAGAAATAGGGCTTTAATGTTCCACATTAGGAAATGTCTATATGGATAGAATTAATGGGGATCCAGAGCACAATAATTTTAAAACTTCCAATTTCTAGTTTAATTTTCCCTAGTTTTTTAAAAAATGCTGTACTTTAAATCCATTACTGGGTTTTTGAGGGTATAAGCAATTTCTGCATATGGCAGTTGGAGTTAACAAAGTTGGAGTTACTGGTCTCACTTTGCCAGTGATCCTAGATTGCACCTGTGAAGCTCAGAAGAAATTGTCTATACTTTGTGGAAGCAGCATTTCAGACTCACTAATGACTGTTTGCAGTAAAGTACAAACAAGAGTTTCCTGCTCACCTTCACATTCACTGAGGACAAGAGTTTTAAAAAACTTAATCTCTCCATTATGAGCAGTAAAAATTCATTTTTTATAGTATTGCATACTATCTTAATGATACATTTCTATGTCAGAAAAATTGACAGTTCTATTTCTTTTTAAATTCTCATATTATGCTTTTATTTGAAATCAAGGTTGTTCTTTCTCATCACACTTTACTTCATCATGGCAACAAAAAGAGGGGATCATTGCACTAAGCATGTGTTTTAGAATGCTAATTTCTCCACTCTGCTTCATGCAGCTCAAACCTAATGTTTAATCTCTCTAAAAAGGAAACAACATGGAACTTTCTGGATTTTTCCTTCATTCTTTTCTTTCTTTCTTTCTTACTTTCTTACTTCCTTTCTTTCTTTCTTACTTTCTTTCTTTCTTTTTCTCTCTCTCCCCCTTTTTTCCTTTCCTTCTCTCCTTTTTTCCTCTCATTCTTACTCTATTTATTTCTCTCTTTCTTCTTAGCTTGAAAGAGCTGAAGCTTTTGCACCTGTCCTATCCCTCTTCTCCATTTTTTGTGGGTTTCAAAAATGTTGGGTTTTCCCTTTTTTCCTTGTATAAGAAGGTTGCACAAGCAGAAGGAAGTCTGGCTTTTCAGAAAGAATGAAAATTGCTTCCACGTGCTGACAGGAACTAAAATGAGTAGCAGTAGATTTTTTCCCCTCTCTAACTACTCTCTGTTCTAATAATCTCTACTAAAATTGCTAGCAAGTTTCAAATAAGCTGGATGTTTTCAGGCAAAAATGTGATAGTTAAATTAAATGCCTTTGCTTCTAACAAGTATTTCGTCTAATTTCTGGAGCATCCCTTTCTCAGTCATCTGAGGGATCAGATATAGGCAGCTGCCGCCACCCTTTGTTTTCCAAGCGGGTCCTGCTCCAGAGGGGTTATTCCAGACCACAGTACGTCATGTTTGAAATTCACATAAAGAAAATTTCTGTCATATTTCATCCATTTCATTACACAACATCCTGATGAAGAACCAGCTTTACATGGTGCTCATCAAAATCATACTGTAGTTTGGTAAATGCATGGACTTCTTCTCCATTTCTGTGATTGCAAATTTATGTTTTGTTCTGTCACCACACATTTTTTATCTTCTCTCACATGATGACTTCACTTGGTTGTGGACTGTGACCTTCCCTGACATGTTCCCATCACTGCCAGCCATACGTCTAACTGGGTGTTCTCCCTTGCTTGTTCATTCAAGCAGCTTCCTGTTAGTGCAGCTCTTTCATCCTTCACTTTGACACTTTGGGTTCTAGACAAATGCCAACCAAGTTGCAGCACTGGGTAGAGCAGCATGGGCCCTCATGCTGTGAAGGGCCTGTGCCCCAAACAACAGTAATCCATGAAACCTATGGGGACTTTTGTTAATGAAAACAAAATCTCCTTCCTGTTATCCAGTTTCCCTGCCACAATCAAAAAATCTTGGATTTCCCTCTCTGATTCTGCTGAAGGGGAAATACTCCATTTTCATGTTTGGATTTTTCTGTTTTCCTTATCCCTTTCACTTATTATTCCTATTATCATAGTCTTCATACTTGGTCCTTTCTCAATTTAATTTTTGTCTTCTGCTTGGGTGAATTCCACACAAATGTTCTTTTTGTTAACTCTGGCAAGGAAGAACAAGAAAATCAGTCTTTGCTTTCTCATATGGGTGATCAAGGATTATCCAAGGCTTCTATCTCCAGTACTAATGGCAGAATCTGCATGGTGCTGTATAGCACCAGATCGGGATTTTTTTTTTAAATAACTTATGTTTTTTATTAAATGTGTGTCCAGACAGTAAGACGCTGTGCAGTGTTTCCAAAAAGTGGGTCCCATCAATATCATAGCCAAATCCTCACCTGATGTAAATGAGTATTGCTTCCCTGAAGTCACATTCATGGATGAGATGCTTGCAGTCTGGGCAATGTCTTTTACTCAAACATGTGGAATGGCCCTTCTCTTCTGCTATCCTTTCCTCTCCCCAGCCTGGGGATCCCAGCTTCACAGGAACCAGGAAAGTGAAAATATGGCAGTTTCCCTGTCCATACAGAATCACTGCCTCCCTTCCATTCTCACAGGCACTTACTCTTTTCACACACTTTTNTTTTTTTTTTTTTTTTTGCCTGCAACACAAGCCACAGCTAGGTGTGTAATTTGGGGTCTTGCTTTAAATGTTTCAGCCACAGCACAGGACAACAGGAGTCATTCTCTGTGAAAAATCATGACAGCCTATGTCATTTTCATATTGAAAGTTTAAACATTGAAAATGTCCGTAACCAGAACACTCCCTTTTAGCTAACTGCTGAAAGGGTGCAACTATGTAAGGTCTCCCATCAAAGGCAAAAAGTGTAGCTGCTGTCTCTCAAAGATAGTGTAAATTTTATTGCAAAAACCTGAAAAAAAGAATGATGCTACAATTAATAGCAACATTTAGTTGAATGGTGCCTATTAAAGAGTCAAATACAGTCTTATTAGCCCAAGAAATTGATAAGATGTGTGTCTGGGATGTGTTAAACACCAACTGGTTTCTTATACATGTGAGTGTATAAGACCTATTGACTCCTTTAAATTTCTCCAAAGAATCCAAGTAAAAGAGGTCTACTTTGGCTTTCTGTTATTTCAGCATAAACCTGGAATAATTTTACAGCAGTCTTAGAGTGTCCTGCTGTTGAAGAACCAACTCCGATCCTAACTGCATGAGTATTATTATTGTTGTTGTTGTTATTATTATTACTAACAATAATATTATTGTTGTTGTTTTTTTTTTATTAAAGACCATGAAATTATTTCATCTATATGGTGAAATAACAGAATGAATCATATTATAGCCCTAATAACAGGATTAGATCCAACGATAAAAAAGCTGGTCATTTCTAAGAAGGCTATACAGAATCATTTCTAAGAAGGCTGTACAGAAAGGTTGTTCAGGATTGGAAAAGCACTTTTTTTTCTTCTCCCCAAACTGCCCATCTTTCTCCATTACATTCTCTCAATTTTACAGGTTGTTAGTTAAAAAGACCTGCATCCCAGAAATGGTTATCTTACTTTCTACTCTTTGTGATAGTATTAAACTGTCCTTTACAGATCTACTACCAAATGCTATGAGAGGTAGTTTTTATCTTCTCTGATTGACTGATTCCTAAGACTTTTTCCTGCATGGTGAATTCAAGTCAGCTGGCCACAAGCTTAGTTTCCTTAGTTACCTTTCACACACAGTGAAAAGTACCTGTAACAAAAGTGGTCAGTCTATGGATCCCAGTATAGTATGGACACAGGCTGAAAACCACTGATTTTAAAAAACATTGGAAAAGATGATGTAATAAACTGGAATGGCTTGCTATGGCTTGTTTATTTCTGAAATCGGTATTGCAATAGACTTGTAGCCAACAAAACTCAGTTGAATTTCCAAAGATATCGTTCATCTTGAACTGAGGCAGTGAATGCACTGGGTTAAGAATATTTTGCCAGAAGTGTATTGAGGATAGTTTCATACAGCTTATTCACAAATAAAGTATATTTGTTTCAAATATTAGCATTAAGTACTCTTGCTTACTATTTTGATGTTACTTTTTTGCTGCTACAAATCTGTGATAGGCAAAGAAATTGATTGTGAATTGAGATTCACCAATCGTAAAAAAATTTTTAATGTAAGGGGAAAATTACCTTCTGGATGGTCGTATGTTGCTTTGTTTGGTAGGGTTTGGGGATTTAATAGGTGAAATAATAACATAAAAATACAAAAATGTGATAAATGGGAACATCTGTCATTATACAGGGGTTTAAAACTTACATACCTGATCTTTTCCCATATCTTACTTTGCAGACTTTTCTGCAGTGAAGATATATTTTGTGAAATAGTTTTCCCCACTGTATAGTTACCAAATTATTATGTTCTATATATACACATACTTAAATGGCTATATATATACATGTGTGTGCTTCTAATTTTTTTCCATCAGAGACAGAGGCTACACTGGCTGGTGCACAATGTCAGAAGAGTAGAAAAAACTGCTCTTCTTTAAATAGATGTGCCATATTGACTGTCTATCATGATTTCAGGATGGATAGTTTCTGTTTCTCCCTTCTGTCTCCAAAGTGTTGTCGCATGAATCCTTTCTTGTTTCCAGCTCAGCCCAATATGAGCTAATCAGGATAACAGTGTCACTTAACAGTGTGTTCAGTGTGTTTGGTGCCTGGATGTTGCACCCACCGGCACAGTAAACCTGCTTGATACAGGTAAAATATGGATTTTAAACAACATAGATTAGGTGGTCACCTCAGCAGGCTCTCAAAGGCTCATGAAACTGTCCCAGACCACGACTGTCCCTGTGGGATGAGCCTAGGGCACTGCTGCAGAAATTGGCACCTAGGCCTGTGGCCATTCCTAGTCATTTCTTAGCTTGGGACCTGATTTCTTTGCATGTCCTCCTCAGACCTTTAAAGTCAATGCCAATTTTGAGGAACAAGAAGGCCAGGAGTCTTTCCCACCCTTTCTGAACCCCTGGAAGAAAATGGCCTTCATTTTTCCACCCTGCTACACTCATTGCTTTAACACCAGAAACTGTTGTCATCCATGTTTGCTACCAGTGACACTGGGGATCACATGCTTATTTTGACAAGATCCCATTTTTCTGCACTTTAATTTGGCATATTATCTCACTGTGAAAACTCTGAGAGACAATAATTTCCAGAAAGAGGTTTTTACCTATGTTGCTGTTTTACATTCGAGGACTGAAAGTGCCTGTCACTTGCCTGTTTGATGGCAAGGTAGAGAATTGAATGGCTTTTGTTTCATTAATTCTCTACAAACAGGCATCATTTGTGTTTCTACCAGTGTGCATTCAGTTTTAGAGGCATTCAGTCCCCCATGACAGCTTCCAGTAATGATCTTTTTCTTCTGCCAAGGCTATGACAGAAGTAAGGTTAAAACAAAGGAAAGCATTGGGGGAAAAAAAGTCTAGGTATTTACATGTTGCTGGGATTTCAGTCTCCTGTAGTTCAGCTATTTCTGGCTGCTTTTTGTAGCTGTCTTTTTTTTTCTTTCTTTCTTTTCTGAGCTGTAAACCACCAGAAGAAAAATGCAAAAGGTGTAATAATAACTGCATTATTTAGGCAAGAAGGTGGGTATTTTTCTTCAGACATGTAGAAGGCATTATAACAGGATCAGTTCTACACTGTCTTTCAATTTAGCCCAGCCTTTTGGCATGATGATTATAATGGCTTCAGATTCTGATGTCTGCACCAAGCTCCTGGGCCTAAATGCTCAAAATGAATCTATCTTTTTTTAGAGTGTATTGGAACCTAGATGCTTTCTGGGAGATAACATTCCAGAAAGTACTGAATTCTTGATTTCTGATGTTGACGCGCTTTTGAGCTGTGTCAGGCTGAACAGCTGAACTGCTGTTTGAACTTTTTGTCTAATACTGTCCATCCTTATCTACCTCATGTTCTGTAGATAACAAATCTTAATTTTGTTTTCTTGTTGACGAGTATCATTGTTCTGCAATGAAAGAAGTAACTTTTCCCCTCAGCATGACATCTTTCCAGCACACTGAAAGCAGTGGGGCGGAGAACATAATGACTCACAAGTATAATAGTCAAATGCTTAAATTGCTATCATTGTGCCAGGTAACAACATTTTTGTGGCAGAGAATGCCAAGGAAATGGGGATATGTTTATTGTGTGAAAGAATCTGCATTTGCGTTATTAGAACTGCACTCCTCTGCCCTGAGCTATCAGTTTTCCACTTTATGGTCCAACAAAGATTGGCACCACTGCAGAGATATTTTGTTCTAGTCTTTCAGCAGAAACAATACCTGCTGTTACTCCCAAGTAGACAAACTGTCTACTGTGGGCATGTCTTTGACCAGCAACACACAGAGCACCTCCCTTTGCTGGGGGTGGGGGTGGGGGGGAGCACACTGTAATTTGGGGGCATAGAAAAAAGAATAAATTCAGAAGAGCAGTTTGGAGACTCCTGAGAGTTCTTTTACAGTTACCAGGAAGTCGTCTGTGTCCATGTGTTTCCTTAGCGCACCTAAAAACCTGAGGTGTGTAGAGTGGCAGAGAGTTTAGTGCTGTGTGACAACAGCAAGATGTCCATGCTGGCTGGGCAGTTTTGAGACTCCCCACCAAAACAGATGTGTGGTTCTCACTGAAGACTGTGGCAAGGCTTCCAGTTACTGTGAAGATCCAGGACAGCAGGGCTGCAGGCATTTTAGCTGGTTTCCTCTGTGATCCCAAGTGTCTTCTCACAGAGCCTGCATGCACTCCTCTTACACACTGAGCAGCAGGTTGCAATACTGTATAGACTAAGCAGTTTCAGCAGTGGCTTGGGGACATGCAGTCTCTCTCAAGTATTTGAACTGTGGGTGAAGTCTCTTCCTTGATAACACAGTTTATGTGACTGCCTGAAGTACCAGAAAGTCTGTGCTGGCACTGTTAGTAACAAGGCACTGCAGCTGGATTCCCATTGATCCAACTGACTCCTGTCAACAAAAGAAGCCTGTCCAAGAGAAGGAAGCTTGTACACCCAACAGAAGAGAGGTCTGAGTGGCAATATCAAGCATGTCATAAAGTCACCAGAGCTAACAAAGGATCACAATCAAATGTAATGTGTCACAAGTGCCAATTAAATGCTTCCACAGTTTAGTGCTTCATATCCTAGGAGAACAGAATGGGTCCAGAGAGCAGACATCATTGAATTTACTTTTGGTTTCTCTAGTATGTTGTTCTGAGGAAGCTGAAGGAGAGCTGCCTTGGTGAATTTTGACTTATAATGGCCTTTGCAATCACCTTTTGTTGCAGTAGTTTCATCTTCTACAAAACCTGGCAAATCTTTCCCCTGGAAATGCTAAATTAGCTATCTGTCCAGACAATATGTCCAATTCTTTTGGAGAAAATCAAGCATTTTAGTAACAACCTGCTATAGAGCACTGACTAAAAAAAGTTAGGTTTTTTTGTTCTCCTCCATCAATAACAGCACAAGCGTGCAAGAATAAAGCAGAAACCCATTCTTACTCTGCAGAATATGGACATGTGAACCAAAATCGAGCCAAAACCAAAGAAAAGTGTGAATGAAATGGATAAGTGAATACGAATAATCACAAAAGCTTCTTTTTTAGCTCTTGTCATCTGTTTATAAACTCTTGGAACTTAATTCTGTTTAAATGTTGCTCCTTACAGAATGGCAGCCTCTGGATTTCTGTATCATCAGAGAATGAACTAGGTATGGCTTTGTTTCCACACCTGTGGGCTCTCCTGTGTTGGCCTACAAAGTAAATTGGTTGGCTATGTGTGACTGAACCTGAAAAATTCAGTCTTTTTTATGTAGGAAGATTCCTTCTAATGAAATTTGCAGGTAAGGATAGGAGTTGTCTTTTTCCCACATCCAAGATTTTAATGCCTCTATAAATCCTCATATAGAAGTTGTAGCTTTTAAATTGATTTAATTGCTTCTTTTTAAATCAAAGGTGGTTTCAGAATGAGGTTACATTTATTCTTTTCCCTGAGGGAAACCTGAGAAATAGGAATTTCTCTTCAGTTCCTTCTGCTGCTGGGTGTCTGCTCTTTGCTTTTAGAGCTTTGGCTGAACCACAGATTCTCAATATATTGTGTCTGCCATGCTGGTTGGGTAAGGTTCCGTGAGGGTCTTGGTCTGGGTTTAAAAAGAGTGTAATAGGAGAGACACCTGGCTAGCTGGGAATGCTGGGCTGATACCAAGCAGGATCTACAAAATGCTTCTAGTGGATTAGTGGAAGATAAGGCAACAAGCAACACCAAATCACTCAGCTGGCCAGCCACATGCTTAGTGTCTTGGAAGGTGGATCTCAAGTCACTCCACTGGTTATATTTAACAATTTGGCTACTGATCAGTGACTGAAGTTTGTTTACACTGCCTGAACATTTGCAAGTTGTGTTTGGCTCAAGTGCCAAGTGAGTACATTAATTGCACCTGTCATTGGGCCTACTGTTACCAGCACAGTTACAAATTGCCTTGCCATTGTGAAAATGATCTCACAGCCTTCAGTTATAGCTGCTGATTGTGGTGTGCTTGCACCTAAATTCCGTGGGACATAGGAGGATCCTGCCTGGTACTTGGTGCTGCCCAAGATTGCCTGTCACAGGGTAATGTTGGCAGGCTATGCCAGAAAAATGCTGAGGCTGCAAGCTGTCGTCATAAGGTGTCAGTGAACTGAAGGGCAGATATCACTTAGGCAGGGGTTGTGAGTCCCTGTATCACAGACACCAGTCCGGTTCCAGTTTGCTGTACAGCCTGGAGCTTGTTCTCTCCACAATAATTTAAAGAGTACAACAACTCTTCATCCTGATTGTAAAACTGGATTTTGGACCCAGTTGAAACAGTGGCTCTGATCCAAAACTTTCTTCAGCTGAGCAGTGACAACCAACACAAGTCTCAGATTAAGCCCCGCATTAGTATCCGTTTGAAGGGCAACTTTTGTTTTTCTCGGATTCTCAGAACTTCTTGTGTTTGAACTGCAGACATGCCCTTTGAAAAACAGAGAGATTTATTTATAATTGGCTAGATTTGCAAGCTTGCTTTATTGCATTATTTCCTGCCCACAGTTTCTTAATACTAAATAGAAATTATTATGAAAACTTCTTACTTCAGGGCATTTCCAGGCTAGCAGGGCTGGAGCAGAACCTGCCACTGCTGGTCCGGTTTTATTTCTGGAAAAATCTGCTAAACTGAGCCAGAGTTCAAGACCACAGGGGGAATACATACACACATAACATTCGTGCACGCATTCAGTGAGTTAGTTCCAACTCCTGTTGTGGGACTTTCAGCCTGATGCCTTTAACCTATACATGAGCAGTTGCTTTCTGACTTGATGACCATCTTTTTTCTTGCAGTGTCCTGTAAAACTTATTTTGCAAATGTATCTCAGAGTCAGGAATATCCCTGTTTTTCTGTTTTGCCAACTCCACTGTCAGTGGAGTAAAAGTGGGAGTTGAGGGGAGAATCAAACTCAGCATGAAGCATGGGACTTCAGCCTAAAATGTAATATGGAATCTTTACCTCTGAGCAGAAATGTGGTATCTCATGCCAGAAAACAATACAGGCTCAGCCAGCTAGGGATTAGCTGTTATTATTCTGGTTTTTTGTTGCTAACTTCTTTATGCTAAACTCATAAGAATAAAAAATCAGCTCACTTTAGAGGTGGTAAAGAACTGGGGCAAGGAGTTTGTACTCACCTGTGATTTCCTCACTCTGGTACTGCATGGCTGATATCTTCCATATCCTGAGAGACCTCCAGAGCTCTGCATGATCTGCCCTTACTGCTATAAGGGCATTTAACCACAATAGCAATGAGCTTCATAGGAACACCTTTAGAAATATGCAAGAACTTCATCCAAAGCCTATTGAACATGTAAGTGCATTTTCTTGATTTTAATGGGGTTTGGATTAGATTGTCAGGGAACTTAATGGAGCTGCTTCTGACATTTTGTGTGGTAACAATCTGCAGTTCAAGCCTCTGACCACACTTCAGCTATTTGAAACTCAAAAGATTTCAGTGTGGAAAGTCTGTGCTTCATTACCCTGCTTTAAGGGGGGGAAGCTTAACATGTAATAGAAATGAGTACGAAAACTGCTTACTTCAGAGCATTTCCAGGCACAACTTCTTGCAGTAATCCATTTTCATTCTTGGTGGGGGCTTCCTTCCCAGCCCTTTATGGATTGAAAAAGGCTTCATCTCCCTAAAACCCCCAGGATATATTAAGATCAGGACTAGAGTGCATTGGAAAAGGACGTTCCCATCCCACAGAAACTTCAGAATTTCGACATTGGTTCTAGTTTCAAACCAAGATGAGTTGACATTTCAAAGCTTTTCAGAGAGTGAAATATTCCCCAGACCTCTGATTAAAAACTGTCAGTATTTGTTTTGAACTGTGTCTGCCAAACCATTACTCGAGCTGTAGATTAGAGGTACAATATCTCTATTCGCTCCTTTGCCTACCAAGCTGATCAAGCAGTATCTCCTGTGGTGCTTATTTTCATGACGAGTCCTCAACCACCCCTAGTCATATGAGTATGTCCATAGGTCAGTGTCTTGGCAAGCTTATTTAGCTCTGCAGCCTAGGTGAATCTACTTTTCCTGGTAGCTGGGTCTCTCCTAGTGTGTTACATCTTTGGCATACCTGATAACAGCCATTCCAAAACCTCCCCTCTGTGTTTTGTTTATGTTATGGGTAGATGCTGAAAGAAACAATTCTGCTTTCCTGTTCCTTGCTAACTGCAGATTTCTGGGAGGATAGTGAGATATTTTCAGCCATACCTTCATCTTTTGCAGTGAGTTCTCTGCAGCCTTGACGGCGAGTGAAAATAATATTATGGAAATGACATATTCTCATCTCAACTCAGCCAAACCTATGTTTCTTCTGCTCATAGAGACAGAAGTTATTATTCTCATGAACTGTGTATTTTTTCAGGAGCACTTTTAATATTTCCTTGTCTGATTTTTTGCTTTCATAAGAGTCCAGCCTATATAATGTTTTCATGTAAGAGCTACTAAAAAGTACTATAAGAGATCTGGAGCAGTGTTTTTCATTTTAAAGCATCAGTGACTCCATTGCAAACACTATCAACTTTTTACAGAATGTAATTACCTCCAAAAGATGGAAGGTTTTTCCTAGGTAGTGAAGGGGAAAAAAAAAGAAAAAAGCAGTGAACTTAGAACATTTTTTATTTCAGGCATTAGTTAATCACTCATAATGGTTTTTAATGAAAATTTCATAGATATTCACAGAGCTCTGGATATCTATTAAGACATAATCTAATAGAGCAAAGCAAAAAGCTCTGCAGAAACTTTGGGGAGAAACAGGAAATTTATTTAATTTCATCAAAATTTCTAATAATGTAAAAATATCTGAGAGACTACCAAGTACAGGAAGATTAAAACACATTTTGTACATAATACATAATTTTTGGTGCTCACAAGAGGTCTCCATTTTGCTCATACTTCCGTCTGAAATACAGCATTTCAGCAAAAGAATTGGTTTTATGCTATACGCTGGCAACGGTGTCCATCTCAAAAACAGCAACGAACCTCAATATAACTTCCTTTCACACCTGAGATTTTCCTGGCAGTTTCCTCTACATGTTGTGACCTAGCTCCAAATTGCTCAATTTATAAATTAACTTTAATCAGAGTACAGCCCATGGCAACATGCGTGCTGATGATTCATGAAGTTAAAAAGGCTTTAAAGTAGTAAAGGCTGGTTTTAAAATTGGTTGCCTCCTACGTGGATTTAAGATCCAGCTCTTTTCACATCCAGGCAGTTCACATGTTCTTCTCAAAATAGGTGAAAGCATACAGATTTGGATACCACTCTAAACTGAACCATTGAGTGAATATAAAATATGTTATGAGGAGATATGAAAGGGAATTTCAGCCTTTCCTCTCATATCTGGGTTCTTCAGCAGGACCCTTCTCACTGTGGGTGCTAGTGAGCTGTAATGCACTTGAATGAAATTCATCTGCTTTGTAGGCATTATGTCATACCGTTTTCAGATCATGCAAGTGATTTTTTCACATTTGTCTATACAGAGACATTCAAGAAAGTTAAAGCAAATCTATCTGTGTATATCAAAGGTGGTTCAGCTCCTGTAGGGATATTCTTATTCAGAAAAAAATAGACCCAAATCTTACATGGTATCAGTGATATAATTTATATATCTGTACTTGGAAGCTCTGTATGGAGTAGTCAACAGTCCAGATAATCTTAACTTTGCTTCAGCTATCTAACCATTATTTATAATGGTGTTTCTAATGTGTTAAAATGTTCCTTGCAGTCTTGGTATGACTAGGTTGTCAGGGAAAGGTATCATTTATGCTTGACTGTTACTCCATTAGCCCTCATTAATTCCCCTGGAGACATCATAATATAATGCAGAAGCACAGGAGACAGACCCAGTTCTGACCCAGTAAAAGTGGCTAAAGTCAAAGAAATTTGATGATAGCTTTCATCAAGCGTGACTCTAAACCTATAATGATTTAAATTATTTACACTGTCAATATGACAGATAACTAAGGAAACTGATGTCAGAAATGGGAATGGAATTGTTAAATACTGGATATTAATCAAAGCCTGCATTTTCACAGGGAAGTGAAGAGAAAGTGTCAAAGCCAGAAGTACATCTCAACCTAGCAGAGATCTGCAACTCTGCACACATAGATTTGCTCAAATGAGGAATGTTAGTCTGAATGCTTAAGTGGCCAAGTTACACATGTAGCTTTTATGAGCCTGCGTGATAAGTGCCCTATTTGTTCTTATCAGCTTCCAGGACCCAGGTCTCCAATTTAAGTGAGACTCACAGATGCAGGAAAATTTAAAGCTGAAATAAGCCCTTTATTTAACATTCCCTGTGTTTATATATACTCTCTGTTTGGCTAAGAGTCTTAACACAAACTCTTTAGAAGTTGAATTTATACAGAAATGTTTTTTCTTTGCTTACTTTGCACGCCAGAATGCTAGAAGGCCTTTCATTTTCTAGTATGTATAAAGATAATTATAACACTGTATGGACTTGCTTAATTTCTTGGATTTCAATTATTTATGTGCAAAATTCTTAACTTGGGTGCAGAATTCAAAGTTCAAACAAAAAGCTTATGTTAGCACTGTGCTAAATAAATGTATATTTCATTTATTTAATTTTAAGTGTATTTAATTATACATTTATATTTGATTGTCCTGGGAGCTCCAGGTTTTTTGTGAACTGAGAAGCCTAGTTTATCTATTCAACTTTTAAAATTTTGAACCAAACAATTTGCACATAAGCATACAGCCAGTTTCAGAGCAGGTAATTACATTTCTGACTCTCAGTTCTTTTGTTTTAACCATCCCCTCCTTCTTTATCAGATCTTTAACAATGTCTGAACACAGGTATTGATAGTGTGGAACGGGATTATTGTTAAACATAATTAAAACCACATGGTTCTCCCAACTGCATAGCAGGTAAAATTTCACTGAGATCTCAGTCATGTTACTATTTATCTGTGCTACTCTTTACTTTTATCTGTCTGCTTCCTATCTGTCTTCTTATATATTATTTCAGGCATTTTTCTTTGTGAAACTCTAGAAAGCGTAATTTCTGATAGGAGTATGACGGGGAAATGTTCACAATGCCCTAAACAAACAACCTCCAACAATAGTCTTTTCTTTCTCTGGACTGCAAAACCCATTGAGTACTAACCTGCTCACTATCTCAGGTCTGAATTCAGTTCAAACTCCCAGCCAGATTTGCGCAGCCTCTCTCATTGTTAAGGTACTTTATGGCCCTCTAGAGATGCTGAGAGAAAAAATTGGCAGTAATTAGTTGCAGAGATGGATCGAGCAGTCATGCAGTAGGCGCTCACGTTGAACTGCACATCTTTTTTTCTTGCCAGATCGTTGGCTGTGACCGTCAGCTGGGAAGCGCTGTCAAGGAAGATAACTGTGGGGTCTGCAATGGCGACGGGTCCACCTGCCGGCTGGTTCGAGGCCAGTATAAGTCCCAGCTCTCAGCAAATAAACGTAAGCTGTCCCATCTGGTAAAGCGCCATCTTCCCCTCTCGTTGAAATATGCAGGTTTTGCAAGCTAGATTTTACCCCACTCTTGCTCAGGCAGTTGAATGATGGTGGTCAGTCTGGTTGTCCCCACAATTTCTTCCCTCTTGGGTTAAATCAGGCTTGTTCAGACTACAGCTCTGGCTGTCGGGGTGGACAAAGGATTGTGGAAAGGTGTCACCAGTATATTCCCCACCTCAGCTAGCTAGTTGCTTGGGAGAAGAGGGAGAACAAGAAGAGCTGGCTCTAGCCACACTGCTGTGGCTGTATTAGCTGGCTCGGTATAGGACACAGTCCGTGCTGCTCTGAACAGAGTGGTTTACGCTGCTCTACAGCAGGAGGGTCCCTGGCAAGGGGGCACTGCCAACCTGTCACAGTGCTCCCTCCCAGCCCTACACCCACAGCCTGTCTGTCTGCAGGCTGAGTCCTAGGGTGGACTGAGGTGCCTCAGTCATCAGGAGGTGCCTATATGGATGGGTACGGACAGATGTGGGCTTTTCCACGTACCGTCTGAGTCAGCTTCCACTCAGAGGGGTAAAGTAGCACTAGTGTGCCGCAGTGACAGAGCTACTTTATCCTGGACCCCAAGCAGTCTTTTCAGCCTGGTTACAGCACCATAGATGGAGCTATAAAAGTTTTGGGATGAGAGATAGCACATGTCTGGTCAGTATGAAGGAAGGGTAAAGAGGTAGGTGTACTTTCATGCCTATGTAGACATACCTAAGGAATCTTGTGTGCTAGCCTACAAACCTGCACCCAGACATACTCAGTGGTGTTAGAGTTTAATCAGACCAGCTCTACCATTCCAGAGCACTTTTCCCAGTGCTGAATAGCACATGACCTAAACGATTCAAATAGCAGTTTAATATCTGCTGAAGACTGTGTGTACACTTCAGGATTCGGTTCAGGTAGCATTTGGTTTCTGTCACAAGCAGTGAGAGGTGCTTTCTACAAAAGCCTCTCTCTGTCAAAGAATAACTGCTTGGGTGTGGAGCACAGCAAGCAGAGCAGTAGCGAGCACATTGCACCTCTGGGTCTGTGTTTGCTAACTGAGAGCGAGAGAGTAGGAGAAAGAAAAAGAGAAGGAAGGAAGGAAGAAGGAACGGGGGGGGGAGAGAGAGGAGGATGGAAGGAAAGAAGGAAGAAACAAAAAAAGGAAACTGAGTAACAAAGAGAGAAAGAAAACGAAAGAAAGAAAGGAAGAAAGAAAAACTATTTTGTATGAGGGAAGGAAAGGACTAATCCTCATAAGAGTTCCATTGCTGAAGCAGAACTGCACTTTAGAGGGCAAAGGAAATAATTCACAAAGATTTAGGAATGGAATTTCACCTCATTGTTGCTGTTTCTGCAATGTGCATGAACAAATTCAGAAATCTCCAGGCTGCTTGAGACATGATAGTATTTATGAACTTTTTTGGCAAATGTCTTTTCCTGTAGGAGTAATTCACTGTTTTTCAGTTGCTTTGTCGTAGAAAGGTACTTCTCTCTTTTCTACTGAGGATAAAGGCGCTAATATATTATGCGCAGTATGAAAATGGTAATAACATGAAGTCCCTACTCCCAGTGGTTTGCTGTTAAATATAAAGAATGCTATACAGGTAGAAGAGCAGATGACAGAGAGCATAGTCTTAGAGTGAGACAAATGTAAAAAAAAGTCAGAGAATGAATTGTTCAGACACATTTGCATACAAATAATTGTTATACAGGAATGAAGTAGATAATCAGATTTTGTAGGCATGCTGTATAAACCATGTGTGAATATTCTTTCCTCTGCTGCAGACATACATGTTGTTACACAACACAGTATGCATTTCGAATGTATGAAAAGTTAGTGCTCCTTTAAATTGGCTTTTTACAATTGTAAAGGCACACTTACAGATCTCCTTCACATGTGAATTAATATGAATTCTTTTTGAGGTTTGCTTCCAAATGGTTTATGTACATGCTGTGAAAATTTGAGATTTTAAATGTTGAAAAGCTTTAAAAAATCTACTCTGTGTTTGTTTTCCACATTTATTGTCCTCAGCGCTGTTTAAGTACCTGTCACTTTGGCACCATGTCTGTGTCAACATCTTGTTTATTTGTCACTGTAAACTTACATACATAAGCATGCTGGAATGACTGGATTACGTTTGGCGAGTCAATAGCTTAATTCCAAGTTATCTCTATAAAATAATCCTTGTTTCTCAAGAATAATGTCTATTTTGTCCATGGTATGAACAAGGCATTAAAAGCCTATATGAGCCAGACTGCCATGCAATGTAAGAAAAATCAGAAGGAGCATTGTGCAGCAGTGACCAGATATCAGCAGAGGTGTTCTGTGGGCTCACTTGGGATTTTTATTTGCCTAACAGAGCACAACATTCAATTCTGAGGACTGTGCTAGGGAAATTGGACAGTGACCTTTATTCCAGGTTTGTGCCAATAGTTTCTGAAGTTGTTTATATCTCAAAACAGCGCCAGACACAATCTTGAGCTCATCATACTGAATTCATTTTCTCTTCGTGCTCATATCCAGTTCCCTTCTCCATGCTGTTTATATCATGCAATGGCATAGGAGAAGGATAGTACTAGAAAGAAATTCATAGAGCTTTTAAACACTTAGCACTTGCTATGGGAACAGCTTCCTCAGTATTTACAGGCATAGCATACATCTCCGAGTGGCCTCAGAAACAGAAGCATAGCAGGGCAGGAGGCAATGTGATGTTGAATTCTCTCCCGCATTTTTATGAAAAAGGAAGCACCTGTGTCTATGCTCTTGTTTCCATTTAAAAAAAAAAAAATCAACCAAACAAAACCGAAAACAAAACAACTTCATTCATTCCAGAAATATCCTTTTGTCTTAGTCCTAAGCTTGAGTGGTTCAATCTTTCTAAGTCTGCGGAAAGTGAATCTTTCTTTTTTTTATAATATCTCCTTTTGGAAAGAGTGTTTGTATCTTCCTATAGAGATTAGCTGTATTTAAGCAGGCTTCTTTGTATTCACCAAGGAGCTGAAGAGTTGATCCCACAAGAGGTGGGTGAATTCTGTTGATCACCTTGTGCATAGTATTTCTCTAAAAAAGGATTGACATCTACTAGTGAAGTAGATTACTTTTAAAAGAGAATTGCAGAAGTTGCTGTGCTGAGGCAGAATAGATACTTATCTGATTACTCTTACCATGGCTGTCAAAAATAGAAGCAGTTCCAGATTTCCATTGAATATGAATAGTAATGTGGAAATAGAAACAGCTCCATTTTTCATCATGAGAACTGAAAGTTAGACCATTTGGACAAAATCCAAATTCAAAATCCAAAACCAGAAGAAACTGATCTCTCACAGGAATCTGATGTACATACCTGACATATAACCTTTGCCTAAATCCTTGTGCTTTTTCCACAGCCCTAGGCCATTGTCCTCTCAGTTATCTGCGACTCTCGCTTGCCTTCCTATGCATCTTCTCTGGAGAAAACCTGCTGCCTTTTAACATACTTTGTGCCTTTTCTTCAGAGTACTCCACACAACTGCTCCACAATCTTCATCTCTGCGTATTGTTGGAGAGAGCTGTGACTAAATATTACCATGCTTACTTTCACATGTCTCTTCACAGGAAATGTCTCCTTCTTATCGCTGTTAACCTCAGGAAATTATCCTTCAGTCCCTACTGCTTCTGCTTTGTGAGAGCAGGAAGCACTGTGATAAGCATAAAACCCACTGAGCTTTGCATTTCACATAAAGTGTGCTAGGATTTCAAATGGACAGAAACTACAAGATCAGGTGAAATATAGCCCTAGCAATACCCTGGGGCAGAAGAGACATGCTAAGAATATATGATATATAAGCTTGCATGATCTTTAAACTGTCCAATTTTTCTGTGACATATCAGTGAGTTGTTAGCTCTCCAGCACAGAGCTCATAACTGAGGAACAGTCAAATATAATAATGACATGAGACTGTCTTTAAGTAAGACTTGTAAATAGACCATTAATATTTTTTGAAAAATTGAAGTTATTATTTTCCCAGACTCATTCCAATAAACGTGATATATATACAGCAAAATGATATGTCATACTCACGGATTTTCCTCCCCCAAATGGATAAAATGTATTTATCCTACTGGGTATCTTGAATATGAGTACCAGAATGGTACCAATAAAATCAGCATTAGAATACCAATATTTAAGGAATTTTGTAAGACTTGAATATTTGTCTTTTCAAATAAAAAATTTGAATTCGGTGTAGAAATTAAAGCTATCTTTGATAATTAATGTGATATCAGAGATACGTATGAGCAGAATGTGTGTTGAATAGAGTTTAACCCCAATGTTACAGAAGTCTTAGGAGACACTGAAATTTTTTGATAGGTTGAGGAAACTTATCAAATCAGATTTTGAAAATAAAGACAATGTTCAGAAGAGCCTGGGCACATGAATAGGTTTTATCTCCATGCAACTTTCATGATACTCAGAGTTTTATCAGACTGCCTACATTTGCCCCCTCACTTCTGGGATACTAGGAGGCCACAAAAGTATGGATATTTCATTCCATAAAGCTCTCCAATATAAGAGTGTCAGAAATTCCTATGGCACATGACTGAATTTAAAATTTAGAAGGGCTCTACTTCACATTTTTGAGATATTATAGGTTTGGATGAATGAATGTATTGTTTAAAAGAAGTCCCTGTTTCTTGTAGCTTTCCCACTTTCTGTTGCCTCTCTTCACTTTTTGACATAAAATGACAACATTAATAACT